>CM069442.1:54081225-54356474 GCA_035610835.1 Ophiura sarsii | reverse complement strand
CACAATTGTTTGCGTGCTATGCACGTTTTCGAATGCATTTTGTACAGCAATTTTTGCGCGTTACGCGCGAATCTTTGTGCAAATTAAACTTTCCACAATTTCAACAAAGCTACAGTTGAAAAAGGTGCTCATTAACGAGATAAACACAAATTTCTGCGCGCTACGCGCGAATTTTCATGCAACCTTTATTTTCAAGCAAATTCATGTTGAGTGAATCTGAAATGTTGTACATTGTGGGATGGTCCGGACCGCCAGCGTCGTAAAAAGAAGCCAACAGGTCTTTTTCTACATGAAATAGTAAGGTGTGTGTGTGTGTGTGTGTGTGTGTGTGGGGGGGGGGGGGGGGGGGGGGGGGGGGGGGGGGGGTCAATAACAAATATTAAAAATTGTTAAAGGGGTCACAAAAGTTTTGCAATTTGTAAGTTTCGACACAGACAAATTTCAGTTGCCCAGCCCCCCACCAAAGTATTTCTGAAACAAGATGCTTTGTCAGGGGCTGTCAAGACTGTTAAATTGGAAGATAATACCAATTCTCAAGAGAAATTTGTCCTAAAGATTACGAATGTTAAACAAGTCTGTAAATTAGTGCATAAGGAATGTACCCAGAGGATTATAAAAACACCTGTCAGTGAATTAAAATGGGCTGATCATTTCAATGAATGGGATTTGAATTGGCGAGATGTGTATTTAATTCCGCTGATCGCTACATTGTCTACCAGGATTCGTTATTTTCAGTACAAGATTCTTCACAGATATTTGGCGGTAAATAAACTACTGAAAAAAATGGGTATTGTTAATTCTGAGCTATGCACCTTCTGTAATCTAGAAATAGAAGACATTCAACATTTCTTTTGGAATTGCTCTAGATTAACAACCTTTTGGAACGAGTTTCAAAATTGTATCTTACGAAATTCCTTTGACCTTAATGCGAGAGATATAATTTTGGGTTTTGTGGACATTGATAAAATAAAATATAATTTCATCTTACTGTTTGCGAAATATTACATATACAATTGCAAATGGGACAATAGCAAACCTAATTATATGGTTTTTGTTAGAATAATGAAGACTTATAAAGATACCGAGAACTTTATTGCGGTTAAAAATAATACTGTAGATAAATGGAGAGATAGGTGGAATGGTGTTTATTTGTAATGTTCATGTATTTATTCTTCTGTTTTCAATGCATTAGGGAACGTGGCGAAATAAGAATAAGAACAGTGAATTCTATGTGGTACATATTTGTGTTTATTAATATATATGACTTATATAATGTGGTTATAATTTTGAAAGATTCTGAATTGAAGTATATGAATATGATTTAATAAACGACAGAACATAATGGTTCTGTGAAAGAGAAAAAAAAAAAAAAGATGCTTTGTCTTATATCATCATCTGTGAAAGATGCCATTGCCATCAGTTAGATGGACACTATTTTGTTTAGCATGCAAACATATAAAAATGAAATGTTCCAACTCAATTTGAAAATTGAGAAAAAGCATAGGGCTTAAGGGACCGTTCATTATTTATGGTGGAGGGGGGGGGGGGGGGGAGTTGGACAAATTCAAGACTTGTATGTTAAAATTACCTAACCCCCACCCCCCCCCCCCCCCCCTACAGCTGAAACTGAAAATGACATGACCACCCTGCTAACCATTTGCTTTTTACACCCCCCCCTCCTACCTGAAAAACTCAACTTGTCACATACTTATAGGGGCTGTCTTTACCTTTGGAATTTTGTTCATGGATATGTTGGCCAATTCTGTTTGTGCCCTATCTGAACGGGCAATAATTCTTTTATGATTGCCCTTTTTTATTGTGTGAAAGTAGTAATGGCGAGCGTAGCGAGCGGAAATTGTGTCATATTTTATACATTTTGGGTGGTTTTGTGAGTCTTTATAACCCAACAAGTTAGCCTACATTCTAAGCAGAAACGTATAATCCAGTAAAACATTCTACTTTTGTGAGCATTGGTGCAAAGCTGAGTCGAGGTGAAAAGCATGCAAAAAATTACATTTTTTTAAATCATAAAATTGGATTTTGTTACATTATACACCCGTGTCTCTAATTTCTTGACCATTGATGATTATATTAATGTTTTTCCACCACATCATCCGAGGCACAGACAAGATTTGCTGTCCAGAAGTCGTCTCATAGTAACAAATTTTGAAGTTGATAGGTTTTAATAAAATATGCGCAAATCGCAGAAAAAAATTGCATTTTCACTCCAAAATAATCTCTAAAATCACCTCAATCACAACCGTCTGTATAGTTTAAAAAAAAGTTACACAACCCCCCCTGTTTAAGAATAAAAAGTAACATAACCTCCCCCTATAACATATGAAAGTTACATGACCCCCTATAGTTTACCCAACCGCCCTCCAGCATAAATAATGAACGGTCCCTAAGTGCTGTTGAACTTGAACTATACTGTCACCAAGTATCTAAAATTATTATCAAATGTCCATCTAATGTGAATAAGTGTTGCCAAAATGGCTCAAACAATTTCTTATTTGTTTCTTACATACATTGTAGTTTTAATTGAACAAGATGTTACATTGGTGTCAAACGTATACACAAATTGGGCTATAAATTGCGGTTTTAGTAAATGCACACAGGATGAGGGACTAATTAAAGATCTGTGATTAAAATGGTGTACATTTCACACCTTGCCCTTAATTGGCGCGTATTGCGGTTTGACGAACCCTATCATCACCACATGTGGTCTGGCTACTGTCTTGTCTTCCTTGGCACTGCTATTGGCCAGTGTGTGCATGATGTCATCGGGGTATCGTGTTGCATTGTGGTCTAGTGCCGGATTCTCGGCACACATTTGTCCAAAACTGTAGGGCCACTCTTTTGACTCGGCTAGGATGGCTGATAGTGTTTCTATATTCTATCTTAGTATAGTATTTCCCTGGATAGTGATAGTGGCCCTACGAGGAGGGCTACACACGGCCTACTGCCACATCGGTACGAATTATATCTTTTTACCGGCCGGCGGGCGTCCGATATTGGAAATCATTAACACTTCATTGATATAATTCTCTACGAAAAAAAGAATGAAAAACATGGGACAGCACACCAGCAGGCCTTTTAAAACTTAGGGTTGGGAGTTTCTTCCATCTATTTTAGGTATGTGAAAATATGTACACCGTAAAATATTGACCAACAACCCGGTATGTAAACAGCTGCAAAGTGCAGGCTTGCTGTCGAGAGAAAACGACGGTTTTGCTAGTAAACAAAAATGAATTTAAATGCATGATTAATCAACTTGATCATGATTCAGCCGTGTTTTAAATGTGTCATGAATGTGCGCGCCCGCGTGTGCGTAAGTGCCCTACCAATTCGCGTGTTTGTGCAAGGCGCAGCTCGCGCGGTAAGCAAACTGCTGTCAAAAAGTGCTCCGTCATTTGGGCTGGAACATTTCCAGTCGTCACAACAGCAAACGCAGTGGAGCGTATTGTACGACTGGAGGATAAAGTCTAGCTCAACCTCACCCCACAACGGTGCCGTGGTTATCCGTTGTGCGCACTACGTCATCTCGACCTCGAGGCTCTGATTGGTTGGTGCTCAAACGTGAGAACTGAAAAACTCATGAGCTTTTTCCACGCGCCATCACGCCCCACTGCGTCGGTGGTTATGGCGCAGCGGGAGCACTGCGTTGGTGGATACGGCGCAGCGTGACGATCGTTAAAAAGGCTTCAGTTTAAATTTGACCAATCAGGTGCTTTGGTGTTGTTGGTTGGCAGTATTTTGTGAGTTCAAGCATGCGTGCGCAGCCTGATCGAAGTGCGCCCACTTATGTCGAACTGTGGCCAGGAGATTATGTGCCGTAGGTCCATTATGAATGCTACACCGAAAAGAATGAAGCAAAGTGCGACTTTCATTTTCGCACTTGGGCTTGGCACATACAAGATGGTATGACATGTATCATGGGCTGCATCCCCAATCCTCATCTTACTATCAACCGGCAACCGCTACCAGTTAATCAATAATATCGCGGCCTATTGCTGTTGAAGAACCAAATGCTAAAATGCAAAACGAATTTTGTTTTTGCTTTTGACACAGCTGTGTTATTCAGTCTATCTTCACGTGTAATATCTCAAATTACAGAGAAAAAAAACAAGTTTGATCCCACTATAGAACAAAAGTTAGAGAAGCTAAACAAAAATAGTGCATATGTTATATACTTTATAGGTATCTCACGATGATACTGCAGTGTACGTGTCTTGTTTAAACTAAAAATACCTATTTCTGAATGGAGTCTAAAATTGCTGATTGCGGCACATTTAGGGTATTTTGATCTAAAAATACCGGAACTCGTGATGCAAGAATTATCATTACTATACATCGTAACTAGCTAATCGCGGTTTCATATTGGTCTATTCCGTTAGCTACGAACTTCAGTATTTAGCCTACTTCCTCGCTTTACGGGAAAGACGCAGACGCGGGGGAAAATAAGGATAGGCCTATTACCGCACCCCTAGGAGGCTACTTCCGCACCTTAGTCTCATCCCCGAACATAACAGTTCAACAAACGTATACACGTTACATTGTATAGAACTTTGCATTCTGGCGACGAGCATGGTTATTCTGTTGTTGTCAAAATGGTGTCGTCTGCTGATCGTTTCGCTTTAATAACTGTCAGAGAAGGATTTGCAAACTATTGTTGATGAAAAAGACGCAAAACAAACGAAAACTGTTATACAGAAAGCAGTAGGCATCTTCTCCACGTATTGTAGCACCAAGGATCTCAACATTGTTTAAGCTGAACAGCTTGAAACTCGTGATTTATGCATCATGATACTTCGTAAGTTCTACGCCGAGATCCGTACCAAAGGAGGTGAATTCTACGCTAAGAAATCAATGCAAACGATACGGTACGGTCTACAGCGTCATTTCTTGAAGTTACGTCAATTTGACATCGTGAATTATTCTTCCTTGATGTTGACATCGTTTATATTGACTGTTTACTACTGTTTACGAATTTGAATTCCATTGGATTTTTGATGATTGGAAACACCGGCAGGTAAGTTGTAAGTTTTTATAAGTTTGTTATATATATTTATGATGTAGGCCTAAAGTAAAACAAATACAACATGGTTTATAATGAGAAGTAGTGTGAATTGCTGGCCCCTCGGAGTTGGATGAGTGCGTCTACTTCACTCTGCTACGCGTCGGGAAGTAGACGCACTCATCTAACACCTCGGGGTCAGTAATTCACACTACTTCTCTCTATACCATGTCGTGTCTGTATACTATCTGTTTGTTTGTTTGTTTACACGGTTGGTCCGTACGGACACACGATTGGGTCCTGAAGGGACCAGGCTCAATCAAAATGCTTGGGCCAGGCTTAAAAAGCCTATATAAGCATGCTGGCTAAATGAAATGAAAGTAAGAAAAGATGGAAGAAAAGAACGAAGTTAAAAGAGCCACTCCCAACAAATAAAGTTAACAATTTTGCTGTGACCTTTCGACCATGAGAAAAGAATAGTCTTGATCCAATCTCATTGCCACACAGGCTTAAACATAGGAGAAGGTTCATCATAACTGATGTATGGACCAAATATGAAATGATTTCTCCAACATTCATCCCCGAGATATGTGACTCTTAAAAAAACAGTCTTAAAAGCATAACAATTTATTACCTGGTCAGTTACTTTTTTGAGGACTGTATACTTTTAGAGGGAAGAGTTTTACTTCAATATTGAACTGCATTTAAAAAAATCTTTACGTGTAGGCCCTTCTTTTCCTTAAAATATCAAGCGACTTTCACCTGTGCAGTAACAGCCACTTTTCTGGGCATTCTTATTTTAACAGACATTTACAGATGTATATCTATCAACATTTGACAATCAAGTACCCAGGCATAGATAATCGTATGGCATATACAGATATGACAGCCGATGCATTGAGAAATGTGTATTTGTAAGCTATTACCAGGCTTCATGTATCTTCACTGAATCTATGACGACACTAAATAATAAAGAAGGAGTTTTTTTCTGTTCAAATATCTGCACATACCATCATGATGACGTAACACGGGCCTATGTACATATTCGCTGCTCCGACACTCGTAACACCGGCACCGACTGTAAAGGCAATACTAACCGCAGCAAATGAAGTTGCAATAAGGGTGAGAAGAAAGCTAAAGAATGAAACAGGATCTGATCGAAAACCTGCGAATGGAAAATGTAGACTAAAATCAGGAAAAAGCTAAAACCTACTTTTGTGCAAAGTTACGTCTAACCCCCGCCGTTGAACTTCATCGGTTTTTTATTGACAACATGAGCGCATGGGATGTAAAAGTGATCACCTAGACGCCCTTGATCAATGTCCAGCGCAATCGGTGATACATTTTAGAGGGGATGGTAACCACCCCTTTAAGAGGACGAGGGTTAAAGCAACTCATTCACTTTTATCATGTGTCAATACATGAAGCTCTAACTTCCCGATGCTTTTATTATGGGGATGCAATATATTACTTTAGCGATTATCGTTTGCCTATATAGTGCGGCTTTATTAGCATAACATACCTATCATCCAGTATGAAATAACAGCAAATATTGTGGTTGGAATAAATCTGACAGGAATTAAGTCGGCAGTGACCTTCGCAAAGAAGTAGGAAGACACACGATAAAAACCACTAGCAGACTCATGCCTGTAATATGAATAGATTTAATATTCTAAGATTATTGTCATTTATTTGCGCGGAGTGGTTAAAGGTTGCAGAATGTTTTATAAATGCAGGGTATGCGGAGCAGACAAAAAGTAAGTGGCAAAAACGAAAAACATAACCCTAAACTACTACATTGCGAGGTCTTAACTATGTAGCAGCGTCCACATTTCATTTTCAGAATTCGAGCGGTTTTTTCAAAAAAACATATACGAGCGTCATTCAATAAGTTCTACCTCCTCCCTCATAACATCGTGCATTAAGATTTTCTCATCATTTCATCACTCGCACTTAATTCAAAACATATAAACGATTCTACGACTTCATATATCATATACATGTATACAACGGTACATTCTGCTATATCGTTTCATTTGCCAAGAATCTATAATTATACCTTTTAGGATGTTAGTAGCAAATAATTGGTTAACAATCTTCTGATGTCGCGAAGCGCATGATTTTTTCCAACAATACTTTTTAAAAACAAAAATTGTTATTGATTTCGTGTGTTTAGAAATTCAAAATAGATCACAACTTTTTTGTATTTCAATCAAGTAATACATTTACATTGTGCATACGAATGTACATAGAATTATGATATTCAGGCCTATCGTTATACTTACAAAAATGTAACCCTCTCCGAAATGAATGGTTCCACAGCACTGGTATTATTGAATACCATATTCACAACAATGAAAAATAGAGCACCAACCCTGCAGTGAAAACAGAAAGTTTTTTAAGAATTGGCCATAATTGTAGTTTATTCAATGATGAATCCAGGCCTAATGAATCATAGATTTAAGTATTGCCTGACATGATCAGATGATTGCGGCGAAGAAAATCCCTTACCAATGCTTGTCATTGTCATCTCTTTAAAGGGTGTATGTATAACAGTGACGTTTCATATACCTTAACACTTTTTTAAAGATAAACTACCAAATCGATTAAGTTGACTTTAACCACGTTAACGTTGCCATCGAAAGTAAATCGAATGAACTTTGATATATAATAATATGATAATTTACTAGCCGGAAATTAAATGAACATGATGAAAGAAGGTGCAATATTGATCACAACGACGTATAAGAGCAAATGCCTTTTATTTGGCAATTTGCTTTTCTTTACGTATATATTACCTTAAAACACATGGATTGATTAAGATAGCTCATTTGAACAAATTGATTAATATAGCTCATTTGAACAAACAGTAAACGATTTGACCCTCTGCCAACATAAAACATGGTAGATAAAACATATGCTACACCATTTTTAAACTAACCTGTTTTGAATACCAGCTGTAGCGCTGTTGTCAAGTTGAAAATAAATACCGCCCACGATAAGAGCAAAAATCGCCATGACAATTACCTGTGTGAATAATAATAATTAATTGAAGGCAACAATTCTATTGGTCTCATGGCTGGTAATGCACAACATTACGTTGTTGAATTTTAGATTGTGTCTCCGCCTATAAGTGATAGTTCAGAAGTGTAACCAAGATTATAATCCGACATTAATTTAAATGAACACAACATTTTACATAATTTGGCTTTATATAACATTAACGGTTCCTTTACTTTTATAAGCATCACCACTCATTTGAATCACAGCTTCCGATCGTCGAAATATCCGCACATAAAATGATTAAAAACACCAGCTTCTTTACATACCTGTCCACTTGATACTCGTGGATTTCGCCAAATGTTTCTTGAATTTCTTCCACATATATATAGAAACTGAAATAGAACAAGTAAATTAGATTCCGAGTTTATAAAGGCCAATCACAAAACAAATTAACGATTGATCATTATCCTAGAAAATGCTGTAATGTATGTTAATATAGCATCTGATAGTGTACATCATAAATCGCTATTTGTAATGGGTGGCATTTGTTTGTGTTCTGTGTGTTGCATTCCACTCCCTTGTCTTGGCTACGCTGATGGACCTTTTGTTAAATTTCTGCTACAAAACATACCATACCTGGTTCAATGCCGATGTCTGATAAACGACTTGTTTGGTAGCCACCTCCGTGTTCTCTTTGTATGAGTCATTTATCTGTGTCAATTTGTCTTGCATTCCTTTACAGGAAATTGAGTCCTTGAACTGAGTGACACAGTACATCTCGGGCTCACCTGTAGAAGAAGATATGTTTGATATACATTAGGTTACAAGGCCCGCTTAGCAGCGCTATAAATTGATGCCCTAAAACCCGTCAATAAATTTAAATATTCGATATTCCATCCAAGCTGGTTGCTATATATGACATAATTCTCGTGTGCAACCAACCGGCTGTATTGAGTAGTGTAAAGGCATGAGCGTAGATGTAATTTGCAACATAATGGAAACTTACCCATGCAGTTAGCCCAGAATTTAAATATGCACAGGGTAATCCTCTCGTAGTATTGATAACAATAGGTTTACCAGAGCGAATTAATAGCGCTTCTAAGCGGGCAATTTATGTCATGTTCGCAAGACTTGTAAATCATGGCTTCTTCGTGGAAAAACAAAAATTGCCGTGGTATCGATTAATTTCACGATAAATCATATTGTGTTCATATCAATAAAAGCTGTTGTGTTCATCTTACAAACGATACCTCATTCGTAGCAATCACTTGTTTCAGTGATTAGCTACCTGCTTGTGAATGTAGGGAGATCTCATTTAAATGTGCACAATTCACCACTATTTCGTGCTCAAAAGAACCATTCTGTCATCTGTTTAATCATAAGTGTACATTGACAGCTACACTGTAAAACGCTGTTTAAAACCTTTAAACAACGGCGTTGTTCAAGTACCCTATTTAAACGAATGTTTAGGATACATGAAGAACACCCGTTGTTTACAAATTTTAAACAACGTTCTGTACAGTATATAGCTGTCCATTTAGAGGCTGGCTCACATAGCGGCATATAACCCGCGAAAGGCGACCGATGTGAAAATCACAAAATGTTGGCGGCAAAACGACGGCAAAAGGGGAAACGCAAGTTTCGCTGACGGGTGGGAACTACCTTCAGCGACAACACGACGGCAAGGGACGAATGGCTGCGGCAGGGAACGGAGTCTAGCGACCAACTTCGAACGTTGTCTGGGCGGCGAGTGACGATGTCTCGACGGAGCCCGGCAACAAAGAACGAGGTCAGACATGGTAGTTGTTACCACGTGGAATCGTTTTTGTGCCTTGTACAGAGGTCAAAAGGTCAATTTATATAGGCGTATAGGCGTATAGGGATTCTTACATTTCTTGAACCCTTGTGATCTGACGAACAATTTGTGATATCGTTTGTCAAAATCGGAGCATGTTCACATTTTGACCCCCAAAGCAAAGGTTAACGACCTTTTCACGTTTTTGCTCAATATCTCAGTAATGTTGATCCCCCAGTATGGCGGCCATATTGGAATTGGCAAAATGGCTGTCCCAGAAGGCTCAAATTTTAGCATCCATCAAAAATCAAAAGAGTATAAGCAACATATGGGCCAAGTTTGGTGCTTTTAGAAGAATGTGAACCAAACCTCCCCTCTGATGCCCTAACAGCCCCATATGATTGCTTAATCGCGTGTCGCAACTGTTATAGAGTGCGCTGTGTTATGGGCCAAATCTAAATGCACAGATTGTGAGATTCAATCACCTTCTCCGCGGCGGTTCATAGCCATTACCTGTTTTACTTGTTTGATAAGAAGCATCAGCAGAAGAATTCCCGTGTATCAAATCCAAGAAGAAATCAGGAGGGTTGTTGTACTTCTCGCATACATACCCTGAAATGAAAACAAATAGAAGAGAAACCATTAATAGGCATTTGTGTAGTACTACATGTACCTTAATTGACCTCAGAGTAAAATCTATAGAGCTGATTATTACCTGTGTCCTGTGTATTGAAAAGTAATACTGCACTACTGGGATAAAGTTAATGATAGATTTGAAATCAAAAGACGTAGTCTTCTTCGAAGAGGTGGTATACGAGAGGATCTTTAATGCAGCAATCTTGCAATTACTATATATACTAAACAAGTTAAAATGATCCTGCTTTAAAACTGTCATAACCGCCTTTTTTTTAAAACTGATTTTGCAACAGTTTCACCACTGAGATTGTCAAGGTATTTGACAGAGTTGGTAGGATTTATAAATTTTCCATCACAAGAAACTTCAAATTTGACCACCCTGCTCAGTCTAGGTTTAGATCCAAAAAGAATAGACTCTGTTTTGCTAAGGTGTAAGGACAATTTGTTGTCGATCAGCCATTGTCTACACGACTCAAGTTCTCTACTTCAGTGTCAGAAAAGGACAATGTATGTATAGGCATAGTGTGTCACCCTCTACCTTACCGTGTTGTGAAAAATATTCCATTGCTTGATCAGCGGGTCCATGATAGACCGTATCCCCGTGAGAAAGCAGGTGTAGTGTGTCAAATAAACGATAGATAGAATAACGAGGCTGGTGGATGGAGAATATTATGCAGCGTCCTCTATGACTTAACCTGAAAATCAACCGGGGAAAATGTTGACGATTTTTATAGTAATTGCCGTATGTTATTGGATTGCGTAGAGAGTTAGATGTGGATCAAATACTAGTCAGCACATATTAGGCCTTTCACGATTGATTTTGAATTACCTGTTGGAAAAGTGTACTTTAGATCCCAGATTCTGGACTTTATTATTATCGTCCGATACCGAAACACCGTACGATACTGGTACAAAGTTAGTGTTCCAGTATCGGTGGATACTGGCACATATAAAATGTGCCAGTATCGGGTATGTACCAGTATCATTCAATACTGGGACAAATCTCACTAGTATTATGTGTACCAGTATCGCCCAATACTGGAACTTGGTAAATCGTACCAGTATCGACCGATACTGGCAACTTTTATGTTCCAGTATTAAACGATAATAGTATACCAGTATCTGGGACATAAAGTACACTTTTTCCTACCTGTTAACTGCCCTTCGTCCCAAATTGAAATCGGCAAATATTTAATTATTTGATTTGATTTAATTATTTTACATCTTTTCCTTTTAAAATGACAGTTTAAAAGCAATCATGGGTGTAGAACCAGTAAAATACCCGTGCCAGTCAAACGGGCAAAGTATAAATTTGTGACATCAGTGTCAACCCCAAACATGACAATAAAGAAAATAATAAATAATTAATAATTAATAATTAAAATCAGATTTTTATTCTTTGAGCTGCAAATCAGAGACTTGCGAGGGACGGTCAATAAGTAGTGAAAGTAATCATGGTGTGGGATGCATGAGTGATTCTATTAAGGGATAGTGCGATCAATACAAAGTATGAACCTTTGTCTTTCAAACAATACACTTTTGGATTTCTAAGTATGAACTATGACGTCATAGCATTAGCTTAAAGTACACTTGGGACACTGCTAAATTACTTATTTGGCAGGAAAATTTGAATTGTTTGTATGAAACACATGGTAAGAAGATTTCATAACATGACACCAGAAGGAGGAAAATCCAATTTTTTTTGTGGGCATAATTATTATACCTAGGACAAAAACTTTAATCCCTGTGTAATTTGAAATATGTAGTTTGAGAGAAAAAGCAAGGAGAGGTAATTGAATAAAAAGTATACAAATATCAGTAGGTTCAAATAGCCCATGCATCACGAAAAATGCCCAGTCAGTGAATCACTAATGTTGCGGAAAATCAAAACAAAATTAGGAAAAAACCAAGAAATTAACCAGTTTTGGAGATTCCATCCATTAGGATAGGTAACTGCTCATCTGAAATTATTCACCTGAAACCTACAGAAAATATGCGCATGCGCAGACGGCAGATAATTTTGAACTGGACCAAAAATGGCTAACATCATGAAATTTACCAGATAAAAGCTTAATGTGCCTTTAAAATCAAATCAGAAACATTGAAAAATGCTTATTTAAATCAATGTGTATGATAATTTTGATAATCAAAATGATGATATACATGAATGTATCAATCAAATATGGGTGCCACAACCTCCCTTATACTCTTTAGAGCTACTAGATGTGTATTGTTAAAGTAATCGTCACATAATTACAACAATTTGAGGATATTTTATGATCAGATCTTTTTTAAATCCCAACTATCATGGCTTTATACCCAACAACAATTTACTCAATTATAATCCATCCTTTCATGTTCTTTATCCTTTGTAGTTTTGTATGGTTTATGTTGCCGTCTTTGTTTAATAAATGAATAATACACATTTCACCTCATCAAAGTAACGGAAAACCAGTGGCGTACCAAGGGGGGGGGGGGGGGGGGGGGGGGGGGGGGGGGGGGGGGGGCAATAGTTTCGTGTCGATGTCGGTTGAGACATGGTACTGTCGGTTGAAAATGGCACCGTCTGTTATGATTGACACTGTAGTTGGATTGAAATTGGACTGTTGGTAAATTTTTACCCCCCCCCCCCCCACGCTCTCAAGTTTCTGACTGGGCGGCTATTTTTCAAGTCCTTGTCGGTTCACTTTCATTTTTCGCCCCCCACCAATATCGAAAACCTATATAGCTACGCCACTATTTAGAATTTAGAGTCAAGCGAAAATGATTTTAGATTGATTTCAATCATTAATATTAGAAAGATCGTTATATTTCAATCGGCTTTATATCAAACAAATCTATACACAAATGGCTACACGAATATTCTAGTTCCCTTCATCTACCACACTCACATCAAGCTTAACATACCTTGATAGTAAAGTCATGACGGCCCTAGCCGTGCTAGCGTCCAAACCGGTCGTAGGTTCATCTAAAAACAGGATTCCCGGTTTAATAATAAATTCCATTCCAATGTTGGTTCGTTTTCTTTCACCGCCGGATACTCCACGACTGACAGAATTACCAATCTAAAATGAGGTAATTGATAACAATTGTGCTTATATCATACCCTGGTTTGACCACTAAAATATAGCTATTGCAGATAACGCGTTAATTCTAAACATCAATACCGTGAAGCAGAGTGTCCTCACTGAAGTGAAAGAACCTCTATTATTCGGGTGCGATAGTTTGCCAAGCATTCTGACATGCTCAGGAAATCCTTGACATTAAACGGTAGTACAGGTAAAGAATCACATTGACCAGTAGTTCCCCCCTTGCATTATACCTTCACAATTCACATGAAATACCTTTACAATAATAAATTTACCAAATACCTACCCTTGTGTCAGCACAAGCCTTGAGCCCCAGTTCAGCAATGACTTCTGTGACTCGCTCCGCTCTCGCCTTTCTGCTCACACTTGCTGACAAACGTAAAGCAGCCGAGAAGGACAGATTTTCCCGAACGGTGAGAGTTGACATGACAACATCATCCTTAAGTTTGAAGACAAAAATACACTTATAGCTATAATCTTAATGTGAACTCAGACACTCGGGCAGTTTTTATAGTAATGAATCGAACAGGTTCGTACTGTTGTGGGAATACTTGGGTTCTGTTGTGGGAACACTCATTTTCATTAATTATTCCAAGTCAACACTGTGAAAATACGGAGGGCGGGGCGTTCAGGTATTATGTTGGTTTCGACCTTAACGCGGGCCCGCGCACAATATTATTTTTCGTAAACAACATTTGATACATTGACGGAATAAAGCGTATAGTATGCATGACGACACTGATAATACATGTATACAGTTTTTAGCCAAATGTTGTTTACGGTTAATAAATTCGCGGCCCGCGCGGCCCAGTGCTAAGGGTATCAACATCGCCAATATTAGAGAATCATAAATAAGGGTGTATCTACGTTATCATGGTCATGCGAACAATTCGCTGATATAGGCCTAATCATTAAAAAAGTCACTTAAAAACCGCTACATTTAGGTTCCTCACCAAAATACTCCATTTTAGGCAATTTTGCAATACTTGAACCGCCCTCTTTCACCATGCCCCAGGTTCGATGGTGCTTAGAACTTACTTGTACTACATATCCTGATTTGAGTCTGAAGTTGGCTGGTTGTGACTTTCCATCTACGAGAACAGTACCCTCCAGCCCGAAAGAATCCTTACGGGCAGCCAAAACATCCAGTAAACTATGGCGTAAGAAATAAATAAACAAGATGAAAAGAAATTCTTAATCACCCGTTCGTCACCTTAATGTGATTTTCCATTCGTTATGAGTGCATGTAAAACCAAAACAATGTTTTTTGTCTAACTCGATCATGGTATGTTCAGAA
Organism: Ophiura sarsii; assembly: GCA_035610835.1. Taxonomy (NCBI): domain Eukaryota; kingdom Metazoa; phylum Echinodermata; class Ophiuroidea; order Amphilepidida; family Ophiuridae; genus Ophiura; species Ophiura sarsii. Next base: position 54,341,637 of record CM069442.1, on the reverse strand, counting down.
AAGTATGTCGTCGCTCATAATACAAAGAAAAGCATGACTAAATGTTATGTTTTTCTTTGTGTAGTTTGTGCACTGACCTATGATGTTTTATTGTTGAAAGGAGCATTCCAAAAGCATAGTATAATTATATGGTTTCACACCACTAAATAACGTCTGGCCCTACCCCCTTTGAGGCAATAGTCCAAAACCGGCCCGTTTTTATGCCGAAACGGGAGACCTATTGTAAATTACAGTTTAAAATTAGGGTATTTACTACATGTTATGGCGAAATTAATATAGTGTGAATTTTGACAGACACATCAGCGTTCTTCAGGTCCAAAAAGATTAATGCAATGATGATTTTTTAATATTTTAACAGAGACATTTGTGTTCAGGTCATTTCCGGTATCTGACGCCATCATCTAAATCAACAATTGCGTGTGACCAGGAAAACTCAACTCGTACTTTTTGAAAAGGCTCTAGCTCAAAAAAATGCCGGTTACCCCCCATATATGAGTTGTTGAGTTCGTAGTCATGGCTTTCATCTTCAAGTTGAAACCAAATTTCAAGATACCAGTTTCTTATAACGTCGAGAAATATCCATTTTAAAATTGTGCATTTCACGTGTAAACCTATGGGAGATGTATTTGGTGGTGTGCAACCATATGGGTCTAAGCAAAATTATAGTGATTTATAACTTACGATGTTTTTCCACTCCCTGTTGGTCCCAATATGGCATTCATACCTGGTGTGAAGATACCACTATAAGGAAAGACATTGGTATAGCATTGTTATTCATATTATTACATTTAAGCCATAACGTATAAAACAATGGAGAAGTATATTTCTGAATAAATTCATCAGGTTTGCAAGAATAGATAATTGAGATTTTCATTTTTCTAAACCAGTAAATTACTGGTTTAGAAAAATGAAAATCTCAATTAACAATGGAGAAGTAATTTAAAGATGGTAAAGCAATTGTAAGGGTTGTGTACACAGTTTTGAGGAAAACGAAGCCGTAAATTTGGAAAACGAAGCCATGAGAACCTATCTAAAATATTTGTATCATTTATATACGATAATGCTCGAAGATGTTTTTGCAATCTTGACACAATTCAAGGAAATTAAAAATATTTAATTTTCAAATTTAGTATTAGTTCAAATTGCATCCTGTAAAGTCGGAGGTCACCAGTATAAAACCAGCGGAAAGCATTGTTCACCCTTAATAGTTGGTAGACGTCAACCTGGAAAATTAAGCAAGTTGTCTCATTTCTTGTATACATTTACATATATTAAACTTTGCATGTAAACAATCGGTCTCAGTTTTACATCGAAAAGTGCAATTTTTCACACGAATGAATTGACAGTGTGGGGAATTGTTGCCCCAATGCACCCGGTTCTATCGCCAATACTATCGTTCGTATATATTGGTTTTTTTTAACGTATCGTACATTCTAACTTCTGTGGCCCAATCCAAAATGACCAATTGTTAACACACTTCTGTGGCCCCAACCATTTTGGTGGATTGCGCATTGTAAATCCACATTATTATTATTATTATTATTATTATTATTATTATTATTATTATTATTATTATTAGTATTATTATTATTATTATTATTATTATTATTATTTTGTTCCCCGTTATAAACTCACCTTACTCCGTTTAATATAGTCCTTTCCTCTTTCTTATTTCCTTTCATACATCTTCCAGCCTTGATTTGGACTGTGTATCTGATGTCATGAAATGATATAGTCGATCCGGAGCCAGTATCATTTTGATTGTCATCATTTTCATTGGTGGTAGTAACGCTAGTATATTTAAAATGATGGTAAGAAGACATTGCACATGTATGGAAATAATATATGCTTTACATTATTCAATGGCACACTATCAACTGTTAGAGGGGAAAACAAAACAGCTTTTTAGCTTTATGGCATTGACGTCTTTATATAAATCAAGTTATAATCATTAACATCAACAACGTAAAGAAACATAAATGATAAGAAGTCTATAATCTGATATTGCAGAGTACAAACGTTGTCACATTTGCTACCGTTAGTATTATCGCATATTGACCTTGGTCTACATTTGTTAAGTAACTTAATGGGGCTGTTAACCCAAAAATCATGAAATTTAACAAGCGCTGTAACTTTTGAACTGATTTGTACATATAAAAGTATACATTTTTGGAAAGGAAATGAGTCGTTTTTTTGTGAATTTGTGAACTTTTTTGGCTTAAAATTTGTTGCAACGTAGCAAAATCATTTTTTGGTAAAAAATGCGGATATTGCTCAAAAATCATCAAAAGACACTTCTCTGCGTACTATTTTTTAGTATTGACATAATATAAATATGTTTAGTTTTTAAAATGTTGACCAAAAAGCTAGGTACATGTAGTTGTATTGACAGTAATCAGTGTAAGCTTCATGTGAAGGCCGTGAATCCACCGTTATATACATTTGAAGGCCAAATTGATTGGCCTGTTTGTATAACTATTTGTTTAACTGGTTTGTTGTCAACCATTTCATCATAGTTTTGAACAATGCACCCGTGAAGTTAGATACGAATTTAGGTAACGATTTTAGATGGACAATTTTTCACTTGTTTTAGGCGTGGGGTGACCGTTAGACGAAAAAAGATGGATATATTTTTTTAATTTTTACAAATAGTATTGTAATATATTACACGTGTGACAGCAATTATTCGATAATCAATAATCAATCGGGGGGGGGGGGGGGTACTTGTCGGCAATCGGGACCTCTACAACCCCCATTCAAAAGAGTCTGGGGACGCCCCTGCCCAATCTACAATACATAAAGTCGGTCATTACGGTATGGATCGCATTTATCATTGAACGCGATCAAAAGAAATCGCTCTTTTTAAAAATAATTTTGTTTGAATATTATTAACCGCATCATTTTTATTGTAATTGAGCACATATTTTGGACCTCATAATGGGGTGCGCAAACATTTATTTGAAATATTTAATCGTATAAAGTTTCACATACATTTCATGGCATGACTTTATTCGCATTTAAAGTTGTATCGACTTTTTCATTCGCTCTTTTTCATTCGGTGGTTATTGATCATTGATATGGCCTGAAGTTAGTACATACTCTTTTTTGGGGGCGAAGCCACTCTTTTAGCATGTGATTGCAAATGTGTACACATTTAGGTCTTTCTAGACATAAGTGGAGGCTGCCATGTTTGTAGTCTTTGTAAATTACATGTACCTATATGCAGTTTATTTTAACAGTATACCCGCAGTTTGCGCTGGAGTCAAAGCTATATTTGTTTATAGTTGATAATTAAATCAGAATGTTATTATATCCCAACAGAGAGGCATAATCATGATAATAGCTTATCATGTTTGACTAGCTTATCTTGTTTGACTAAGGAGAAATCTCCACTTGTTGTCTTATAAGTAGTGAGTTGTGGATGTGTTATATATACCTAGATTGTTCTTCAGACGGTACCTCCCCCCCCCCCCCCTCCCCCTCCCTCCCCCTTCCATGCACACAAATCAACTTGATTGGTTTCTTGTATTTTGTTTAGACTGCGGTGTTTTTATTTGGTTTTTTGTTTGAATTGTGGAAAATACATACACCATTTCCCTGGTATTATGTTCGACTGAGCATAAGGATTCCAATATTTAGTCAAAATTTAAACTTGCTCTCATTTTGAAAAATGATATCTCAAATTGTTCGTCTGATTGCAAGGATGCCAGAAATGATAGTTTTTACCATCTAAAGTGTTTGTTGTGCCTTATAAAGGGGTCAAAAGGTAAATTTCCATATAGGTCAGTATACCTTGACCTTTTGACCTTTTGAAAATATTCCTGGTGGTAAAAGAAATACCATTTCTGGAATCATATATACGAACAATATGAGATATTGTTTTTCGAAATCGGAGCAAGTTTAGATGTTGACCCCATATGCAAAGGTCAACGACTTATTTACGTTTTACCCGATTACTCGTTAATCAAACATCGAAAGTAGGGCAAACTATACTTTTTCGGAATCCTTTTGCTCATCCAAACAATTTGGTATGCTTTTCGCTTAATTGAAGCCATTTGAATTTTGGGGCCCCTGTTTGGCGGCCATTTTGGAATGTGCACTATAAAAAAATAAAGTTCCCGTCACTTTTGACAGGGGCATACCCAGACAACATACATATATTGGCCCAACATTGGCAATATTGGCATTGGCATTATCTTGTTGACCAATATTGGGTGCCCATTGGCAATATTGGCATTGGCACTCCCTTGTTCACCAATATTGGACCAGTGTCGGTTTTACATTGGCGCTCTTCAATTGGCATCATGTTGGCAACCAATATTGGTGACCAAGAGAGTGCCAATGGCATTGACACGATTGGCACTCTCTTGATCACTAATATTGGACCAATATTGGTTTTACATTAGCGCTCTTCAATTGGCATCATATTGGCAACCAATATTGGTCACTTTTTGATTTGATATACAAATTCTGACGTGGTCTAAAAATTGCGGCCACTTTTAAAAGTTATCGCTTTCCAGCCTTTTGGCTAGGATCTTGTGCCTTGTTCTGTCCCTTGAAGATTTGTTCCCTTGTCCTGGACTTGCCCTTTGCCAAAGTTGGTCCACGGGTTGGCCCGGGAACCGCTCACTCCTCTTTGGGAAAATAAAACAATATAAAGATAGAATTCTTCCTACCAAACATTTCTCCAAGATCGCCCAATCCTGGCCAAGGCGAGTGCCACTATTGGGCCAAGCTTGGGCCCATGAGCAAATAATATTGCGCCAATATTGTAAGCCAATATTGGGCCAATAAAACATCAATATGGGGCCAACACTGCACTCACAACCAAAACTAGTCGGGCACACGCTTGACTAGCTTAAAACTAGTCAGTCTGGCTAGTCCAGCATGCTTGACTAGTTTATTCTAGTCAAGCGGTACTTCAAACTAGTCGGGCGAGCTGGACTAGCTTCAGATATCGGAAAAACTAGTAATCAGAATGCTTGACTAGGTTAAAATCAGTGCTGGACTAGTTTTTGCACCAGCCTCGACGAACTAGTCAAGCGGGAACCTGAAGACTGACTAGTTTAAAGCTGAGATCCCAACTGATTATAGCCGTTGATCATAGCCTCATCGAGAAAACAGCAACTGTTCTGAGCGCTGAAGAAATTTCTCTTTTTAGCGGAAATATGTAACACAAACATGAAAAGAATGATAAAGGTGCAACACCAAACTGCCACCAAAGATTCAAAGGAATTCAGAGAAAAAACCTGAATGAAAAGCATGTGGTAACACAGGTGCAAACTTCGGCACATGTGCGTCTCTACGACACTGGCGAGTGTCGACCATGTATATAAAAACTATCAGATAGTTCGCAGAATTCCAAAATGGATGAAAAGAATGGGCCGATTAGAGTGATCTGTCTTAACGCAGAGCAACCAGCAAGATCAATTTCAACGCATGATACTTCATGGGTCTGAATTTGATATAGATAGAAGTCACGCTATTTTCCCTTAGCAATCGATGACTAGGCAAAAGCTAGCTAGTCGAGCATGACGGGCACCATCTGGACTAGCTTTTAGCCAGTCAAAAACTAGTCGAGCGACTAGTTTAACTAGTCAAGCAGGCTTGGCCAACTAGGCAAAAGCTAGTCGAGCGACTAGCCTAAATTGGCTTGACTAGATAAAAGCTAGTCCAGATGGGCACCATCTGGACTAGCTTTTATCTAGTCAGGCTTACCAGTTTAGGTTTTCAGTGTGTGCCAATACTGTAATGTTGTCTGGGTAGGAGCTCATTTTTTTTAAATGGTTCTAGTTTCACCAACAATTCACCAAAAAACAAAGGTTCAAACAAATGGTCACGGAATCCAAGATTATGACCCTATAGTGGCTTTAGCGTGGTGACAAATGATTGGACAAAAAGTGCACCCCTTTTCTCTCAAACTAAACGACCAACTCGAGTTTATATCATGCATAAGAAAGTATAGTTCCTGTAGAATCTTTTTGCCGTCCGAAGATTTTATATACGACAAACCAGCGAATTTTGCTGATCAATTTAGTGCCGTAATCCGGTTGAAATGGCTCTTGCCCCAATGAATGAAACGCTACAATTTTTTGACAAAATGAGTATTTTGTGTCAAGAGGTGCACCACTATCCGGACCAAAAAAATTGTTAAATTTATGTTCATTTAAAAGACGAAACAATACCTTAAACGGTTTCGAGCTAAAAAGTTAAGACAATAATTGTACCAGCCCCGACGATAAAAAGATTGGTTCTGGTATAATTAATCACCAACGGATTTCCGTGTTTAATGAGATGGCTAGGTAGTGAGCGCTGAACAGATGCGCGATATTTTTCAATATATGCCGTTTTCTACAATTGGAAAACCACTGCATGAATATAACTGAGCTCAATTAAAATACACTTTTATTGCATTTCGTATACACGCTATATATTTCACCAATATGCTACACTATGTTCAGGAGTAGAGTGATTAATAACAACAGAATATATCTTTGATTCCCTACATTATCAGTACTTTGTATTATAGATTTTTGTTGTTGCAGTTATTATACACATGTAGGACTGAAATAAGGACAGAATACACATGGTTTAAACCATACACTGGTATAAAATCCCAAACTTGAGAGATTCTGTTGGGCTGAGTAAAAAACAAACATGTTTCACGTCCGGATTTTTCAAAAAAAAAGGAGGAAGAGGGGCTTTTTATTTTTTATTCTTCAAAATGGCCGCCATTTGAGATTTCTGGCAATCCATAGTGTTTTCCCTATTAAATTAAATGATAATTTAAAAGAGACAATTGTTAGACAAACAAGAACTGAACATAGTTACATTGTTTTAATAATGTTTTCTATTTTGCACCATGTTTTACACTTCTGAGTATCAAATTCAATGCAGAACAGTAGATATGCTGGGATAGGATTGGCATTCAACGTAACACAGAGTACATGAATGGTATGCACATGCTATACGTTCAAATGCGCCGTGCCCTGGGCAATCATTTAAGATCATGCACGCAATTGAAACATTGCAAAACATTTTATTTAAAGCCTACCCGGTAATACATAATTTCATCCCATCTATCACTGATCGTGCATACCACTGCTTTACTTCTAAAAAGAGATTGAATTAAATGTCAGAGTGTTTGTTCTAAGCTATGAATAATAAATTAAATTAATATAAATTATATAAATCCTACATAAACCTTCTCTCATTTATTGAATAAAAGCAAGAGCTTTGTTTTGAACTAAAGTGAACTAAAGTTTTTGTTCTCCATAACCAGTGATTTATTCAGTAGATTGGTATTACATTCCATTTTTTTAAGTAATTAATATAATTAAATTTCTGTAAGTTTTTACGTAATAAATCTAATGAATTATTGAAAGTAATGAATATACTTTTAGTGCTAAAAGTTTACGAACAAAACTGTTATATCTATCATTAGACAATAAGATTGAATCCAACAAGCTCCTTTCCGATATAGTTCTTGTCGATCCCTAGCCTTTTCAAATCAATTATTTAACTAGTTCGTTCTGTAACTGGACTAGTCTGTGGCTGGACTAGTCTGTGGCTGGACTAGTCTGTGGCTGGACTAGTCTGTGGCTGGACTAGTCTGTGGCTGGACTAGTCTGTGGCTGGACTAGTCTGTGGCTGGACTAGTCTGTGGCTGGACTAGTCTGTGGCTGGACTAGTTTTAGGTTAGTCAAGGCACTGAGATAAAATATCAATGGCGGCATGCAGATAAGACGTACGTCATCGCCGGTCCGGTTTGCTAGCCAATCCAGACATAATTTGCCGTAGTTTTTTCACTGTGTGGTCATATTGTGTACATCATAGTGTTTGCCAACATCTGTAGACTATTTCATGCTACATTTTGTTAGGAATGACGACTCGGAGTAGGACAAACACTAACTGTAAAGAACGACGGTAGCGCGGGCATTTCGAACGCTAACGGGTCAGTCCACTACTACAGCTAACACTGTAGCCCCGCTAACAACATGGTCAATACGAGTGCTATTGAACAGACCGCAGAGCAATCACCCGTGGCGAAACCAAGTACTGCTACGCAACGTGAACAATTTGAGTCAGGCGGGATCTACTATATGGTTTGAGCTGGACTAACCTTACGTTAATCGAACAAAGCCGAACTTTGACTAACTTTATGTTAGATTTAGTTATCCTAGAAATATGATATCAGAATTTGTCGATGGGTATTCGCGATTACGTGTTAAACCATTACGAATTGCAAATCTAGGCAAATCGTGTCCAGCATCGTCTGGCTGTATACGCGTTAACTTGTTTATACAAGCAGAAAGGTCATTGGCTGAATAACCGTTAAAAATGTCAATTATTACCCAAACGATTTTCGCAATTTTGAACCGCGCATTTTTGGTACTAAAACCGAGTTAAACTCCCGCGGAATCTGAACTGTCATTTTCAAGAGTGATCGTGAGGTCAAATTAAAGTCTTTTTTTGGAGATTAATGTCTTAAAAAAAAAAATCCTAATGATAGGATCTGTCTTGCTAACTTATTGAAACCAGTCTGTGACATTTAGCAGAGTATTTCACATGGGAAATTTGTAATTTCGTCGACTCGAAAATGAAATGTTGCAAGAGTATAATGTCTACATTGATCTGACAAAAAGCTGTCTTAACAGCGAAATTACAAAATTGTCTATTATTCAGATATATGAGGGTTTTAGCCATTATTATTTCTTAAATCGGTTTTACGACCTGACCATTTAAGTATATAAAAAGACATTATAAGAGAGAGAGTAAAATTTTGAACCATTGCATTTTGTCCATTGGTCCATTCATGTGCGATCGCGTTATATTTTGATTTGTGTGCAGATTGCAGGCTATGCGCATAGGAGGAACACCTTCGAGGGAAATATATTTCAACTTATGTACTAAAAAACTGTGATTTCCTTTTTATTGAACAGAATCATTCATGATTTTTTGCATCCTTCGTTTATAAAACGGAATTGATGAACCGTTTAAATCTTGATTTCTTTGCACTATTTCTATTGATAGCTCAGTTGGTAAAACATTCGCTTGATGAACGGGAGATTCTGCTGCTGACCACAAGAAAATATGATTTTTGTTTCTCATCAAAATCAATGTTTTTGTTGTTGTTGCTATACATTATAAATTATGTGTTGATATTTAATTTATTTATGATTGTTTGGTTGATTTCTTTTTCATAAGTTAGATCCCCACCATTAATCCCCAAGCGCTAGGCCTAACTCGGCATGCTCGTGATACTCTGGATCAATGACTTGTATTCATAAATAAAGACGCGACGTATACACGGTTCATGGTGTGACGTTTTAGGGATGGTTTTATGACAATGTTTTGCTGCATGTATACCTGATTTGCCTCAATATGTGTAATATGTCTACAGTATTTGAGTGGGTGAAGGAGGGATAACCTGCACTACCGCACCGGGTCGGATGATCGAGTGAGCGACATGGCCATCAATGAATGCAGAAGTGGACCTGTCAAAGATTCCGAATTTTGATCGATGGATTAGAGCTCAAGATGATGCGGCAACATTTGTCTTAAACACCCCTAAAAAAATATAAAACATCTTATTATAATCTACCATCCTGTGAACTGATTTCTTACGACGCTCAAAAATAAGGTATTTACGGACATTTTCCACTGAATGTTGACACCGTTTCATCCCGTTCATGTCAATTTTCACTCTGATGTAGCTGCATATGTTTTGACACATTTGACGGTAAAACGTGACTTTATAAATTACTTAATTGGAAAAATATTAAATGAAAGTGGTATATACTGTAATGTATGTTAAGGTTGGTGTCAACCCTGTTTGGCGCCAAATTATCAAGCACTGTAACTTTTAAATTATCAATGTGATGTACATAAAAGTATACATTTTTTGTAATGAAATGAGTCAGAGAATCCATTTTTGGTATCAAATTTTACTAAAATTAGTGTTTTTTACATTTTTGCCCAAAAATCACCTTTTTGGCGCCAAAAATTTTCAGACAACCTAACAATATCAGTTTTTGATTAAAAATTCCAAAATTTCACCAAAATCATCTAAGGTCAATTATCTAGGAGCGAATTTTTTTTTTTGGCTTAAAATTTGTTTGTTTTGAAAATATTGACCAAAAAGTGCCAAAAATGAGATTTTTGAGATAAAAAACATTTTTTTGGCACTTTTTGGTCAATATATTCAAAACAAACAAATTTTAAGCCACAAAAAAAATTCGCTCCTAGATAATTGACTTTAGATGATTTTGGTGAAATTTTGGAATTTTTAATCAAAAACTGATATTGTTAGGTTGTCTGAAAATTTTTGACGCCAAAAAGGTGATTTTTGGGGAAAAAATGTAAAAATCACTAATTTTAGTAAAATTTGATACCAAAAATGGATTCTCTGACTCATTTCATTACAAAAAATGTATACTTTTATGTACATCACATTTATAATTTAAAAGTTACAGTGCTTGATAAATTTGGCGCCAAACAGGGTTGACACCAACCTTAATTGATCAACGATCAACGATCAAAGGTCTTGTTTTGATTATATTTCGGCATGAATAAATGCTTCTTATATTTATCTACGCAATTAAACAAATTATATTGTTTGTATTTACCGCAGGGCGCCCTCGCCGTACGTTTGTGTATACATGGTTTGCGACAGCGACATCACAATCTGATATATATACTACTACAAAAGATTGAGCATATCAAGAGAAATGATCAATAATGTTTTCGTCCCAATACAACTTCAAGTGCAATTCTAAGCGTTGTTCAAATATAGCTGATAATTTAAAAAGGCACGTGTCTAAACATTGAACTTATCAACGTCAAAATCGTACGTCATTTGATGCTGCTGGCTTCTGTGGCGTCAGTAATGTTTGCCCCTTCACTGCTTTATATTCATGCACAGCATTACCATCTTGACAGATTTTGTTTGTTACAAATCTTGTGAAAGAGCTCTTTCAAGACGATTTTCTTTTGAAGTGTTTGCACAGTTGCATATTGTAACAAAATGATTATGATAGCCCAAGTAAATGATAAAGGGTTATGAGTTTTAACAGTTACTTGACGTTTCTTATAGGGAAAACACCGCGGGGAAAATGAATCTTTTACTTTAATAATAATGTTTAATGTACAAGATGGAGTCAGAAAGAATGAATACTGAATCTTTTGGCCAAAGAGTCATTGAAACTTTAGAGTAAAACAAAAAAGATAATCTATAGGCCCTATAGCTTTACTTTGAGGAATGACGCCATGAGCAGGATTATATTAGAAATCAGAACAAGAGAGAAGACCAGACATTCAATTAAACCGTAAACATAATTGATATTTCCCATCAAAGTGGGCGTCACTGCTATTCGTTTTTAGCGTTGATCTTCATACAGGGACGAAGGTTTTTTCCCGTTTGCGGAACAAATTTACGTACTTCAACGGGTAGAATTGGATCTTGCTGTTAGAGTTTTACAGAAGGTTGCTGACAGTGGTGGAACTTCAGATTTTTTTCTCCAACTAGCCAGTTGGGCAGGTAACTCACAGACTTTACCTGCCCGACAAAAATTCCACCAGCCCAAGGTTTTTTCCTAATATTTTGCAACAAACAATTAAGAGCAAGAGTACTTTTAAACTACAATTAAATGTTTTTGTCTTTATTGTATGTTCCACTGTAATCCTAGCCCGTTACTAGCTCCTCGTATTCATCATGTTCTTCAATCCAATATTCTTTTATTTAAGCTCAACCTGATCTCCTCTATCATCATGACACACGGTCTGTCGATGAAATGACCCTGAACTTACTGTTACTAATATACACTTTGAGCTTCAAAAATGTTACCCGCCTGTCGGACGGGTACCTTTGCATCTTCACCCGCCTGACACGAAAGTTACCCGCTATGGGCGGGCGGGCGGGTCTTATTTCCATCCCTGGTTGCTGATGATTGTGCTAGAGAGTATTATGTGGTTGCAAAGGAAGGAGCGAGATCACGAACAGTTGCAGTTTTCTCTTGGACATAAACTTCTGCTTTAGTATTACGTGATAGCTATTTATTTTCTCACCAAAAAGAGATGACAACATAAAACAAGACAAAAAGTTGTTTGTCTCAAGATACAGTTGTAAGACTCTCTTGTGGTAATACGCTAAAAAATGATATTGATTTAAAGGGGAACCGAAGCAATCCCACCTTATACCTTATTTCTAACCACTCCGTTATACGCCTACTCATTGATTGTGAATGAGCTTGTATAATAATAGCACCTGGTACAGGAACCTCTTTGTTTGTAACATTGTCACGACTTCTTGCATTTCCATTTGAACGAGTAACATCAAATTCAGACTTTGAACATTGTGACAAATTCGCGCATTACACATCTGAACAAGAAGTACCAAATTCATATCATCAAGTATAAGAATGCAAATGTGGGAATACATCACCTAGCTGAAGATCACATTTTAGACAGAGTTTGCATACATGCCTTTATGAAACATTGCAGCAAGAGGCATCAAATTCCGTGCATATATGAATATTGTACTTAGTTCTTGCATGTGCATTTGAACAAGTAGCATCAAATTCAAAATATAAAAGTAAGAATGCAAATTTGAAGGTATATCACGGTGCGGGACAAAGTTCGATTGAGTGGATATATGTAACAGTAGTAATTCATAATGTTCGAAATGTATAGAGTTGGTTGGTTAAGTTATCGTTGATTCGCTGTTACCTCAAGATATAAACATGATAAAGAGGCTATCAATGTCCAATTTGATCACCGAGCTTTTAAAAAATGCTAGTTAAAGACACTAGAAACAGAATAAGGTTGACAATGATTACGATATTTCTAATAATTGTGTTTCCAAACCTGTGAGTAAACTACACGTATTATTCTTTTCGACTGTGAAAGTAACTGGTTAATTTGACACCATTTTCATTGAAATTGGTGTATTTTGAACATTGTAATCTAGCCTAAACTTTTTTGTCAACAGATATCGATGCTTCGACCTATTACTTGTAAAAGCATCTCTTAGCACAGTTTAGCTCTTCATGCATGATCTTTAGTTATTATTCAGTGGTCAGATTTTCAGAATGCCTCGTTTTGATGAAAATAGTTTCAAATTAATTGGCCTGACATAACAAATAAACTGCGCCAATAAAGTATATAAACACTTACAAATGGTCAGATTTATCGTAACCTGAAATAGTATGCAAACAAATAATTAATGAATTCGATTCACAGTTATCTTTTGCGCATTTTGACACCTCTTTTGTTGCGTTACGATTGCGATGAACATTGTCAATAACAAAACAAAAGGGTCAGAGATGGGAGGCATAAATCAATAATTAATCAATCATTAATTGTCTTGGTTAAGTAAACAGAACAAATTGGTGTCTTTTGTCTTGATTTTTTCTGTGTGTGATGCTGGGGTGAGTTCCCTTCTGGAATTGGGGTGAATAGGAGCTTTTGCAACTTTTGAATTCGACCTTAAGCCACTAAAGTGCCCATAAATCCGCCAAACAACATCGTAGCGCGACAAAAGAGGTGTCAAAATGCGCAGAAGATAACTGTAAATCGAATTAAATAATATTTTGTTTGCATACTATTTCAGGTTCTGATAAATCTGGCCATTTGTAAGTGTTTAGATACTTTATTGTTTGTTTGTTTGTGTGTTTGTTTGTTTGTTTGTTTACACGGTCGGTCTGTACGGACACACGCTTGGGTCCTGAAAGGACCAAGCTCAAGCAAAATGCTCGGGCCAGGCTTAAAAAGCCTATTTAAGCATGCTGGCTGAATGAAATGAAAGTTAGAAAAGATGAAAGAAAAGAATAAAGTAGAAAGAGCCACTTCCAACAAATAAAGTTAACAATTTTGCTGTCAGCCTTCGGACATGAGAAAAGAATAGTCTTGATCCAATCTCATTTGCCACTGGCGCAGTTTAGTTTTTCTCTAAGGGGCCATATCCAAACTCTCAAGTGATTTTATAGCGTTTTTATACCGATTTTACCCCGATATTAAAACGGTATTTTTTTCTATTATTAAAAGCATCGGAAAAAGATCGGTGATTAACTAGAGCCTCTCTACTTATCTGGCGTTAACAATAGAACTATTGTAGTACTCTCGATGGCTCAATTAGTGAAGCAGACAGATGAAAGCGCGAGGAAGGTTGTGTTATTAAGCTGACCAGTGTTCACCCGACCCCCGTTGTGACGTAAAGAGCGACCCATTTGCCAGATTGTACACCTATCGGGTTTCTAGTACAAGTGCCAGGTTTTATCATGGCAGGTGATAGAGGCTAATCGCGACACTCCTCAAACCCCGACTCAAACGAGATATGTTTGTAGCCGCCTATTCATTGCTAGGCTTATCGTAATCCACTCGTTAACGTCATAAGAATATTCCTCCTTGATGTGGCCTTTAAAGACTATTGTTTAGCCGCGATAGACCTCCATGCTCGAGCGGTTTTGATGTCACTTATTTATCATGTCTGTAGAGGCCTGCACGTGCTTTGGTTGGCTTTACAGAAAGGAATGAACCACGCGTCATTCACTGCAATGATGGCGTAATACATACAATCCATTCAGTTTATTCTTTGAATTGACGCGGGTTTTTGAAAGTAATGTAAATTCGCATGGATACAATGTGATTTTAGCTTGTTATAGTTTTGGTAAACATAGTTCAGTAGTCCGTCGATTCTGCTGTATGCATCAGAAAAGTAGCAATATTTGATTCAATATTACATTTTTCGGTCAACTGCGGTCACGATCATATCATCATAAATCGGTACGATATACGAATAAGTTTATTTTGAACTATATCTTTAGATACAAAGTTAAATAAATCAAGGAGACATTTATGATAGATAAATAAATAAAAAGAAAACTATAAACGCATGGGCGGCCTTTATAATTGATAAAAATTGACATAACAATGATGTTACATTAATCCACCATCAAGTTTAAAAAATAGAAAAATAAAAGGATAACAAGGAATATTCGAAAATCGAACCCGTGATTTCCGATTGCCAACGACATGGCCAACCTATGCAAGCCACAGAGATCCACGACTATAATTGTGATAGTTTTATTATTTAACCATATCCATTTATTTATAACGAACGGATTTTTATTGTGCCATTTTTGCCAAATGTGTGTGTTTCTCTCGCACAAAATGTGTTTGTAATGTGATTATACTCCTTATTTTTAAAAGAACGGTACATTTTTGTGACATTTTCGAGAAAAAAAATGGCGTGATTTATACGGTCAACGCCAGCAGTTGTGTCCGTGTGGGCAAGCATACAGATGATGCCGGCAGGCTAAGCAAATCCAGCATATAAAACAAAAGTGCTCCTAATGGGGCTCGAACCCACAACCTTTCGCTCCCAATGTCGGTCGACGTTCTATCCACTACACTAACCGTGCTAATTGAGAAAATCTTTGCAAATAATGTATTTATATCATGGGATGGGTTAATGCACTGTGTTAAATTCTACATTCCCGGCCGCCACTCTGTTTAAAGGCACAAAAAGTGGACTTGTTTTATGCTTTTTTTTGCAATTCTGAGGTGTGTGGATCGTGTTTTTTTTATTAAATTGGTTAGATATCCGTCCATTTTAGAACATCTGAAATTTAAAGTGCACCCACACACCCGGGAAAGTATGATGCCAAGGGCATATATTTTGCACGTAAATCCAATACAAAGGTTCAGAAAATCGACCAAAATATGACGTCATGACCATTGCTTCGGGACAAAATGGCGCGGTACCCACCCCCCCCCCCCTAGTCAGATGCCTACGGTTGAGTGAGTCTATTGTATACGACGCAATTTTGTTTTCCCTTGAAAAGAGGATGTCGATCTTGTGCAATTCAATATGCCAAAATGTCAGCCTTATACAATGCCAACATCAAGGCATTTAAATGTGGTTCAACGCCATGTGACTAGGGGATTTTTACTAAGGGGAGCAATAAAATATTAATCCATTATTTTGATATGCTTAAGTCATGTTTGCAGGGACGCTTCTTCTTGAAAATGCCATTTTCTGAAGAAGATGTTTTTGTCATTACTGAAAAAATAAGGTATATTTCCTGGACCCCTGTCTCATTAAAAGCTTTAAATTAATAACCTTTTATGATCATCGATGTATTGCTCTTTACATTGAATCCAAAACTAGCTTGCAGCGACACCGTTTTCACATTTAAAATACAATTTAGAAACTGGGTTCAATTTGGCTAAAATGTCGTCGAATACTTAATAGTTTACCACTAGTTCATTATGTAGAGAACACATAAACACGTCATTGAGTAGTTATGGCCGAGCGGTTACGACTATGGACTAGTAATCTAATGGATTCTCCCCATCTCGGTTCGAATCCTGATGAATACCTTTTGTTAGAAAAACGGTTAAGTCTCTGTGGGTTGGAAAATGGCGTATATTTTTACTGTAGGTGAATAAAAGTCGTGGCCCTGACCCCTGTCCAAAAATGTATTACAAATAAACATATTTTTGATTAAGTGTAATACGTTAGGAACATTTCTTGTGCACATAGTTTTTGCTACGACGTCTAAAAATCATCAAAATTATGATATTTACGATCGCATTGAAAATGCATCTTTATCGACTCCAAAAAAGTAACAAAAATCACATTTTTGTGAAATCGGAAATAATGTCCTAAATAAATAGGACTTCCCCTTCAAAATGAGCCTAAGATGATCACAATTGATGGAGGCAATCCGTCATAATCGCGAGTTGTAAATGACCCAATTTATATTTGTTTTCTTGAAATCTCGCTTTACTGGCGGGCCGGGCGCGTATTTTCTTTATGCAACTATAACGGGATGCAATAGACAACAGATCGATACACGGAATAAAGCGTAGCAGCGTAGTAACACAATGGGATGCATCCCGTTGCATCCCGTTATAGTTGCAGAAAGAAATAAAGCGGCCGGGGCGAACAAAATAGACGGTATTTTCATGCCTTGACTTCTGACTACAAACAGATCAGATGGGAAATAAAAATCGATTCAACGACGACTGACTTCTTTCAATAACAATTGGCCTGATAGATTATTGCGTGAATAACCATGGTGTAACAATGGGCGGGGTATTGCAATAATTCAATAAACGCAACGCTAAGCATGTATTAAACCTATACATGTATATGTACATGCACCCCATGAAGTGATAGTACATTCATTACCTCATGAATATGTATGTCAGATGTGGCCCAATCACAATCGCAAATACTGTACGCGGACGCAGGTATTTGAAACACAACAGATGACCGCGGCGCGAACCTTATTTGTCACAAGCGTACATCAATCAAAGCGCAGCAAAGATCGCGCACATCGCCTGGCCCTGAACCTGTTTATTTTGTAACTACAATTTTTACTTTTAGTTTTACTGAGCAGATTTTGAATGGCGATAAAATATAAAATTATGAAATCTTAGTGACAGAAACAGCATAGGCCTAGACCCCCGCCTAGACCTACATTTGCTGTACCTTGTATTGTATTTATCATATTTATATGGTGGTGTTTAATACAGTGCCAAAATGGCTAAATGTTTACTGAAGATTTCCCATGTTCCGATTTTGTCCGAAAACATAATTTAAAAAGCTTATTCAAAAGAGCATAAATTCAAGTTCTCATGGTATCGTACGCTTCTTGGTGCTGATTCTACGCTGATGTTTTGCCCCTGCGTTTATTAAAACTTGCAGATATAAAATAAACTTAGGCCTATTCACATATTCTGACGAAAGGCGGTCAGTTTAAGCTGTCAATTCAGAATTGTATTAGTAAAAGCTTATTTATATAATCAATTCAATCAGTCCATGACTAGCCCTACGGTACAATAAATAGCGACGTAACTAGCAGAAAAAAAGTAGAAGAAAAAGTCCGAAAATATTAAATGCTAACAAGATTACAAGGAGCAAGTCAATGACACGCCATGATTTGCACGGATCAGGGATAAGTTTTGATGCATGCACTGACTACAGTGTCAGTGACAAGAATTAACGCCAACGGACTACGTTTTATGCAATCCCTATCATTACCGAATCAGGTCTAGACCAGTTTACGATCAGAGTTTACGATTCGGAAAGTTAGATTTAATTTAAGCCTAAACCTATCATCACGTGTTATTTACTGCTTTACTTTAGTTTAGAAATATGTTTCGCTAGGCCTAGCCTAGCCTGGTCAAGCATTTTAACTTACCTGGTGAAGAAAAGGCTTTGTCAACCAAAACTGACCGTCGCGTCGGAGAATATAATATTCCAATTTATATTCTCTTATATTTCCATCCCTGGTTTTTGTTACCGACAGGTTACAGAAAGTAGTTTGACATCTGGCTTCTCTCAACTTCCGAGTTCATGAATGCATGTGTGCCATTTTGAATGAGCTATTATTAAAGTTTTATATTACAACCATACTTTGATACTATAGCTAAGCATTTAGCTTGAAAAAGCCTAGGCCGTGGTCGAAGTAGTTACACTTACAGCATCTTTTTTATCTAGGTTTTGATGAAGAATAAATACGATTACAGAAGCTTTAATTTTATAAACATGTTAAAAATTCATCCACAACAACAGTGTGGTCATTTTTCGTCCTTGACCTTGCTGAATAACTGTAGAAGCAGGCAACACTTACTTGGGCCCCTGAATCTGTTTACGACGGCTTCTCCCTTGACAACAGTCGTTGATTGGCTATTTCGTAAGTGACACATCTCATTCATATTCATATAACCTTATTTGGGGGTTGGGATGGGGATTCCCCGGGAATCGAATGGTTTGAATCATTATCGCCACAGGAAAGAGCATCTATTGTTTACTATAAATGTTAAATATAATCCCTCTCAGAATCTCCTTAAAATGAGTTCTAAAAGGAGAATTTGTATCCAATTATGTAAAAATATTTGATAATGAATGAGGTTAAATACTTTGTACCGGCTGATTTTCGGTTATTGTTGAAAATCAAAACAAATGGTTTCAGGCCCGCGGAATTTCCCTCGGGGCTTCGCCCCTCGGGAAAATTCCTTGGGCCTAAAACCATTTGTTTTGATTTTCAACAATGACCTCAACACAGCCAGTACGCAGTATTTAACCTCTAATTAGTACATTCAAATTAAAACCTCATTGAATCTGTAAGAATATCATTCTATTAAATAAAATGAAAAGTATCTGGAATCAAAATAATATTATGATTGAACGATATTAAAATAATCTCTACATTTACTAAATATAATAGTAACGGGAAAAACAAAACATTCTCTGTGGGATTCGAACCCACGGTCTTCAGATTATAAATCTGACGCTTTACCGATTACGCTATCGGAGCACTGAATGACAATAGTTGAACAGACATAATTTCAAATGATAGTTTTACACTATCCTATAAATAGGAAGTTAAAATGCTTTATATTTCTATTTTTGTATGTATTTAACATAGGGTTCTCGCCCAATAAATGATTTAATGTTGTTTCAGATTATAATCGTGGTTTCATTCAAATGAATAGAATGACTTTTCGAAACATTTCAAGACATGAATTTTGTTCGTACATTTTGCTGTTTGTAGCCAATCTTTCGGTACGCGAGCTATCAACATTACATCATGGGGTTTATATGATGTATACGCGGATCTCGGGTATGTAGCGAGTAATGTGACTTTTGCCCGGGGCAAACATTTGAGATTCGGAAGTGCCTTTAAGATTAAACTTTTAAAAGACGTTTTGATCGCGAGATGGCGCCCTGTACAGAGATAAAAATCCAGATAAAAACGTGCCAAATGCTGGTTATATACGGTATTGTATATTACTTCCAAACACGATGGTCAATATATTACGCCCCCTCCGTCATCACCCATCCATTATACAAATATGTTACGTGACCTATCGCCAAAATGTTTTCAGCATTGATTTCAATGGAATGAAGGGGGAAATGGGCTACTTTCACAAGATCATGGCAATACTGCGCCGAACAATAGATGAATAGAGTGAGAGTAAACAACATGCCACACTCGTGATGGAGCGGTAGCTTAATTCATATGACTAGACGACCAGATACATTGATCGGCGGTGAACGTAAACATTTCACGATCGGATTTAAAAAGCTTATAGTATTTCTTAAAGAATATAACACAACCTTCCTCGCGCTTTCATCTGCCTGCTTCACTAATTGAGCCATCGAGAGTACTCCAATTGTTCTATTGTTAACGCCAGATAAGTAGAGAGGCTCTAGTTAATCACCGATCTTTTTCCGATGCTTTTAACAATAGAAAAAAATACCGTTTTAATATCGGGGTAAAATCGGTATAAAAACGCTATAAAATCACTTGAGAGTTTGGATATGGCCCCTAAGTGAATAACATAACAGCGATCATAAATATTATAAACCATAACCTTGTCAATTCACAAATAGAATAGGCTAGTGGGAACAATATTTAAAAAATAACTTTGGCCTGATCTGATCAGCGATAACTACAAAAAGTACGCCAAGTCCTTGGTAATAACGTAAAAACGCGTGACGTTTTCAAGAACTTTCCCCCGGAAATCCCCCAAGGATCTTCTCTAGAAAGAGGTTAATTTCATTTTTTATGTTGGCCAATCATTTTTATGCCCCCCTGAGGCCCAGAGAATGACGTCTTACATACTTTGATACTGTTAATTGTGTGCCACTTTTGTTTCCCGAGCATGTACTTTGAAATAGCTGAAGGGGTTGCGAAGGATTATTAAAATTGGTGAGGAACATTATATCTGACGCCGCAAATAGTGAGCATTTTAATTATGATACGATCATAACGTATTCAAGCGCATGTGCTTCATTGAAATCGTCGCGATATTCCAATCTCAAACCTAGATTAATCATGTGATTAATGTGTGTGTTACATTAAATTTGGTCTATTTTATAACAAAGACAACATAATATGATTGCATCTAATTAAAAGATAGCGCACGGAATTCATTATTAATATGCTGACCATCGGATATCTTCCTGCCAAGCTGTCGTCACGTTCACATTATGATAGTCTCTTGCCTAGCACATGACTGCCGTACAAATTGATCAAAAACATGATACAGTGTTAAACAAATCTCAATCAAGGAAGGGAAGGAGCTGAGAGAGGGGAAGAAGAGCCCGCGAAAAGGGGAAAAGGGATGTGGAAAAAGAAGTACATATAATTACCTTGATTTGGTAAGTAAAATGTTAGCAGAAAATTTGAA
Organism: Ophiura sarsii; assembly: GCA_035610835.1. Lineage (NCBI taxonomy): Eukaryota > Metazoa > Echinodermata > Ophiuroidea > Amphilepidida > Ophiuridae > Ophiura > Ophiura sarsii. The sequence goes on along the minus strand of CM069442.1, from coordinate 54,320,430 downwards.
CAAAATAGATAGAAAGAATATTAGCATGTGTGTTAAACAGCAATCATGATATCCAATATTGAAGTCGACAAGTATAAGGGAACAGGACTAGACAAATCCGTAATAGCTGGCATTGCGATTAGGTTAGGCATACTAAATGACAACATGCCGCGCGAGTATATTAGCCATACGCAACATGATGTATGATGTCACAGGCAACTGACGTACAACCATCTACACAGGGGTATTCAAAACCAGAAAGATAAATTAATAAAATGACTAAATAGTATTGATCGATAAATACACTGCAAAAAGGTTGCTTAAAATACGTTGCTAAAAGTACTTTTATCATCTGCTGGTTGACGTGTTGATTAAAATTCATTCTATGTAGAAAGTTGTATAAAAGTTAAATATCCCCAGCGTTTAACATTTCGTCGAAAACAATGTCCTTAAAATGTTTGTGGAAACAGTTTCTGTTGCTAAAATATGTTGCGTAAAAATATTCCACTTTGGCAACTGTGGCATGAGCATTGAGGAAAATCACGCAACAGTTGATGCGAGTTACGCACATGTGAATTTTAGGCAACTGTTGTCCAAAAAAGCCAATTTCGTGTTTGCGTCATTTAATCATTATATTATATCATCCGGATAAATTATAATCTGGTAAATAAAACGGTGAATCCGCATCAACATCAGAGTTTGTGACATCTGACAGGCGTTTTGTGAGTCCGGTTTTTAAATGTTTGATGCTTGGTCTGTCAAGAAGATGATGTGATAGATCGGTCTAAATCTCTGTGGTCGTCCATGTAATGAGCTTATTTCGTCATGTTCGTATAGGTTTAAAATACCTAACAAATCACTAAATAAAAGCCCACAACCAATAAACAATAAAACACTCAACAAATGATTAAAAAGTGCTCAACAGTTGAGCTGTTGCATACTTGAACAACTGTTGAGTGAATATAATTGCCCAACTTTTGAGAACTATAATTGTTCAACTGTTGGTGAAAACATGTTATCCAACGTTGTTGGGCAAATTTTACTCAACAGTTGAGCGGTTGCATACTTGAACAACGTTGTGTAAAATGTTGAGTAAATATTTAAGCAACCTTTTTGCAGTGTACAGGCTGTCCCAAAATGATTAGTATCCATCGATGCCCAAAGTTCAATCATTTTTGTCATCATCAAAATCGATGGGATTAGGTCCGTTGATTTTACATCATCTTTATCATACTGTACTATTTCATTAGAATTTTAGATAATGAATATCGGATTTATCTTGCACAAGATACACTCCATTATGTAAACCATGGTGTTTTCACCTTTATGACAAAGTGCTAACAAATGTGTGTGCTATTACAGTTTGTTTGAAAGAAACTTGTGTATTCTCATAAACTCTTGTCTTCTCAATATAATCTTGTGTGTCTTTCTGTTGTAACTGTTATTAGTCATGGGTGTTCAAATCGTTAATAATTCTTCTCCTTAATTCAACTTAACGGGTAAAAGAAGTTTGTCACACTTGAGTGACCTCATGCATTGTTTTATTTGACAAGTGTTTATGTTCGAACACTTTGTAGGTGTAATGTAAAGTATTCCCCCTTCCCCCTGATCAATGTTGAATCCCACAATTTGCCCACCATCAGCACAGGGCCTCGCAACATTGATCGGTGGGGAAGGGGGAGGGATATGAGTAAGGGGATACTTCAGGCTACCAGAAACAAGTTTTGATTTTCACGTGACTCAAATAGCGTGCCTGTTATGGTCCAATAAGCATGGCAATTAGGGTCAGTGTTCGAACACCTTTTTTCTATGATTGTGTATAAAAACGCTTAAGAAAATCATCTAATTTCAGTTTTTGGCCCATAACCCTGTTATTATATGAGCAAATCCAATGAAATTTCGCGTGCTTTTCGGGATTGTCTACAGCTATAAGCACATAAAAGTAGAATAAAATCGAAGGACATTTAGGGAACGGTCACATAATGCACATATCGTATAGCCCTGAATGCGTGATAGATCATGGATAGATGAATATGAATACCTTCAGCTTGATTATTTAGGCCTATTAATGTTATTAATTTCGTTCATAATGAACATCGTACCATCTCACTGATATACCTAATGATATATTAATATATTAAAATTCAATTTTCGGACACAAATAACAGGTATGAATCGCGTTTCAAATTTTAAAATGCATGTTATATTTGGCTAATATTATTTCACTCATATTATTTGTTTTATTATGGTTAATTAATAAATATTATATTTGCGGCATTATAAATTCAATATAAATCATATCAAAACCATAATACAAATCCATTTTGTCTCAAGAAATGAATAAAACGTCAACTATTGAACATGACGCAAAGTATGTATAAACATAAAATACACGTGGCTCGATGTGGTCAATGGTAAAGCGCCAATGGAAAATCGTTACGACTTCCCTTCATACAATGACACGCGTAATCAACGATTTACCTTTTCAATAAATATAATATATACTTTTTCTTTATTTAACATTGGTAAATCGTTCCATTGCTTGTTATTTCAATGAGGAACGGGCACCGTTTTACCATTACCATTATATTCATACTTTACCACCGAGCTTACTACTATTCTTCTGGAAAATGTGTTTTCATTAACCGATCGATTAGCTCAGTTGGTTAGCGCGTTGTATTATCGCTACCTTTATCGTCAATGTCGTGGGTTCGAATCTTACAGCCGTCTATAGTCTATAGTAATTTCTTTAATTCTTTAACATTTATTTTTATAATATTACATATCTATTTATTGCATTCATTTTTTCAACTTTCAATTTTTCAGTGGTGTCTTTTCGATCTCTCTTTATTTCTTTATATAATATGTTCTTTCATTCTTTCTTTCCCTTATTTTCTGACCCACTTTTATTTCTTTATTTCTTTATTTCTTTACTGTCTTTATGTGGTTATATAGTTCGTAATTATTGTAAGTAGTATCATTGTTTACTTAACATAATTATTTGTGCAACATTTATATATACATTCACCGTGTGCGTCTTATGCATATCGCTTTAAACGGTATTTATGCGTTGAAATGGGCTTAAAAAGTTGATAAAAGTGACCGTTCCCCAAAAAGTAATTTTTCAAATGCAACTACCGGTATCTTGTCGCAATGTATTGCACATTATGTGAGTAAAAACATATGTAAATCTCGTTGAAATCGAATGGGTGAAATCACCTTGTCTTACACGATGGAGTGTAACTTCATGAAAATAAGTCCGATATTCATGATCTAAAATACTAATGAAAGGGTACAATATAGCAAATAAGATAGAAAAACAACGGATCCAATTTCATTTATTTTGATGATGAAACATTTTATTGAACTTTGGCCATCGATGGGTACTAATCATTTTGGGACAGCCTGTAGTACATTGTTATGTGAGTTATCTGAAATCTTAACGCGGATTTACTTGATCCAGTAAATACATGAAATACTTGAACAAAACAAGATATTTCAATAACTATATCCAAACGAAAATAACTCGGTAGGCATCGACGATTAACATTCAACGTGCAATAAACACGCAATGAACGATTTATAAATGCGCAGTGTTTCTACTATACTTAAGTTGAATAGATGGGCCTCATGCAATCACCAACATAAGTTTGAACCTTCGAATAATATTACCTTACTTATTCTGAAAACGCAATCATTATGTTATTGGCACAGAGTATCTTAGCATCAAATTGGTAATCAAATATTTGATTTATTCATAGAATGAATGCATAAGATTTTCAAATAGCTTCTTTATCGATTGGGGAATTGTAGTGTAACTCGAAGAGCATCTTAATCGTGCCATCTCATTCTCAAACTAGCATCCGGAATAAATGGTAAATTATGAAATTGCCTGGCCAATGGCACATCTCTAAAGCCATTAGTTATAGGATATGTTGGATTTGATCTGAGACTAATATACCTATAGTCTTAGGATTTGACAGTTACAAAATTGCAACAGAAATGTGTTTTTTTGTAACTTACGTCGTATACTAGAAGATATTCCAAACAATATATCAAGAATCGACCAAAAAATCTAAATTGGAGAAAGATTGCTAATTTGCATATTCAGAAAATTACAATTTTGTCTCGATTTTCGCCCGTATTGTTGTTGATTGACATAATTGTTAGTAGGTATTGTCGATTCGCCGTCGAAGAAGATTTAATCTGTCACGCTTTCGTCGGGATTTCTTCTCTGACTTCTTTAGGACCAAATTATTATAAGCATGATAATTATAGAGATTGCCACTTTTCTATATTATTATCATTTGGGCTGTTCTACGCGAGAAAGATCGGTGGCTCTGGTTCGTGGTCAACGGCATGTGACGTCACTCCGGGGCGACCTATAGAACCTATTCAGAAGGACTACTCCTTCACCAATGGAAAGTACATAGGCCTACTACAAAAAGTAAATTGCACAGTGCGGTCACTAATCGGTAAAGATCATTTGTCACTGTTAGGAACTTGAGCAGAGTAGACAATAGATCATTGCGGACCTGGCTGATAAAATACAAGATTGTTATTGATTGGTTGGAAATAGAGAGAGCCGATATATTTGCCGTCATTTCTATTGATTGTTGATGATTCATTGATCCTGTCGCTACCGCTACACGAACAAGTCAAATTCCAATCATGAAGATTGGAATCATGTGCAATGCTGTTCCAGAGTGGTTCATGACCTTCTTCACACGCATGTTCAGCCAGTGCCGAGCTATCTGTCTTGCCTTGTGATGCAGCTCTTCTGTGTTCAGACAATACGACCTTTAAAGGCCTCTTGGTTGACCAATGTATCGTTCACCACAACTATGTTGTATGCTATACACGCAAGGTGAATGACCCTTGGGCAGAGGATATTTAGGTTGGTGGTCGATTTGGTGTAGTAAGTTTTAACATCGGCACGATTAATGAATCTGCAAATTTGTTTTGAGACACCTTTGAAAAATGGTATGAACGTGATACCTTTGTAGTCATCTTCCACTATTTTGTTTTTGGATTAGATTGGCCTACTTTGTCTTTTAATGGCTCAGTGTTCGAGTGTTGAGGCATAGCTATTTGTGTTCATCGCTTTTCTAATATGTTTTAACTTATTTTTCATGTTGTTGCGATGTTTATTGTCGAAATGATATCTATACCAATGTGATGGGAACACTATTCTTAGCCGATAGGTGTTATTGGTTGTAAAATGCAGATACTGATCAGTGTGTGTGGGTTTTCTGTATATTGCAACTAGATTCAGTTAATATTAAGGGTTTAACACTCTACGTGACAAAGGAAGAATGCAACCTTATATTTAAAAGTTTTATAATTTGTATCCGAATTGGGTGTGAGTGTAATTCTATCGTATTCAGCGCGAGTCGCACTATTTATTCCATACCCTACACACAGAAAAATAAAAGGGTCGAAGTGACCTTTTTACAGGAGTCCAGCTTTTCCCCTGAGATGACACTTAAATTGGCTCAAACAGACTCTATGTTTTGAGTACAACCTCCTTGGAGTCTACCTCGTTGAAACAAACATGCTAGACTATTTTAGATTGGGTATATTGGGTGTCATCTAAGAGACAAACGATGGACCCAAAGACAAGGGTTTAGAATACACCTTTTTGGAATCTACACATTTGACCCCTACAGGAGTCCAGCATGTCTGACTCTCTTGGGTGTCATCTCAGGGACAAACGATTGGCCCCAAAGACAAGAGTTTGTTTAGAAGACACTCCTCTTTGGAGCCTACACATTTGACACTTACAGGCACATCAGGCACAAAATCCTAGCCAAAAGGCCGGGAAGCGATAACTTTTAACAGCGGCTGCAATTTTTAGACCACATCAGATATATATCAAATCAATGGTGTCATTTTCCGCCCCATGCATATTATGCCCATTATTGGACCAATTTTGGTTGCCAACATGATGCCAATTGAAAAGATCCAATGTAAAACCAATATTGGTCCAATATTGGTGACCAAGATAGTGTCAATGCCATTGGCACTCTCTTGGTCACTAATATGTTGGTCCAATATTGGGCCAATAAATGTATGTAGTCTTGGAAGTGATTCATCGATAGAGTAATCTGGACATTGATAAGGAAAAACACTGACTCTGTTTATTACACTTGAATTTATAATAACTGGAGAGGCAACGACAGACTCTCCCTAATACTGTTTACTAACTCTTTTACATAGTCATGTAACAACTGACTCATCGAAAGAGTCATCTGGACACTGATAAGGAGAAACACTGACTCTGTATGTTACTCTGGAATTTATAAGAATTGGAGAGGCTCAGCCAGACTCTCCCAGATACTTTTGACTGACTCTTTTACATAGTCATGTAACAACTGACTCATCGAAAGAGTAATTTAGACACTGATAAGTAAACCACTGACTCTGTTTGCATTGAAAGCGCAAGGGGACAAAAATGCTGCTGATTTAGGCTAAAAACTGACGGATACCCCAAAATATGCCGCGATTTGATTTTTTGGATACAATTTCACAATTGAGCTACGTATAAGGTCGGTGTAACGAATCGGTCAAACAGCAATACATTTGACGAAACAAATGACGTTCGCATTTAAATCGCAAGGAAAAAGAATTGCTGCTGATTTAGGCCAAACAATGACGGATACCCCAAAATATGTAGCGATTTGATTTTTTGGGTATGATTTCACATTTTGAAACACATTTGAAAGTACAGAGAATTTGGTTGGTTGTCATATAAAATATGAAGTAAAGGTGTCAAAATGAAACTAAATTTCCCTCCCAAATATCTTATTTTGAAAATGAATGAAGAGAACAGGTGTCAATATATGTGTGAGTGATTAAAAACTAGTGACAATATAAGGATTAGTTTTACTTGAATGAATCCATTTACAAACAATTGAGAAGGGTTTTTTGAAAGGTAGTTAAATTTGTCAGACTACCCACCATAGGATTACATTGATTAGGCCATTGGCCCATAATATAACAAAATATCAATGATACATATTTTACATATCATATCAGGCATCAGATACATAGGAAAAATAAAGACGTAATAAGGTTGATGCATTATTCATGAGCTATTTCCAATGGGAATTTTGTATGGGGATTTCAAGAAGGCACATGTTTCTTAAATTCCCTGGAATTTAATTAGCAGGTGTTGTAGGAAACATACATTTATTAACGAGAAGAGATTCAACAGCACATTTCTTCAACTCGTAGTGAAATATTACACTCCAAATTGAATATATGGGATGATTTTGACACCATAACCAAGTGTCCTTATACTATTGGTTGCTAGTGTATAAGGTCGGTGTATTAAACTAACCGGCCAAACCGCAACACATCTGATGGAACAAATGACGTCTGCATTGGGATTTCTTTTTTGCTGCTGATTTAGGCAAAAAAATGACGGATACCATATAATGTGACCCGATTTGATTTGTTTGATATGATTTCACATTTTGAGCTAACGAACCGATCAAACCGCAACACATTTGACGGAACAAATGACGTTCGCATTTAAATCGCAAGGAAAATAAATTGTCCCGATTTGATTTTTTGGATACAATTTCACATTTTGAGCTACGTATAAGGGCGGTGTAACGAACCGGTCAAACTGCAACACATTTGACGGAACAAATTACTTTCGCATTGAAATTACGGATACCCTAAATTGAGATGTGCCCGGTTTGGATTTTTGGACGTGTTTTCACAATTTGAGCTACGTAACCCGTTAAACCCGTTAACTCGGTGTAACCCGTTAAACTATTAATTTATTTTGTTGAAAATAATATGAAGTAAATTAGGCCAAATAATAAAATAAACATGTTTCACGTCTCCTCCCGCTTCCCTTTTTACAGAAAAAGGCATCTAACCGAAACCAAATTCGTTGCCTGCTACACTGTTATAATATGATTTGTTACCGTAACAACTCTTTGTTCTTTGTAGTAAACACGTGTAGAAACACCAAATACATCAAATGTGAATAAATATTACCATTGTACTATCCATGATAAAAGACACATATCGTTAACACTGGGGTTCATTACAATAGCAAATAAGCAAATACACGAAACACATCACCAACAATGCGGCAGGCAGTCATCGAATCTGGTTCCGCTGGGATCCTAATGTACCAACCACAAACCATGTCTACCAAAACCGCTCAACCAAAAACCATGAAACCAAATTACTGCAAAATCCGATAACCGCTAAACCCGCGAACCGCTTTAGTTTGTTACTAGATTTGACAATTGTTCCAGAAATATTAAAGACACTTATAAGCGTCATCCGGTGGCCATGTATTTTACTACGAATATTTAGTAACAGTTGGAATACAAATATTAACCAAATCTAATAGTAGAATTATAAGTTCAACAATTAGACATGTGTATGAGACCATAGAAACAAATATTCAGTAAGTTAGGTCAAATAAAAAAATAAAAAATGCTTAGCGTTCCCGCCCTCTTCCTTTTTTCTTCTTTTTTTCTTCATTTTTTTAAAAAGATTTCTGATGGAAAAAAAGGAAAAAAAGAAAATTGTATAAAGCTGATTGCTCCATGAAATTAACTGGTTCTCTACGTCTCAGAACTCTGGACAAGACATCATTTAGGTCTTATTTTCTGTTTCATCTTGCGGCTCTTTCCCATAAGAAGCCAATATGTAATTTCTTGAGTCCAAGTGGCGGTAATTTTGAAAAAAAACCCAGGCAACCATCTTGAAAAATAGCCTGGCCAGCTATCTTGAAAAAAATTGTCGGGCGGCCATTTTGGAAGAAAAAATAAAAGAAGAAAAAATGGGCCTCCTTCTTCCTTTTTTCAAAAAGGCAGGACGCTAAACATGTTGTTTTTTATTTTGCCTTAGACCATTAGAATACGATACATTTCCTTAGTTTTTTGACGGTCACTTAATGCTTTCCGTTTTTTGTCGTAATATGAAGAAAAAAAATCACTGCCAATTGAATGCACATCCATAACAGTCAATATTGTAAACTCTCTGTTTGCTGTATGAGTATTATATTATTAATTTTATTTTATCTTGTGGGTGATAATGCAATATATATACAATTCCTTGGCATGTGCTATTGCGGTCAATGTATTCACAATACTTATAAACCCATATCAAAAATCTGAAACGTACACTTCGTGGTCAAATTCTTTCATCATACAGGGTGAATAAAAAACACCCTGTGCACAGTTTGAAACAGGGATCAAACCTTGATGTGTGCATCGAACCATGAAATTGTTGTTGTTTGTTTGAATTGTAGTTAATCTAGTTTATCTTCTCCAAAAATTGTGCCTGTAATCACTACAATGCCTTGCTTCTAAACTCTCACTCCATTCCATCATGCTACAGTAATATTCATGTTTTAACTGTGTAAATCCCATTGGAATGGCGAAAAACGCGGTCAGCTTACATAACTTGTCATAGTTTGCTTATTTTTCAGTCGATTACTTTCATTTTTGGGGAAGGTAAACTAGATTAACTACGCTTTATACAAAACAACAACAAATGTCAAATTAGTTTCAATCCGTGCACAATTTTGTTTGATTCTCCCTGTATATTAATTTTTGAGACATCAATCATAACATTTGCGCAGTTTTGAAATTCCAGTCCGAGTTCGCGAATGGCAAGAATGTTTATAACAAAATATGCTACTGTTTTTTTTGGTATTTTTTTGGTATTTTTTGTTCGGTTCACTTGTGACGCTTTGTGTGTGTGTCCATAGGCGTAAATCCAGGTTGGGGGGGGGGGGGGGGTATTTGGCCTATGTAATCACCCCCTAATGTTATGCATGATCAAATGCTCACCGTAACAAAAATGTCTAATTCAGAACAAATAAAGCTAATTTTTTCAGGCATTTTTCTTTTTTTTGGGGGGGGGGGGGGGGGGGTTAGAAGAAGAAAAATGGCTCTGAAATGGCAAAACAAAGGGGTTAAAAACACAATCAGAATTTCCGCATTTAGCATAGCAAATTTTTCCTTAAAAAGCAAAGAAAGAAAGAAAAAGGGTATACATAGCATAGCTATTTTCCCAAATGTATGTGAGACAGACTTTTCTGTGTGCCTTGGTTGCACCATTTAATTCATTAAAACCTCACTCACGAACGCCTGAAACAATACCAAGTCGTTAATAACACCTTTGAGGTGCAATGCAAGGAAGCAAAACAAATACATCCACACAAACACTGCTTTCGTAACGATCAGTTAATAAAGTGATTTCCTTTACTAAATGAACGTGGTTAAAATTGTAGAAACGGTCGGCCCGAAGAAGATTTCTTGAATATTAACCAGCAATCCAGCATGCTTCACTTCCATCACACGACCAGTGGTTTTCAGTCTCCTGTGTCTACTGGTTACTATTAGGCGTAGGCATATCAAGACTTTTTTTGAAAATAATTTACAAAAACCAGTTTTTCTATGGCCAAATTTTGTGAAGAAAAAAAATGTGCCGAAAAAAACCTCAGACAAATGGTAAGGTTGGTAAAATGCTTAAGTTCAAAATAGCCGCCAAATGGGACATTTTCCTTCATTTCTGAGCAAATATGGGTCTACATGTATACCACCAACTGATGTGGTATTTTATGTGTTGTAACGGTCTCTGAATCCAAATTGGTGATTCATTTCATATTTGTACTCACTAGGGTAGTAAAAAAAACCTGTGTGACCTCAGAAAAAATCAAAATGGCCGCCAAAACGGTTATTTTCTCTATTTTTGAGCAAAATCGGGTTAATAACATCAACTGATATGGTACTTTATATGTTTTCAAGGTATATCTGGATCCACAGTTTTGATTCATTTTATAATAATGTTTTTACTTACTAAGGTAGTCAAAATTACCTGTTTGACTTCAGAACAATTTAAAATGGCTGCCAAAAAGGCTATTTCCCTATTTCTGAGCATATTTGGGTTTATTGTACTTTATTATGTTTTCAAGGTCTCTGAATCCAAAGTTTTCCATTCACTTAAGATTTTAATCATCTGCCTACATCAGGATAGTCGAAATGCCCTGTCTGACCTTATAAAAAATCAAAATGGCCTAATATTAATTTAACTTTGGTGAGTCTTTCAAGACAAAAAATCTTTAAATTCGTTAAAAATCTGTCATTTTGGCGGCCATTTTGTATTTATCTCTATAATTATTGTGTCTAATATACCTCATATATAATTTATAATCGCTACATGTATTCACCTACCTGAAAAAAATCTAAAAACCTGTATTAATCTAACATTCATGAGTCTTTCCAGCCAGCCAGACTTTCTAAATTCATTAACAATTGGTCATTTTGGCGGCCATTTAATTTTGCTATTTTACCAACCTAACCATTTGTCTGAGATTTTTTTTATTGTCATATTCTTTTTTCTCACACAATCTGGCCATAGAAAAACTGGGTTTTGAAAAATTGATACATACTTGCCCACCCCTATTACTATTGCCATTACATTACAATGGAATAATTTCAACTTTGCTAATCGAGTGTCTTTAAGAAATTCCTGCTGCAGGTAGCACAATTGGGGTGATATCAATCCGGTCTTCTGTTTTTTTTATTATTAAAAACCCTCTATTCGATCTTTGAATAACACCTATTGAAGTATTCGAAAGAAATTGGATATATGGCCCTACCGTGTATAAGAAGGTAGAGGGCAGTATTACTTTAGCATTTGGCACTACTCTCTTGGGGGCCTGCATTGTTGCTAAGCATGATGGACTGCGCAATAAATCTTCCTTGCGGTCGGTCATTTTCTAAGGAATCCATATATTAATACAAAGCTCCCGAGGGGGGGGGGGGCTCTCACATTGAGATGGTATACGTATATGTGCCTGCCTTTTGGGGTGCTTTTTCGCAAAAAAAGTATAGCGCCCAGTGTATTATTTTGAGGCATTTTCGAAGTCCGGCAGGCACATCCATGTACGAATTTGGCGAAAGTAACCCGCCCCCCCGGGACAAAGTTATCCAAGATGATGTGATAAACAGAGTATTTGTCCAAACGTAATGCACATTAACTCATTTCTTTCAACACAATCTACTCTTGGGACCATAATGGCCAATTACAAGAACACATTAAAACACTCATGAGGGAACTGATGTTGTCCATCTTTGAAAAAGCCTTTTCAATGACTTTGTTGATGGCTAATGTGGATATTGTTCACTTCACACATTTCTAATTTAGACCGATTGAGGACAGCGAGACAACACCGGGGCATACCATCTTGTAATTACCACGTGTTTCCCTTGGGTCATACTACCGGAAGGCTCTAAGTCTAAGAACCGACAGGGGCTATACAAAAACACTTCTGCTCTCATGTTTGACGTGTTTTCGTGTGATCAAAACAATCTAAATGACGTTTTTTAGTTGGTCTTAATGTTTGCACATACACCGAGTTAAATTGTAGTAAAATCTGTCTGTAACATATTGTAGTAAAATCTGTCTGTAACATCTTTTGCCTTAAAAGAGCGATCTACTAACATTTTAGAAAGCAGTGTGCCCCGAACGGAAGTAGCAACACTTTAAATTCATACACAATTACAAAACAATACAGAGCAAGACAGAAATGCAATTAACATGGATTTATTCACCCAAGGTATGACAATAATAAACAACAGGAATGCACAGTTTGGTGAGGTGCGCAATTTACATCGAAATAAGTATGGCCTAGAACGCATCTCCCCCCTCCCCCTTTAGAAGACCTCTGTCCCAAAAAAGAGGCCTCATAATTGAACTATAATTAAGCTGCTATCGTATTGTAGCGTAAACTTTCATAACAACATGTTATGTATCAGCATAATGATACATCCACACCTACTGTAATCGCGAAATATGTATCTACAGGCAGCACCAATCCCCTCGTAAAATAATGGGAAGGCGGTGTGCCAACACTTTTTAATTGCCTGATGGCATTGAACGGTGGGTAGGCTGTCACATTTGGGAACCAGATAAAATAGTCCAATGCCTGCTTAATGATAAACTGAAAAAAACCCGAAGTCATTTGCATTCAAATGAATGCAATCATAGTGAAAATATGAGTGAACGGCCAAGTTGAATTCAGGGAAGATGATGACCTTACCTCCTGCCCGCCAAAACAGATTCCGGGCCGTAAGGATGACTTGAGCGCGTTTCATATACATAGCCTACTGGGAATCAGCCCTCTTGTAATAAAGACGGAGGAGAATGCTAGACCAGATCAAAATGACATTAGGCAACTTATAATTACAAAAGGAAAACAAATCATGCAAAGTTTTTGAGCCATATAACCTATAATATATGAAACAGATAATGAATGATGACCGACGGTCCTGAACAGACATACAGGTCACAAATTATACAAAGTCGAATCCCAAGTTAAATCCCATAGACAAAACACCGTGCTGGCGTAATCAAAAGTCCAACGTCCTAGCACTCAATTCTATAGTCAATCGGGATAACATGATAAGGACTGTATTATAATATATGAAAAAGATTGTGGATGAGGTAGACTCATATTAGATGATTGCCCGACTATGAGCAAATTATTTGCAATGTATAACACGGATTGTTATTCAAATGCAAGATTTGTAAGAGAAGCATGCTGCATCATCATGACATTAACCCAGATCAGAAGCTGTGGAAAATTTGAAATAAAGAAGTATTTGAACAAAATTAAAGACCAGATAAGAGCGATGAAGACTACGACCTAAAAACATAAAATTAAAAGGGATAAAAAGTTATCGAAATGAGTGCTGAAAAATAAAATAAGAACGAATTAATAATGTATACTATAATTATGACAAAACAACCCAGCCCAGCATACATTAAAGAAACCATGTACGTGAGAACAACACATGGGCTCAAAACCGCAGTAACTCAAACAATTTACGCATAAGTGATCAATAACATAAAATAGATGTGGACAGACAGCTCTAGGGACTGATGCCAAAAATGGTGGGATTCAGCTGTATTGCTTGAAACGGTCTGTGCGCCAGCGACCCATCTACTCAATCTCTGATAGAAAAGTTATAAAGACATGATTAAATCCATAAGGCACTACGCCTAAAAATTTCAGACTATTTGCGACCTAAAACATAATAAAATGATGGGGTGTACTTTTATCACAATGAGTGCTGTAAAATAAAATTAGAAGGAATGAATGAATGCAAAATATCTACAGAACCAATATACATACTAACATGACAATGAACACAAAACCCCTATTAGCGCAAACCATTGACCGTAGTAGCATTAAATGTAATAAACATAAAACATGCACTAACTGACAGCAGTAGAACTGAAGCAAATTGGAGGGGATCTTATAAATATCAAATGCGTCTATTCATCAAAAACAATGATGGTAAATATTGCTGAATTCAGCATATTGCTGCGATAAAATATAAAGCTAAATTGAAAAGGCCTGGTGCCAGCGACCCATTTGCAAAATCTCAGTTGCGGCTGCCTCGATTCGAACAGAATAGATCTAGAAAAATTCCATGTGAAACGGAACATCCCTACTATAGGCATGCACAAGACATTCAAATCGTCTAGCATTGTGGGAATCGCAAACAATCTGTTGGAACTAAAAGCAACAATCCTAATATTTATGTGTGGTGAGAATATCTAATGTGAATAACCCAGAATGCAGTTGTGCACTTTGAAGCAAAATTGACACTGGAAAAAAACACAAAAAACATCCGGATACCTGGCGATCTCCCATCCAAGTGCTAACCGGGCCTGACATTGCTTAGGGTCGGAGATTGGACGAGAGCCGGTGTAACCACTAAGTTAAGGCCGTAGACCAGTTTATTTATAATTGAATGATAAGTCTCAACTCAAGTGCGGCCAATATTTTAATCAACAACTGTGCGGCGATTTCTGAAACAGTAATTAATGCAGATTAACAATATTAAATGCATGCACAAATGTAAAAATCAATCATATACTATAATTTGACAAATTATGACACAGCGCCGTTGCATACTATCACTTTCCAAAGCGAAATGTACAATATGCAACTGGAATGAAATGAATAATAACGTGACCTCCAAAATCCGCAACACGTTATAAGTATCATCCCTCCGCTGTAAACAACCAAATATCTACACTTGTTGAATACATGCGTGAAATAGAGTGGTTCTTGTACGGAGTTTATAAGACTAAATAAATGCTTTTACACCCGTTCATTGAAGTAAATCCCGGGCAAAACCACTGCTAAATTGTAAACAACCATAATCATAATTAATACTGAACATGAACGTAATAAATCACTGGGATTGCTATAAACACCGAAATGAAAAGAGTTTTCATTAACAACGAGTGCTGACGAGGGTATGATTGACGGTCCTCGTGCTGAGGTAATTAACCCCGAAAATACGGTGAATAATGACAAAAACGTGCTATCTAGGTTGACTATGCTACTCCTAAAACTCATAGATATCAATATGAATGTACCATATAAAGAAAATATAAAGAAAATCTAAAGAAAATGAGAAATTAACTGAACCGTGCGATCACGGCATGCTACGTAAATCACACTAAACCACATAAAATGATCGATGTACAGTTTAAGGTGACCTGTGATACCAATTGGAATGTTGAATTAAACTGTCATCCCATGACACTTATGTGTGACAGCCATTCCAGCCAGGAAACTTGTAACTGTTGAATTAGCCTAACCCTCCTTGGACAAGTAAGGCATAAAATAAGGCAGTCAGTAATATTAATTGGAAGTGTTCCTAAAACCTGACCTTGCCGTGAAATCATCGAAAATTACGCAAGTTGAACAAACAAAAGTGAATCTAGTAGGCCTAGAGGTTATATCAAGGAATTAGCATCATGCAATTGATAAATATAACAATGAAACATTTGCCCATTAAGAGCTGGGAACAAAATTGAAATAAGTGACGAGGAAGTTGAATTAATTAGCGTAAAAATCAAGGAATCAGAATCGTGCAATTATAATGATCAATAAATAATGAAAAAGTGTCTAATTATCATTGGCGTAATGCCTGCGCCCTTGAATAAGTTGTTGCGGTACTCCAAGGGGGTACTGAATTTTGAAAATAAAATAAGTGACGAGGAAGTTGAAATTAATTAGCGTAAAAATCAAGGAATCAGAATCGTGCAATTATAATGATAAATAAATAATGAAAATGTGTCCAATATTCATTGGCGTAATGCCTGCGCCCTTAAATAAGTTGTTGCGGTACACCAAGGGGGTACCGAAAGAGGTTGGTTAAGCCTACCACGAGTCCATCTTGAAATTCCCACTGCTACGCTGGCCTAGGCTGGCCTAGGCTGGCCTAGGTGTGGCCTATTAAAACCTGTCTCTGTTGGGAACCCTGCGTCGTGGAGGCACGTTGAAAAATAAATAAGCGACGAGAAAATCAAATTAATTAACATAAAAATCAAGGAATCCGAATCATGCAATTATAATGAATAAATAATGAAAAAAGTGTCCACAATATGAGCAGTCAATTATCATTGGCGTAATGCCTGCGCCCTTGAATAAATTATTGCGGTACACCAAAGAGTGTTGGTAGTGGTTGGTGTTGGCCTACTCCCAATCCATCATGAAACTCACCCCTGCTAGGCTGGCCTATTAAAGACCTGTTAGACCTGTCTCTGTTGAGAACCCTGCGTCGCGGAGGCATGTTATATTGAAAAATAAATAAGCGACGAGAAAGTCTAAATTAATTATCGTACCAATCAAGGAATCCGAATCATGTAGTTATAATAATAGTTTAAATAAATAATGGAAAAAGTGACCATATTTTGAGCAGTCAATTGTCATTGGCGTAATGTCTGCGCCTTTGAATAAATTGTTGTGGAACACAAAAGGGTGCTGGTACAGTGGTTGGTGATGCCAACCCCTGGTACGTCCTGCTAGGCTGGCCTAGGATGGCCTATTAAAACCTATCTCTAGAAACCCAGCATCGTGGAGGCATATTATAGTGAATCTGAAGATATAGAGCAGTAGATTAAAAGATAAAGAAACATAACATGAAGCCCGCATTAAAATAGTGACGGACCATATTCATTTGGGGCTGTCAACAATTAAAAACCATGATAACACATCACCTAGAAATTAAATAGGTAAAATCTCCCTGAAAGGAGGCAAAAAACCTGCTAAACAACAGTAATGAAAGACTAATGATGAAGTGAATGTACAAAGGAACCCCAAAGGTACCCTAAGAAAAGCCAAATGAGCAGCAGATATGCCCTCCACACACTGCCCTCCACACACATATTTATTTTAAGTAAGCTTAATAAGACCTGTCCAAAATTGTCTCTAAATCACACTAAATTCCCAACAATTCCCCTCAATCTAAGAGAGAGGTAGAGAAATTTAGTTTATTAGGACATTTTTTAATAAAATAGGACAAATGACAATAACATTTACAAGAAAGATCAGATTAATGTTGGACAAAATCAAACCTGTTGCAATTTATTATATATCCATGCAAGAAAAGGAGGCTCACACATGTGTTACAACCCAGGTGAACTATGACCTCATAGGCCAGCATACTGCCCTCTCTAGACTAGTTAGCCAGCATGCTGCCCTCTCTAGACAAGTTATAACATCACAATTCTTAACAAGAGTAAAATAACCCAATGAGAAGAGAAAAAGGAGGAAAAACGAGGGCAATAGTGATGAATTTAATACCAGATTAAATTTGGAACTTTGTCCCATTTAACTGAATTTATTGCGTAACAACAACGGATCAAAATAGCCGGAAGTTTCATCATAAGTTGAACTTTAATCCGTTCAATTCGAAAATCATAAACTTCTGAGAGAAACTGAGTACCCAAAATCATTTTGATAATGGTTAATTCCTTTAAGGGCAGTATCCAAACAATATTCTTGGACAGAGAACGAGTACGTGTTAGCATCACCAATACAACGATAACCACGGCATCGTTCTTGGCTCATTCATAGGTACGCAGTTTCTCTGTATCGTTATCGTGGCATATGGCGACAAGAAAATACCTTAGTTCTTCTAAATGTCGGAAGGTTAATCATGAGTTGTATTTCTCTAATTCGAAGAAATATAAACAAGAATAACGACCGATACCAATCAGCCTTACTCATCTCGAAGACACCGATAAATTCCTTTAAACATTATGCAGAATATGCACCCACCGCTGTTAAAGCCCCTGCGTCATTTACAGGATTGCTTCCTTCTAGTAGATAAGAATAAGATAAAAAAGATTGCATGCAATGGTTAGTCTTAAGGGTATAAGAAACATGAGGCGGTCCATATGCTTCGTTGTGTTGTTTCCATAACAACGCGTTATTCAATCAATCCACCTGTTGCCCCTACTCATGCGAATATATGGTGAGAGCGGATTAATTAGCCTGTATTCTTGTCAAAAAGTGCATTATGATATCGGTATTACAATGAAATCAATTGAATACAACCGAAACCTGTCTTGTGTCCTTAAGGGTTTCAAAACTAAAAATAATGCAAGATGCAAAGTGTATGAGATTGTATAACAACATGGAATATTTCCAATTCTTCGTAATGGAATTGTGATATCAAGCATAAATTGATCGGTTTTTGAATCAAATGCATAACAAATGCAAATCCAATGCTGCCATTCACAAGATTTTCATTCGTATAATGTTCAAACGACATTCAACGATATCCATCGCCATTGATTGATGACTCTTGAGGATGCGCGACCTTTCGGACGTGCGGCATTAGAATGAGTCATACCTTTGGTGTAGCGCTCTTCGTCTCTTAGTTTAGTTTATTTTATTTATTAGAACATACGCTTTTACAACAGCGGCACACGTCTTTAAAAACGGTGCGTTCTTTTACAAAAATAACAATATACACACAAATTTAAAAAAATATATATACAAAAATGAGACTTTCAATTTTACACATGAACACCAAGGCAATATACAGATGTGGGATAAAAATAAAGAGTCAAAGATAAACATACATATAAAAATTACTAATAAATTAAAAGTAAAACGAGAACTTCAGAGCATGAATTGAAAGCATAAACACAATTCAATGAACTGTTGTGGACTGAGAATTCTTTAGGCCTGACCTATGTGTCCAAGCCTTTTTAAGATATGAGTTACAATACTTGTCAAAGATGTTATCAATGTTAGAATACGAATTGGATAGAAAAGTAGGCAAAAATTGATGAACATTGCTACCAAGAACAAAACATTTTTTAATTTATGAATTGTGCATTGTAGACTGTGTTTGTATAATACTCTCATGTATTGTACATTATATTTCATTGTGTTAATGTACTGTGGTTTTTAATGATTACTTATTTATATTTGTATGATAAGTTGTTGTTGTTGTATTTGTATAGCTTCCTTATTATGTTCTTATATTTTTTCATACATGTATGTTATGCGCCTCGGGGTTGTGTTCACAACGTGAGGCGCATTATAAATACCCTTTATTATTATTATATTAATAGACAGAGAACTGCTAATGAAAAAATCCCAAACAAAAACATAACCTGCTTCAAAAAGAGACATTTTGAGGTTATTCATTTCAGTGTTGCGAATATCATTATAAGACTTACATTGAAACAAAAAGTGATTGACATCTTCCAATCCGTCATTGCAAAGAGAGCATGTACCAGAAATAGTAATATCCCAAATACTGATCTTCTTGTCTAATGCCAAAGTATTGGAACGGGCTTTGAATTTTAAACTTGCCCCATACAATTCAAGTTTATCAAGAAGATAATCTTCAAGAAAAGGTGTACTTTTAAATTTGACATAATCACTTAGTGATGATTTTTGACAAGCATTGTCATACCATAACACATCAACATTTAGAGAATGAATTTGTTTTAAATTACCTACTATATCATAATTATTATCAACGTGCCTTTTGAACATGTAGCCTACAACATTATCACAAAGAGTATTCTTAATCGATTGTAACCACTTCCACTTCAAATTACCAGTATGGTTAATTCTGTAAAGTGCATTGAAAACAAGTTTAGGGTCACGTTTTTTTACCTCGGCACCCATAAAAGGTGGTTTTGTTACATTCTAATCGTTTTTTGTACTTAGGCTATTGTATTTGTGTAATCCTCTATGCGATTGACTTGTGTTTGGACTTATTTTAACGGCAATTTAATCTCCTTTAATAATCTGAAGAGAGAAAAAATCCATCACATTTGATTAAATTAATACAGCTCGTTAAAGCATAATTAGTCAGGGTGGTTGAGGAAGTGGAGGAGGACGAAGTGGAGGAGGAGGAGGAGATAATTGTCTAATAATGGGTGAAAATGAACCGTTTTCCTGTAATAGAGCATTCTAATTCTTAGTATTATGTCAGTTTAGTTCTAAATGATGCAACAATGCTTTACATCATTTACTTAAAGTATCAATTAAGCTATTTAACTAATTTTCATATCTGATAAACGAAGTAGGATGAACCATGTGCATATATAGTCACAAATCCGTTTTTGTCACGGTTTCAAAATTTTCCTTGCAGGAAAATTGGAAAGAGTTATCAAGGCTCTGATTTTAATGTAAAAGCAATGAGTTCTAATTTGTATTTGCATAATTAAGTTATCTTTTCCATTATCTAAAATTTCGTATTTTAACCACCCTGTATATATATTTCCTAATAAGCTGAATTTTTTGTTGTTGTATACGGCTGGATGGGTAATTTACTCAATTACAGCAAAAACATTTCTAGCCTTTGAATAGGTCCTGTATTTTTAGACAATGGAGGAAATAAAAGAAAATTATCATTTTGTATACAATTTGAATTGTTACACCCTGTATAATGTTTAGGTCACCATGTATATTTGATTTTGAGTAACCATATTTTCAATCCTTAGATTATAAGCTTTCCAAATTTATATGGTTTCATACACTTTAGATGTAAACATGTTGATATATTCTACTGAAACTGCGAAAGGAGGTATATTTCATGAAATAGACTCATGTAACACAAATGTAGCCCAGGTTAAAAAACATGACCTTAGGCCACCTATACAGATCCATATCGATAAGTCTAGAGAAGTACTTGACTTTGATCAAATCATGCATACTTTTGAAGTTGCTCCAACCCAGATCACCGAGAAGGGCCGCCGCGGGAGTATTTTTGGTGCTTTTAAAATAACTCTTGCCATTTGAAGTTGCAATTTATCAAGCCTTTTGTAATCACAATCGCTTAATGATGAAACAGCGTACGCGTAGTTGATCATGGGAAGTGCTAATGATTTCCCAAGAATATTGCCGTAGTATACGCGTTTGAAGTCATCCTTTTTGTCAATAATGGATTTGATGTAGCCATTTATTCTGTTACCCTTTTTAATCACTTCAGAAATGTGATGATGGACAGAAAGATTTCTGGTAATGTGGACACCTAGATACTTGTATGTATCTACTTCAGAGAGATAGTTATCGCCTAATTGCCAAAGTCGATGCTTATTAGTGCGCTTGCCAACGATTAGAACATTAGACTTGCTATGGTTAAAGCCAAGACGCCATTTATGCGAGAAGTTTGCGGCAATATTAAGCATGTTTTGTAAATCGTGTTCATTATTAGCAATTAAAACGACATCATCAGCCCAAAACAGACATTTAATGTTGACACCCATCATGTGATCCTTGCGTTAGAGTGTTCGTCAAGCATTTTAGATAATTCCTGAATATATAAACAAAACAGGATCGGACTCAACACACAACCTTGCTTTACACCTTCATCTACATCGAAAAAATCTGTTACAATGTCACCGAATTTGACATTACATTGAACATTTTCATATAAACCATTCAGAATATTCCAAATTTTCCCTCTAATACCTAGTTTCCAAGCAACTGTTAAAAGTTCATTTCTCCAAACCGTATCAAAAGCCTTTCGGAAGTCCAGGAATGCCATGTAGGTGTTTGTTTCTCAGCAAGTTTTGCAGCAGCAATACCTTTCAGCGATACAATGTGATCTTCACACCTATGATCTTTGCAGAAACCTCCACTGTTTAGCTACGGCTTTAATTAAAAACATAATCATTGATTTCCTTCTCCAAGTATCGTGGATCATCGTCTAAAATATTGATCTCGATCCAGGCCATACAATGAACCGGCATTTATGTATGGCATATGTTACGAGACCTCGAAGGAACTTCATGGCCGGTGGTGCTCAAGTAACCTGGTTTTAAATATCTTTATGTTCCTCAAGTGTTACTTTGTGTTGTTCGTGTTTTGTGCGAGATATGATGTATCACAACAAAACGTCACCTCGCAATTGGCGTCACAGAGGATAGTAACTTACCATTGTTTATTTGAGCGCACTTAGGCAGCTTCTCGCTCAGACACTCCGATGCGACTTCATGTCATAGTTATCCGCAACGTTTTCCAAAAACCGTTTGTAATGGAAAACTTTGATCACCTGCATACAACTGGAATATTGTGTTTTGATATTTAATGCAATTTCATTTGTCAAAATAGATTAATATTATCAAGACTATATTTATTACTCATTGGAGCTACACATGCTTCCACATATTCATTGATCATTAACAAATTGCGCTTCCAATCAACAGTGCCTCAGAGAGCCTCGTAATATGTAGAGAATTTCTCTCAGATAGAAATGTATTTGTGTTGTGTTTTGAACTCGCCACCCTTCCCGTTGCATGTCCAGATTATTACATTTTATACCATCTGAAATTCGAATTAGCATATCGCAATAACTACTTGTTCTACCCCATAAAAAGTTTATATTTTCTGAAAGGTAATCTCACAAAAAAACTAAATATGCTATTGAAATTTAGATGCCTATATATACCTATCCCAATCATAATGTTACTGCGCATATTATTAGTTCCTCATGCAATTACCCATCATGACATAATGGATGTTAAGGGTATCGGGAAGTGAATAAGCACAAACATTTAAATTTCATTCGTTAATCGATCTTATTTTTGAACCTCTGGTTTTTTAGTTATCACATATTTCCGGTGATGACAAATTCCAGTCCGAGTTCGCGATAGGCAAAAATGTTTCTAACAAAATATGCTACTGTTTGGCTGTAATTGAGGTTATTTTACCGTGTCTTGACTTTTGTTATTCTGTGTAAGCCATGGTTCACTTGTAACGGTTTTATTGTGTGTCCATAGGCGTAAATCCAGGTGTCGGGGGGTATTTGGCCTATGTAATCATCCCTCAATGTTATGCTTGATCAAATGCTCACCGTAACAAAAACGTCTAATTCAAACAAATTAAGCTAATTTTAGGCATTTTTTACAATAAAGGGCACATTTTCGCGCGCTTTGCGCACATTCTCCCTCCCCCACTGAAATTTGACCTCAATTATTTTTCTTTCCCACCCGTTTTCCAACCAAAAATGTTCGATGCTGGTGCCGCCACTGGTCAATCACCAACTCCACCTCAATGCAAACAACACATTTACGCCACTGTGTGTATCAACTTATTTATATAAACATCAATACTAAGGCCAAGAAAAAAAGATCTCACATACTCGCGCGCATAAGTATCATGTAGAGTCATTTTTGCCGCGTAACCTACGCGATGAGCCAAACAAAACATCGAGGGGAGGGAGGGGGGGGGGGGGGAGGGGGGAGGGGCGGGGGTTCAGAAGAAGAAAAAATTGCTCAAAGAGCAGAACAAAGTGGCTAAAAACACAATCAGAATTTCCGCATTTAGCATAGCTAGCTATTTTTTATATAAAAGCAAAGAAAAAAGAAAAAAACCCATATAGCATAGCTATTTTCCCAAATGTATGTGACACAGACTTTTCTGTGTGCCTGGGTTGCACCATTTCATTCATTAAAACCTCACTCACGAACGCCGGAAACAATGCCAAGTCGTTAATAACACCTTTGAAGTGCAATGCAAGGAGGCAAAACAAATACATCCATAGAAACACTGCTTTCGTAACGAATATAACGATCAGTTAATGAAGTGGTTTCCTTATACTAAATGAACGTGGTTAAAATTTCAGAAAGGGTCGGCCCGAAGAAGATTTCTTGAACATTTACCAGCATGCTTCACTTCCATCACACGCCCATTGGTTTTCAGTCTCCTGTGTCTACTGGTTACTATTGCCATTACATTACAATGGAAGGATTTCAACTTTGCTAATCGAGGGTCTCTGAAATTCCTGCTGCAAGTAGCACACTTGGGGTGATATCAATCCACTCGGTCTTCTGGTTTTTTTATATATCAGAGACCCTCTATTCGATCTTTTAATAACACCTAATATTATTAAAGTATTCGTAAGGAAATTGGATATGGGGCTTAATTGTGTTTATCCCTACTACCGTGTATAAGAAGTTAGAGGGGCAACTTTCTTTAGCACATTTTGGTACTACCCTTATAGGGCCTGCATTGCTGCTAAGCATGATGGACTGACTGCGCAAGAAATCTTCCTTGTGGTCGGTCATTTTCTTAGGAATCCATATATTAATACAATGCTATCCAAGATGATGTGATAAACAGAGTATTCGTCCAACCGTAATGCACATTAACTCATTTTCTTCCACACAATCTACTCTTGGGACCATAATGGGCAATTACAAGAACACATTAAAACACTCATGAGTGAACTGAAGTTGTCCATCTTTTAGAAAGCCTTTTCAATGACTTTGTTGATGACTAATGCGGATATTGTTCACTTCACAAATTTCTAATTTAGACCGATTGAGGACAGCGAGACAACACCGGGGCATACAATCTTGTAATTACCACGTGTTTCCCTTGGGTCATACTACCGGAAGGCTCTAAGTCTAAGAACCGACAGGGGCTATACAAAAACACTTCTGCTCTCATGTTTGACGTGTTTTCGTGTGATCAAAACAATCTAAATGACGTTTTTTAGTTTGGTCTTTATGTTTGCACTAGTGGATAAACCGAGTTAAATTGTAGTAAAATCTGTCTGAAACATCTTTCGCGGCTTTAAAGAGCGATCTATACTAACATTTTAGAAAGCAGTGTGCCCCGAACGGAGGTAGCAACACTTTATTGCGTAACAACAACGGATCAAAATAGCCGGAAGTTTCATCATAAGTTGAACTATTATCCGTTCAATTCGAAAATCATAAACTACTGAGAGAAACTGAGTCACCCAAAATCATTTTGATACTGGTCAATTCCTTTAAGGGCTGAAACCAGACAACATTCTTGGAGAGAGAACGAGTACGGGCTAGCATCACCAACAAAATGTAATACAACGATTACCACGGCATATCTCTTGGCTCATAGATGGTCGAATCCAACGAAAAGTGTACACGGCTAGATTTTTAGGGTCCAGTTTCAAAATGCTTCGATCTCTTTTTCCTTTTCCCCACTCAAAGTCAACATATCAAGCTTGTATGGAAAAAAAGTGCCATCACTAATCTCTCCAATTGACCACGTGGCGGAATGATGAAGTTAAAGGTACACTTCTCAATGTTACCTACAAATACAAGTACCATGTTTTGATTAAGTGATGATTATTCCACCTATTTACATATTGCATTCAAATTTGTGATTGTATTGTATTCAGAAGATGCTAATGCTGATAGAAAGTGGACATATTTGTACAGGTACTCATCTTTTTTTACATTTTAGATTCACACAGTTAGGTAGCATTTTCAGGCTCTCAATACTTTGAAACATGAGGTTGAGTCACTTTGTATACTTTCACCAAGATGATTTTAATGAACATTTGTTTTCATGTACCTCAAAGAGGGGGAATGACCCTTTCTGGAAAATTTAGAATTTTGAGCATGCGCCAGAAACTTAAGTACATAGAGGAATGTGGACATTTTATATTCGTAGGTAACAGTTAATGTATACGTAGGTATAAGAGAAGTAAAACTGTAATAAATTAATGTTGTACTTAATTTATGCTGCATTTTGGGGGTGAAATGATCATGCAGGGTTGTTAACAATATTTGTTTTTAAATAAACATGTTAAAACATGTTTAAATCCTAATATTATGGACATATTCCCCAATAGTTTACTTTAAATAGATACTAGAATATTAATTTAATATAATTTAAAATATACAATATCTAACTCTCAGTTGTGATTTTGAATAGGTTTATTAAGAACAAAATATCAGGCAACAATTTTAAGCATTCCTATAAGAGAAAAACATGTTAAGACTTAAAGCACGGTAGCTAATATTGCAATAATCAAAGTATTCGTAGGTAACACATTTGTTCTCAACTTTAACTTCGTTGACTAAGAACGGTTGGATTCTTTGATTTTACATATGTTTAAGAGGCAAAATTGTACTCGACGTAGTTTTTATGCCCTGAATCGCGTGTGAGGGTGAATGTCGTACAGCAAAATAAAAGGTGTCTTGCTTGACGTTAAAAGTTGATAATATAAGAATGTGCGCTCAGCACTGCTTTTACAAAACAATCAGAATTGCGTAATATTCAACATTTGAATAAAAAGCAAGATTAACCAAATAAACATTAAAATTATATAAAACTATGTTCCTATTTCTAAGATATAAAAGAAAACATCATAAACATTAATAAACATGATAAACTCACTAGGCCTATACTGTTAGTATTATTGATTATCTAATTTGGTTAAGGAATGTTGATTAAAATTAATTTACACATGATAATTACGGCAGAAAATGTTTTATTATGCTAACGTATTTGATCATCCAATTTTGTAAGTGTCTTTCTTGCTTGACTTTCAATTATTAAGAATGTGCGTTTAACTTCTACAAAACAGTCAGAAGTGTGTAATATTTAACATCTGATACAAGGCAAGATGATGACAACATACATATCGTAATGGGTTAAAATTTCGTAAAGGTATAGTTAAACAATCAATTAACTCGCTAGTATAATATTCTTATTCATCTCATTTGGTAAAAAGCATGTTCATCATTAAAACTAAACATAATGAAATATTAAGCATAATATAGAAACATTTTAAGTAAGATACCTCTGATCATTCAGCCTTGTAATCTCTACTTAACAAGTTTAGTGGATCTTGTTGTATTCTTTGTGTAGTTAGTTCTTCATCTCTCTCTTGTCACGAGAATGAATATAGTAGTAGAACAGAATTACTCTTTGTTTATTATAGGACATTTTAGAATGTTAAGAATGAACGTTTCAGTTTCCGTGTGAATCCAAAGTATTGGATCGAATCAACTATTGAAAATTTCCTCGAGCCATCATTAATTAGAAAGCAAGCGGTTTTCTTTTAGCAAACAGTTTGATTTGCCTGTAATTCATAATCTTGAATGTCAGGTTATTTGTTTTAAGCAATAAAACAACCGGTTGTCTTCCTCAATTTGCTCTAAATGAAGGAGGCAAGAGAGTCTTCTAGCAGTTATCATTTTGAATAGCTGTTTTAAACACGAAAGCCAGATCGCTTTTTAATTCATTTAATATATACTTTGAAATAATTTCATATCAGACCTTATATTATATATATAAGTTTAATATGAGCCGAACATGTTCAAAGTCTAGAATATTCAAATGTCGTGCATTTCAGTCCACAGCGCGCGGAATAAAGCACATACAACTTACAGCAAGACATCCAGTTGTCAGATTAGAATTAAGATATAATTTCCTAGTTTGGAATTTGTATCATTCTAAAAGTCGTACATAGTAAGTTTTTTTATCGAGTTTCAACCGGAGGCAGATTCCGTTTGACATAGAATCACCAATATGAAATATTTTGTCAGATGTAGACAAAATAAGAATTTTATGTTTAAAAATTCAATGTTGTTTGATTTAAAAACGACAGAGATATTGTCGGGCATGTACATTTCATTGTGATTTTCTTTTAAATCAACCACTGCTTAGTTCAATTACACTAATTAATGAATGTCGGAAGCATTATTCATGAACAATTCTTGATTTGAGACTGAAATCAGTTAGGCCTACCTTTGATTACCTCCCACCTTTAAAAAAAAGGGAACATGTTTTACTAAATTTCTTGTTCACTTAAAATACGTTTCGGTGACATTACACAACCTGCCCGAGCAAAAATGAAGCAAGTTATTTTATATTTGTGACACATGAATTCCATTTTCAAATACAACTACAATAATGGCCAATATTATGTACCTCAGTAGTCACTTCTCTGCAATTCCAGAGGAAGTTGGTTAACTATACGTATACATCATATCGACAAGCTGGTTTAAAACAATATTACGCACCAAACGATATTATTCCCGTCTTATACATTCCTGCTAAATATTTACATAATATAAGGTGCGAATGAAAGCGAAAAACAATACAGGAATTGTACCATGCTCATTAACTAATATATAGGTTACCTACGAATACAAAATGGAATATGAGAAAATTGATTATGAAGCCGAAATTTCATGGATATTATGACTAAATGTACCCATTTTAAGACAATCCACGTGTAATCTATGGATATAAATAACATTCATTCGCTCTAACTCCAACACAAAATATGTTCTCGGCAAAATCAGTGTGATTACACCATGCATTTTATTTAAATTAACACCTCCTATTTTCATTTAATAAGGGAATATTAATTTTTTCCCTCCAAATATAAATATAATAATATATCCAGTCAGATTGTATGATTGCGCACTGCTTGTATGTAAAATAAAATCATTTAGGGCCAATATGCACCGTATATATTATTGAATGTTGCCTACATATACATGTTACCTCCGAATACAACATGAAGTCAATGCACGAGAAGCTGTTACTGATTATTTATATAAACATTAATCACCCCCATTTCGATTTAAATCAACTGTCAGAGGATGTCTTTGCGTGAATAACATAAACAACTACACTAATAGGAGTAACAAGATTGAGACATAGGGAGGCTATATTCAATCAACTTTTAAGACAACAACAAATTATTGATGCACTTGTACGCAAACTACAGAATTTTGTGAAAAGTTACTTACAAAAGCTGAAAGATTGATGCAAAACTTCTCTGTGGCTTGCCGAACGCAGCGCACATTTCTACTTTATTCCAGTCGATACAAGTATGTAACAGAGGGAATAACCACGGTATCGTTATTTGTATTTGAAGGTAAAAGTTCATATTTCAAATTTGCCTACGAATACAGCCTTTTATTGCTGATATTTCAAAAAATGTTGCCTTCAAAATGATAAAACTTGGCACACATGTACATTGTATCACCCTTCGCTTATTCTATAGATATCATTCACTAATCTGTGTTTATATTAAAATGGCAGTGTTTTAAATAGGTATTCGGAGGTAATGCATTTTTTTTACCAAACCGATCGTTTCCGCTTTTAAAATTTCTAACAGCTTTATCAAAAAATCGACTTGAATGTGGACAATGCATTTAAGTATTTAACATATTTAGGTATCCTTACAGCACAAATTACACTACCTCAAGCGAATTCTTCCCCGAAAGTGAGATTTAACAAAACATGTATTGGTAGGTAACGTCAAAACTTACCACAGCCAAAAAAATCATAACAATTCAGGGGATTGATCAAAAGTAACACAAATTACAAGAGGCATTCTTGAGATATCCACCAATCAAACAGGTAAAATTATTTCCGCTTAAGCTCGTTTTCATCTAAACGGTTATATGTCTAAAATAAAACCTTAACAACTATTTTGTAAAAAGGGTGAAAAATAGCAGGTTTATTGCTCGCATACGCCCAATTGTGCATAGAAGTTAGTCATATTATATATGGCGCGAAGCGTCTCATCGAGGCGGATACGTATAACACAAAAATAAAATAGTCAAGATATAGATTATTTTATTATAGGCCTGAACATCACGTGTACACTTTTCGTTGGATTCGACCAGGTACGCACTTTCTCTGTCTCATTATCGTGGCATGGCGACGAGAAAAATACGTTAGTACTTCTAGATGTCGGAAAGTTAATCATGAGTTGTATTTCTCTAATTCGAAGAAATATAATCAAGAATAACGACCGACACCAATCAGCCTTACTCATCTTGAAGACACCGATATTTTCCTTTACATTCCATTGCTCCAGTGAAACAAGTTCGCAATCTTGGCTTCATCATGTATGCGTCAATGACTCTAACTTCGCACATATCTTCCATTGTCAAATCAGCTTCTTTTCAATTAAGAAACCTGGGCAAAATTCGGAAATGTCTGGACTCAAAGACAACAGAACAACTGGTTCATGCCTTCATCACTTCCAGATTAGATATCGGTAATTCTCTCCTTCACGGACTTCCTAAAGAACAGATTCATCGATTGCAATTAATTCAGAACACGGATGCACGTCTCATCTCACGCACAAAACCATTCTCTCACATAACTCCAATCTTGTTTGATTTGCACTGGCTACCAGTTCATCTCAGAATTCAATATAAGCTTCTCATACTCACTTATCGTGCCGTAAATAAACTTGCTCCTGCCTACATTACTGAACTTCTAACATTGTATAAACCGTCTCGGTCTGGCTTGCGTTCCACATCAAAAAATCATCTGGTTATGGAAAAGTCGTATCGGTCATGGGGGGACAGAGCCTTTACCATTGCTGCGCCTAGGCTCTGGAATTCACTTCCGAATCATATCCGAGCCTGTTCGTTTCTCCCATCATTCAAAACTGGCCTCAAAACTCATCTGATGTATACTGCTTATAATTTATTTTGTGATTTATTGCATTGTATAATTGTTGCTTTTTTATGCATTATTTGTATGTATAATGTTCTCTGCTCTGGTTTCATTGTTTCTTTTGTTTAACTGCTCAATGCGCCATGAGTGCTTTGGCAGATTTGCGCGCATTATAAATGTTCAGTATTATTATTATTATTTTATTATTATTAAACATATGCAGAATATGCACCCGCCACCGCTGTTAAATCCCCTGTGTCATTTACAGGATTGCTTCCTTCTAGTAGATTATAATAAGAAAAGAAAAACCATTGCATGCAAGGGTTAGTCTTAAGGGTATAAGAAACGTGAGGCGGTCTATATGCTTTGTTGTGTTGTTTCCATAACAACGCGTTATTTAATCCACATGTTGCCCCTAATATGTTGTTAGATCGGATATAGGATTCATGACATTCTTATCAAAAAGTGCATTATGATATCGGTATTACAATGAAATCAATTGAATACAACCGAAACCTGTCTTGTGTCCTTAAGGGTTTCGAAACTAAAAATAATGCAAGATACAAAGTGTATGAGACCGTATAATAACATGTGAATATTTCCAATTCTTCGTAATGGAATTGTGATATCAAGCATAATATTGATCGGTTTTTGAATCAAAAGCATATCAAATGGAAATACAATGTTGCCAATCACAAGATTTTCATTCGTATAATGTTCTAACGACATTCAACGATATCCATCGCCAGTGATTGATGACTCTTGAGGATGCGCGACCTTTCGGACGTGCGGCATTAGAATGAGTCATACCTTTGGTGTAGCGTTCTTCGTCTCTGTTTAGCTACGGCTTTAAATTAAAACACAATCATTGATTTCCTTTTTTAACTATCGTGGATGATTGTCTAAAATATTAATCTCGATCCAGGCCATACTATGAACCGGCATTTATGTATGGCATATGGCACGGGACCTCGAAGGAACTTCATGGTCGGTGGTGCTCAAGAAACCTGGTTTTAAATATATTTATGTTCCTTAATGTTACTTTGTGTTGTTGGGTTTTTGTACGAGATATGATGTATCACAACAAAACGTGACGACGTCACCTCGCAATTGGCGTCACAGAGGATAGTAACTTACCATTGTTTATTTGAGCGCTTAGGCAGCTTCTCGCTCAGACACTCCGATGCGACTTCACGCCATAATTATTTCATCTCATCCGCAACGTTTTCCAAAAATCGTTTGTAGTTGACAACTTCAGCTCATGATTTACTATAGTTTGAAAGGAATGGTTGATTAAGGTGCTTAGTTTTGTACCAATTGTCATCGCAAATGATCATGATGAATTCTTATTATCACGATGACATATTCAATCACTTCCAATTACTGAGTGAAATAAGCAGTTGTCCATAAGCTGGAAAGAAATCAGTCGTAGTTTTGAGGCAAACGATTTAGAAAGATGGATTTCAATGCCCATTTTGACAATGCATGTCACTAGCGTTTATTCCGTTAGAATTTTATTTTGTTACGAGCCACTGATCACATGATCCATTTGATCATAACGCAGAGCCAATGGCATATAATTCGGAACTGATGCATGGGTGCACTACGTCAATGAATAGCTGATGTTATTGTTCGTCAATGAACATAATAAAAGCGGAGACAAAGTTATTTTGAAATTGGTTCTACTAATGCGGTGGGTGTTGTCTGATATGGTAATCGACTTATTCACTCATTTGAATTGGATCCTGCAATATAATAAGTATTTAATGGCTATAATTGCGACAGGCTGCGACGCATTGCGTTAACCCTGACGTTCTCCTATTTTGCCACACGGCGCTGACCCAGCGTTACCTGTGATTAATTGCCGTACACTGCCGCGGAATTAAGGCTGCCGCACCGCATTGCACATCAAAATAAGCTTAGTGCGCACGAGGCGGAACGGACGAGCGTTTCGCTTGCGGGCGCTTCAAATTTGACGAGTGTACGTTGCCACGGTATTAAGTGCATCCATAATTTTCTCACTGATTGTGTTTTCGCTTTTCAACCTTAAGTATTTAGGGGCCATATCCAAACTCTCACTGATTTTAAAGCATTTTTCTACCGATTTTACCCCGGTATTCCAACGAAATACCGTTGGAATACCGGGGTAAAATCGGTATACCGTTGGAATACCGGGGTAAAATCGGTAGAAAAATGCTTTAAAATCACTGAGAGTTTGGATATGGCCCCTTACATACAATTCAACGTCTATGATAGTAGAGGGAATTCTAGTTACCAGAATTCCTTGCTGCAGCTAGTTCGATGATGTAATGAATCTTTGGTCTCACCTTTGACAACAACATCTCACGACACACATCGAATTGATACTGTTTGCAGCGAGGAGACCACCGTTTCCTAGGCAAATTTACACCACTTACAATATTTAAAAATAGCTATTTTGACAAATACCTTTATGATATATTCTTGAATCTTATAGTATATGTTAGAAACATAATTTCCCTCACTTATTTAGCCAAAAACCTGGCGAAACTTCGATATTTGGAAATGTTTGGCGAACATTTCAATTTGGCCTATATTTCGCTGTACACAAAATACAACGGCATTTTGAGATCGGCCATGTTTATGACGTCATTGTGACGTCTTGCGTGGGATGTTTAGTAAACCGTGTTACAAGATCGCTGAGAGTAGGACGACAGATAAATAGTGATGAAATTGGTCATCTAAAATATATCGATAAGAAATTAAATCTTGGTCGAAAATCGGCAAAAATTGATTTGTTCAATTTTGAGTATTGTTGTAACGTGAGGCCGCCCTCTTTTAAGATATCGAACTTATTCGTCATCTCGAACTACCGTCACTTGAAGAGGATTGGTCGCCAGTAACTCAATCTATACACATTGACGACAGTGCATTGCTAAATAGCACGCCCTCAAACCAAATGCGCTTCCGTTCTGAAGCAGACTGTTAATAGATAAATATGTATGAGAGTGTGGATATTTAGAGACAAAGCTACAATCGCTTTGGTCAAAGGATTATACGATGAATGACACTAACAAAGTATCACTCTAACATCACCATTAAAGTCCTGAGTTAAATTAACATTATACGTTGTACATCTACATTTGAATACACTTAACTACTGAAATCACTACACTTTAGTTGAAACACAGCTATATTAAAATCTTCAAAATAATTTATTAATGCACATATTAAAATTGAACGAAAAGAAAGTAACAAAAGAAAAGGTTGTGTTTTAAAACGTTTATACCCTGTTTTACTATTGCCTTTTATCTGTTTTTCCTCATAATTGTGTATTATACGGCAGATGTTATCATTGATTTATGCGATCATTGTTATAATTGTAACGTGAGAAAATACTATTATATTTGTTTATTAAACGATTTGGCAAGGTTAACAATATTTGTCCCATCGCCTCGCAGCCGTTCCTTTTAAGATTGGGTCCAAAAGAGATATGCAAATCGGTGGACAGGTACATACGCAGGGGGCCAAAGTGAAACAGTTGACATTGGAAAACCTTCACTGAGGTTCGACTAAAACTGTGTTGAGACCATGCGTATTTTACACAACCAGCTCATAGTTTTGGGCCATTACAAATAAAATATAGCTATCGGGCGTATCTTATTAAGACGTTTTCGACGCAATTGTCCAATTTGGCTTTAAACTAGTTGATTGCTCAATATAATTTCTTAGACAATGTGTCTATGAACTAATAGATCTAATGATGAAACAATACTTGTTTTGCGTCGAATAGATCTGTATTTGATTTGACCGACACTATGTTATTTGCAATTTTGCGTTATATCCATATCACGATATCAAGATTTCTTTCTTGTGTGAAGTGGAACAGAATAGCTTTAAATTAATGGGATTATATATAAGACTATTTTAAACTACACAGACTGACCTTTGACCCTAAACTGTGAGGTCCTGTAATGAAGGTCTGGTAGGGGGTCCTACTGACCAAATATGGTGATTGTAGCATGTAAACTGTAGGAGAAGAAGCATTTTGTAGATATATTGCCAGAAGCAGATGATGCAGAAGAAAGAAACGGCAGAGATAGAGAACCTCGATTTTTTGAAAAAATCAAGGTAATAATGTTTGGCTTTGTGGGGCACTGTATTCGCTCTGGGTTATTATCACATCATAGTGATTTTGGGGTAATGATGGTTCTTTTTGGTGCAAATAGAAAGAGGAGACCAGAAGCTATACAGTGGTACCAACTACAATGACACGTATTTCAGTTCACCAACACTCTCTGTTAGAAGTGTTACAAAATAGCGTCAATGCCCGAGGGAGGGGTGGTACTCTAATTATTTTTAGACCAAGGCATTTCTTTTGAAATCCCGAGGGTCTTTTTACTTCCAAAATGTATGTGATTTATTCGCTGTTTTGGGCCCATGTTTTGGGATTCTTAGTGATTTGGGACCCATGTTTAAGGTTTTCCATCACAATCATATTGATTGTTTAGAGACTTTTGCAAACTAGCGACACATTTGGGCGTCACACACCTGGCACTGATTATCATTCGGTTGAATTGCATCCATTCGGTTAAATTCGGGGACATTTAAGTGGTTTTACTCCATTTCTATCCAATCTCAAGAAGTTGTTCGGGGAATCAAAACCGAATTAGTTTACCAATAGCAAATGTTCGCGAACATAAGTCATGCCCCCCCCCCCCCACACACACACACCAGAGAAATTCTGGTAACCCCACTGACGACAGCGAGTAAACATAATCCCCTGTTACTATACATTTCAGATATTGATATTGATCTCCCTGTCAACATATATAATAATTATATACAATAATCAATGTTAATATTCACATCAAGAGCAACAGCTATAGTCTGATTAATTATGAACGAACAAGTTTCCCATTGCGTATACACAAGTAAGAGATACGCGATTGATGTAGCGCTAGCGCAAGCGCATTGCGAATTCAAGTCCTTTGACGCATCTTGGAGAGCGTTTGTACGCATGACGCTGCTTGGACTTGTTTACCACTACACTATTCCACCATTGTTTGTTCATTATTATTAGACTATATAGCAAGGCTTAAAATGGGAGATGACGCCAAATGTAAAAGTAAGCATCTCATTTGTTACGTCGCCATATTCTGACGATATATGTTGAGATCAGTAATTTATGATCTATGAAATTAGATTTTTATAACAGAGCAGGAATAAATAAAACTGTGTAGTTTTCTGCATAAAAAGGTGCATCTAAACATTGTAACATAGCACTTTGAAACATTACCATAATACACGTAGTGATATGTCACAATCTTGTGTTACTTTTTCATCAACTCCTAAAGATAATCAATTCAAATTTGAACAAATCAATAATACTATAGCGGAATTTGGACCCGATTCATGAAATCTTTAAAAATGCATCACACTTAGTATCTAATTCAGTTCAACTAAGCATATTGTTATTATTTATTTAACCACAATGGGCAGTATTCTCGTACTTCCGCGACTAACTAAACTCGTGTCTAAATTAAACGCGAGTTTATCTTATAAACGACGTGTTTAACAAAACCCGCTTTTAAATATGCGAATCTCGTCCCCAGAGTGGTCGTGCGTTCACTGTATACAGGGAGTAATTCTGTTATACCCTTCACAGAGGTATTCATAGTGCATGCTTTTTAAGAACGACGCATACTACCGATGGAGGTGTGTAGGGTATAACAGAATTATGCCGTATACAGGTATTCAACTTATTGTGGCCCAAAATGGGTTAAAATCGACCCAATTTTTCAACTGTACATGTATTTTTAAGAATACACGATCTGCCCGTCAGCTTGCACCAGTGACGGTTGATTAATCAATCAAGGCATACAGTTGGTGTATGAGTTAATTTCGAGGGCTTAGAGGTAGAACTGACTATGTCCATTTTGACTTTTTGGACATACACCTGCATGCTGGACATGGCCTGTTTTGCAACAAAACTAAAAACACCTTCACGGACATAATCAAAAGGGGGGTACATAGACATAGACACTTTTTTCAACAGAAAGAAAGTTCATATCCATGTTACTTGTACAATTATCTGGACAAAGTCAAAATGGACATAGTCAGTTCTACCTCTAAGCCCTCGATTTAATAGCGAGTTAAACTACCCAATACCCATGTTTAAAGTTAGACACTTTTCAGTGAGTTAGACGCGTGTTTACAATAAACAAATTATCGAGAATTGCGTTTAGTTAAACGTTGTGTTTAAAGTAAAAGTTAAAAGCGTGTTTAGCTTTAAAACAGTGTTTAAATACGTACGAGAATACCGGCCAATATTGACAACATATCTGAAATGTTTAAGTCGAACCACTTATACTTTGCATTCTGCTAACGGATGTCATACTGGATCAGCTGAGAATTCAGGTAAGTCCTTAATTTATGTTGTATCACAAGTTCAGTATCTTTCATTTAAAAACGTTGTTTTTATACATGTAGTATGATTTTGAGACACCCTGTTTGTCTGAATGATTATGATCAGTCGGCAACGGTTACGCCGACTCACTCTGGGGACACCTAAACACTACTTTAGGACGATATTTGAGGTGTCTGGAAAACGATAAACAAAGAATGAAGACTTATATAATTACTGATATCAATCCTTAAGGTCTTCCGTTTGGTCAACGTTCTTTGGGCAGGTGTCTGGGAATCGATGAATGAAAAGCGTTGGACTTAATACAACTAATCACGGTGAATATAAAAGTTACACATCTGTTCGGTTTAAGGCCAAACTGCAAAAATAGTACGTATGGCTCATAAAGTGATTTGTACGCAAGATATATACGGCTAGTTGCATATAATAACAAACAGATACTCCTATTGTGTCTTGCTATTGACTTTCTTCCTCCCGAAGCATAGGCCTACATCCCCTACCTACGGATCGTCAAAATAAAACCCGAAGAATATAATTATCATAATGGTCGAATCATCTTGATCAATAGTTAGCCTATGCTCTTCGTTCTTCGAACACACTCACGGATGGAGACCAACAAACGAATACAAAAAACATTTAACTTTACTTGCAATACTGGGCATACAATTCCAGTGCGCGATATTATGTTGCGATCACTTAAAAACGTGCGATAAACCTTGCAACAAGGGGAGTACACGGAATGTAAAAGAGGTGTGGCTATAGCAATGAAAAGATAAGCTACAGGTCATTATGTGATTTTAACAATCTAAAGCGATGTGACACACTTCTGAATTGGACAACAACACGGAATGGCTTGATAAAGTTTCCCACATTCGAAGTGTAGCAGCGTGATAGGCTGTCACATTTCTGAAACAACCAATACTGAAAATGAAATACAACAAAAATTGGGGAAAATCACGAGAGTTATGCAAAATCGAGTTCAAATAAGATATTCCATTGAGTTGTTAACAATTCGTTTAGTGGTGAATGAGGCTCAAAGAAATAATTAATTTGGTAGTTTTATTGGCTTATAAATTCTACAGAGACACTGACGATCATGGTCACCTATATCTTCCGAGTCAACTGACTTACTTTGGTACATTATTAGCGAGTCACTGGAAATCCGACTCATTTACGAAACCAAATGAGTCCGAATTTAACCTAATTGACTCATTGTAAGCGGTTTAATGCGTCATATACGTGACTAAGTATCAGCACAAAACAGAGTCAAGATCGACTTTTGACTGAGTTCGTATCGAAATGAATCAACAAGCGAGGCATGACACGGTGGCAAACGGTCTAACCAACGGCTGCCATCTTTCGGTCCGGAAAGTGAACTAGCCAGTCGAGTCGAGGTGAGAAACTTACTATATAAAAGATCGACAAAATTCTCTGCCATCCAGATGTATCCATGATACATATTTGACCTCTTCACTGTTTCTGTACTTTGTAGGCCTACATCATCCATATAGCATTTGGTCACATTTGACTTTTAGGCTTGAATTGCTAATCATCGAGTATCGAGTTTCATATTTCTAGTTTCTAGTGTCCAGTTTATAATTTCATGAAATTTGATATTGAGAAAAAGTTCAATTTTCGAGTTTCATGACATTCGAATCAGATAAAATGCTTATTTTCGAGTTACATGTTTCTAGTGTAACCTACATAGGATGAAACACCAGTCCAAGTCGCAGTTCTAACTGATGAAGTAAATGAGTACTTGATATCTAGTAGAGCCGCATGGTTTAGGTGTACTTCTGTTTAGAAAATCCTACTTGATCTAATACCAGGGAAAATATTACATTATTAAGCGTAACCGTATACAAATATATTCCCTTTAATTATTCCTGATTGATTGTATATAACAATGATGTGTGTTCTCACAGGACTGCAGGCCGGAATAACTATCAGTAATGGATGTCAAATTGTCGGTTAATACTGGAGGTTGGAAACAATTCCATATAATATGGATAAGATTTGGATTCCAACCCTGCCATCCATAATGTATCTACACTGATATATCTTGTGGGTGTTTTTGCTTCGTTCAGTTGCTCGTAGGTCTGGAAGATTCGTGACAAATATACCTTATACGGGTATGGACGTAGCCTCATAAAGAATTCTCTTCTTTGTCTTCTGGAGATATCACACTTCTGGTAGGAATCCGTGTCCATTTTGTGGACATATCTACATGGTGCATAAATAGAAAGGAGAGGGTGAAGAGATCCTTCAGTAAACATTCGATATCATTCTCACACCACTATGCAACGACGTATGTAAAAGCACATTTGCAGCACAGAACGCAGGTGGGTAGGGAGGAGTGGGAATTGCCTATACAAATCCGTTTGACATCCTCTATCAGCAGACACTCAGGAAGGCACACTACTTATTATAACAAGTACTTATTATAACAGGATAGGTAAAGTTCCTGCTACCCGGGATAACATATTAACCTACACGTACACACACACCATATTAACCCACACACACCAACTCACCCTCCACTCTCCTTAAAGAACACATTCACTGTAATAACACCTTTTAGCATGGCATGCACACACATTCACTGGTTTATAACACCTTTTGGCATGCACTATGATCTCACACTTCTCACGAACACTTGCTAATATACACCTACAGAAACATGGGAAAGGAAAAGGGTATAGCAACAATGCCCTCTAACTAAGTTTAGCGTATTATGTTCGCCACTGCGCCTTAATGTCAGCTTATAATCCTTTTGAAAATGAGTAATATACACATAATTATAGCACCAGGTTGTAAATACTGTATTTCAAAATAAATTTATATATGTCACCTACACTTTTAAAGAACCTGTTTCAACAACTGTTTCCACAATTTTAAGGAATCCGAATTTGAAAACAGTGTCCCCTTGTTCCGGATCACATTGTATACTGAACATTTTCCAATCATCATTTTGTCTATAGTTTTAAACATAATAATGGTAAATATCTTTATAATAAATAAAAAGTCTATATACATCAAACATTTAACGTGGTATAGAATAACTAATCCAAATGAAACAAGAATGACGCACTTCAGTAACCAGGATGTACCTCGTATCCCATTATGCAACTTTGCAATTTTCGTTAAAGTTTGTTAAATAATAAAATGTTCACAAATGCACAGGCATCTGTTCCTGAAATGCACGTTTGTGTATGCCATTTAAGGTCATGTCTACCATACCTATACTCCCTGTCATAGTTCCTTGGATATATTCGCGTTATTTTACGCGAGCTTATTTTGTTGTTGTGTGCGGGGCGCGGCATCAAAAGGTTACGCGCCGCCAATCACGGCGTGTGACGATTTCATGATGGACCTCGGCACATAATCTCCTGGCCACAGTTCGACATACGTAGGCGCACTTCGATAAGGCTGCGGACGCATGCTTGAACTCACAAAATACTGCCAACCTACAACACCATAACCACCGATGCAGTGGGGCGTGATGGTGCGTGGAAAAGCTCATGAGTTTTTTCAGTTCTCACGTTTGAGCACCAACCAATCAGAGCCTTGAGGTCGAGATGACGTAGTGCGCACAACGGATAACCATTGCACCGTTTTGGGTTGAGGTTGAGCAGGCGTACTTTACGCGAGCTCAACCTCATGTGACGTGGGCCCATTGACCAATTAGGATGCGCGATTATTTTTTTAAAGGGACCGGTACGCACTACCGGGTTTACGTACATTCGCACCTACGACTTGTAATGCGCATCTACACGCATGATTTGATGGAATGATGCTCAAGGCATTATGACAGGGTGTATGAAATGCGGCTTTATGATGCGGCCTCTTAGACTTCGACTAAAGCCGCACTGTAAAACTAGTGCGTATAGCCCTACGTGTAAGTGATTTGTACGTAAGACTACGTCGTACGTACAAGTCACTTATACGTATAAGCAGTACGCAAGTTTTGCAGTGCCGCCTACATCTTGATGCTAGGCATAGTAGTGAAATCAATACACTCCGAATGTGACTTTAATTTGCTATCGGTTACGTATTTATAATCTAGCTCTGGGGCATTTGCAAATGAGTGTAGGATACATCATAATATGAGTACGTATGTTTGGTATTATAATATTGACTCAACAGACAGTTTTTGTTTAAATTCTTGGGGATTTACAATAAGAATCATTGGCTACTGTATCGGTAAAATTATTTCTACCTGTTCAAATTTCTTTCCAACCGGATCAACAATATAACTATATTGGTTTATAGATACAGGTACTTATATATTAATATATAAAACTGTTCACAGGCAATTCTTTCAAAAGCATTGTCATGAGTGTGATTTGCAGCGCTGTGACGACGCCCCAGTAACCGGACGGGCGAATTTGGCACTGTGTTCTTTAAGTATTCTCCAAAGTGTTACAATCCTGAAGTTTTACAGTCATCGATGTTTCAAGCATTCATACTTTTGTGTCAAGGGTGTTCATGGAGGAATACTCGGCATAC
Organism: Ophiura sarsii; assembly: GCA_035610835.1. Classification (NCBI taxonomy): domain Eukaryota; kingdom Metazoa; phylum Echinodermata; class Ophiuroidea; order Amphilepidida; family Ophiuridae; genus Ophiura; species Ophiura sarsii. The sequence continues at coordinate 54,279,004 of CM069442.1, read as the reverse complement.
TTGCCTATTTTTTTGTAACCGGTAGCTCCCGGAGCAGGTTTGTGTTCGGTCGCTTCTTCGTCATCGGCTATTTTCCAACAAGCAAATATCTTCTTGAAATGCTTCTTAAAAGACGTTGTCGTGAAGGCGTATATGAATGGATTCACGCAGCTATTAGAGTAACAAAGACACAGAACAAACGCGTTCAAGGTCATGATTGATATGAATTTGACCTGTGAATAAGCTCCATAGTTCGGCTTAGCGAAATGTTTCCACAGCGTAAAACTATGCATTGGTGCCCAGCAGACTCCAAACAGAAGTACTACAATAAATACCATTCGGGTCGTCTTGCGCTTCTGACGTATAGACCGCTCATGGGCAGCGGCACTCTCTGTTCCCGCTGATGTCTTACGCCACACGATCATGAGAATTTTTGCATAACATAGCAATATGATTATCAGGGGAACCACATACATACACAAAACCGAGGCAAGATAGTAATATTTTTCTCCGACGCCATTTTGTCCAAGAAGAAGCGGGCATTTGCCACCTGCGTTTGTCGTGAAGATGGCTACGGGTGAGTGCATCGTAAAGGATACTGCAAGAAAACAAGAAACAAAAGCTTGAATTAATAATGGAAGCCTGACGTGAACATTTACTGACTTATCATTAACATATCACACATATCAGTCAGAATATCGAACATATCAGTATTGTAACAACTGATGAGTGATCTAAATTGAAACTCTGGCGTCACCGTAGATGTCTTTAGTCAAAGTCCCTTTTACTCGGAAGTCTAAAATATTAATTCCGCAGCTCCACCCTTAGAACAGTCTTGTCTTCTTCTAACTTCCTTGTGCTTGTAATGTTTCAATTTTATAGTATTTCGTCGTTACATCAATTATACGTAATGGTATTGTTCCTGGCCGGTGGTCTGTGAATCTTTTACATCTTACATAATTAGACCGCTACCGTGTGGTGCACAATATTCCTTCCCAGACGGTACAGCCAGCGAGTGCACCAGTTGGGAGCGTCTGCTGACCCCTGAATGACAGAAAAGTCTGGGCCCAGTATGTTGCGAATGCTTCCTCCATTCCGTCCACGGACAACCAATAATGATGAGAGGGAATCGTTATGGGGTTTTACCATTTGTTTGTGTCATATTGTTTTAAAACGGTAAAAACCGTATTTTTCCTGTTAATTAACGTACATTTTTACATTCGCTGTAAAAAAGCGAAATATTTAACAAAAGTAAATTTACGGGTTTTTACATTTTTTTTGTCTAATCATTGTTTTAAAACGGTAAAAAACGTATATTTTCCAGAGTTTTTTTAAACACTTTTGCAGCCATCGTGGATATTTTAAAATACTCAAACTATATCTACAGCTCCGAGGCTTTATCATGCATATATTGAATGCTGTCCCATTCGATTTGGGGGTATTGGTATAACATAGTAGGCCTATGGTCATTTACAATACAAAACAACTGTTTTAGGTCATTTAACATCAACTTAACCATTCTGGCAGCCATTTTGGAAAGTGATACAGAATCAAAATTGCCACAGACTTTATATCTAAAAGCAATAGCTTAGCAGTTTAGAACATACTATTTGGTGAATGTGATGTAATATACACTCTTACAATATCTATTTTGGATTATCATACACTCATAGACTATTTTTTACATTTACAGCGGTCCTTTTGGTGGCCATGTTGGGTTTAAAGTATGTTATTACAATGCAAATATACTCGATATGAGTTACTAGTGGTCTAATACATACATCCCAATGTTTAAACTATACTTTCATCATATTGATATTATCCCATTTCCTGGAATTCCGACAATTTGTTCAGTCATTTTGGAACCCATTTTGGGGGCCATTTTGAATGTTTAAGTATGTTAAGAAAGCAAAAAATACTAGATATGAGTTACTAGTGGTCTAAAACATACATCGCATCATTAAAACTATATTTTCATCATTCATTTAGGTTGATATTATCCCATTTTATGGAATTTGACAGTTTTTGCAGCCACTTTGGGACCCATTTTGGGGGCCACTTTGGCAGCCATTTTGGATTGTTAACTTTGTTAACAAAGCAAAAATACTGAATATGAGTTACTAGGGTCTAACACATACATCTCATCATTGAAAGTATATTTTCATCATACATTTTGGTTGATATTATGCTATTTTATGGAATTTTGACCACCGTTGACCATTTCGGGCAATTCATTTGGCGGCGCCATTTTGGTATGTTAACAAAGCAAAAATACTAAATATGAGTTTCTAGTGGTCTAAAACATACACAGTTAAAAAGGGTGGTAATTTTTCGAGCGGTAAAGTGAATGGGGTGAAATATTGTGCATTTTTACCCCAAAATGAGTGAATAAACAATTTTTGATTCACAACACACACCGGTAAACTTTTACCGTGGCAGATGAGTGACGGTTTCCCCGGCAACGGGGTAAAAGCAACCATGATGACACCGCGCGCGGCATTTATTGCCAAAATGATGTGCGAAACTTGACTATACGAACGACACATGCTGCAATGATGGCGTCGAAGACGGTCACGGTGTTCCTGATGGAAAACGACATGAGCTTTTTATTGCCATTATTTCAAGGTATGTGTTTCTATTGATATCCTAAATATGTCATTATCAAATTTAAAGGTGTACGCTGACTCAAAAACATATACAGGCTGGTAAAGCACGGTACATGACGATAAAAAAAATGACCTGCATGCATGCATTGCATGTGTTTATAAAAGTTTAAGCTTACTTCAATCAAACATATGAACAACGTACTTGGTTGGTATCCTCCGTATAGTACTCAGACCGTTTGGAAGTTTTCACATGATGCATGCAATGATTTGATAATGACATATTTAGGATATCAATAGAAACACACCTTGAAATAATGGCAATAAAAAGCTCATGTGTAACGTTGAAAGAAACATGTTCAGAATAAAGGCTTTTGCAAAAATTGAATAAATGTATTCAGAGATGTTCATTTCATTGTGATGTGTAATTTATTTCCTGCAGGTTTCATCATGTTTACACAAAATTGTGTAAATATCTACAACAAATGTACACAAACAGTTGTAAAAATATTACACAACTCTATGGGGTAAGAATATTTAACCCCATTTATGTGTAAAATAATACACAATTGAGGGGTAAAACTACTACCGCTGTTGAATTTGGTAAAGTTTACCCCATTCAGCGGTTCTGGGGAAACATGCGAGCAATTGTTTAAAAGTTACCCCATTTTCGGTAAAATGTTACTCCGAACTGGTGTAAATTTGTTACTCCCCTTTGCTGTGTAAAGCTTACTCCAGTGACGACCATGTTTCCCCAGAACCGCTGAGATGTGTAATATTTTACACCATACTGGGTAATTATTTTTACAGTGTACATCGCATTATTAAACCTATACTCTGATCATACTTTATTTGAGTTTAGGGGCGTGGGGTGCGTTAAGGATTTGGGCTGTTTACCCAAGATATTCGTATTCCTCATGAAATTCTGGTCTAGAAAAAACCACATGAGATAAAGAACGCTTCCAAGTGATACCTCATTTTTTGCCTGGTCTAATACCAGTGCACAGCAAAATGCTGTGCATCGACGGCTCTTTTACGGCATACGGCGAGAGACTTCGAACTCCAACATTCACTAGGTATCAGTACATTGTTGAGTACAATGATAAACGGCATACCGTGTCAGTGAACTGAGCCTTACACATGACATTGAACATCGTTGAGGTAGATACGTCCTGCGTCATTTAAGAAATACAATGATTCCACGTTGCTTTTCTTAGACTTGACTTCTTGGGTATTGATTTAAAGTTCAAAATAACGGCCATTTTATTTCAATATCGGTATTAATCTTAATAATGTACATTCACTACTATTGACTTCCGGTGGAAGATGATGCTTTCGGACGTATCGCGTTGCTGAGTGATTCATTATTGATGTACCATGGGTTTATGCTAAAACTGGTCAAGTACGTTTAGAGTTTGATGCACAACAAGACGTGCTTCAGATACGTAACGAATACACGATAGACATTTCAATTTATTGAACGGTGTCATGTCTTCTAGTGAAAATCGCTTTAAAACGAAGAAAAGAAAATCAATGACGGTCTCGCCTTAAGCGACGAAAAATCCCCGGGCAGTCGTTCGGGCCTATTTTTTCCATCACATTTTGTGAGCAATTTGGTAAATTAAAAGATAATAATAATAAAGATTCTCAAAATGTTCAAAATGAGATTCTTCACAAATTGCCAAAATGAGATTCTTCACAAATTGCCAAAATGGGTCTGTCGGTGCGTAGGACAGTTCCCCCTTATTGTTGACTTGTTATTACGTTTTTGCTGTTGCGGGTCGGTATTTTAATATTAATCCTTATGTCTCGTTGCATTCGTTTAAAATTCGATTGCTTTTTAAATCTAAGGTCAAACTGAGTTTGTGGTCACCTCGTGGTCCTTTTAGGGAAAAAACCAATTACTTTCTTAACACGCACAAAATATTATTGTTTCTTTCAAACAAGTTTATAACACACACATTTTGTTGCACTTGTCGAAAAGTTTGAATCCTCATATCTTGCACAATGGTGTGTATCTTATGTTTGAGAAATCTGATATCCATAATCTAAAATTCTATTGAAAGGGTACAGTTTTTCAAGGATAAATTTATTGTCTTTGGACTTCGATGGGTACTCAACATTTTGGAACAACCTGTATACAAATGTATTCATCATAAGATTCACTCGATGAATACGACTACAATGACTACAAAACCTCACAAAATCAGCATTATTATCTAAAAGTTTATCGAGTCAATGTTAGCTTTTAGTCAGTGAAAAAACTATAATACGCACTGAAGGAGGAGCATTAATTTAGTTTTTAAAAAGCAACATTCTTGGCTCGCCACAATCCGGTAACGGAATAATAAATTCAATTAATTTGTAAACCTGTCATTCCTTTCCATACGGCCTGAGGGAAAAGGCATCCTTATCATTTATTTTGTTATCTCAACATTTGCAATAATGTCATGATCAAATCTCGTCATTTCTCGAAACGTCACGTCGTTATTTATGTAGCAGACTACAATATGTATTGAATCGACTAATAGATGTCAATATAGGGGAAAACAGGTGGAAATCAAACTAATGGTTTTCCCTAATGGAGTATAACACGAATGGGTTCATTTTTACGAATGAGTGAACGATGACGTTTCGCCTGCATGATTTCACTTTTCGAGGTTTTTCTTCATTTTCAATTCTTCTCTCCGCATTTTGCGCCCAACGCTCTATGACAGCAAGTCGTCACTGTATCGTCCATCTTATGTGAGTGATGGCCGACAATTTCATAATCACGGAATTGTTGACGAGTGGAAATCAGACGTTGCAACATGTCAATACGCCTTTTTTGTTGAGAATTCGAAATAAAAAATGGTCAGCCGGGCCCGTAGAACAGGGTTTTTTCCGTAGCCTTAGCGGCTATTATTCTTACTGAAGCCCGTCGTGGGATTTATCTTTGTTAGTGCTAGCGATTTCATTTCAATATCGGTACTAATCCAGTTAATAATGTACATCCACTAGTATTGACTTCAGGTGAAAGATGATGCTTTCGGGCGTATCGTGTTGCTGAGTGATACATTCTTGTTGGGCGATGGGTTTAGTAGATATATGTTAAATGTGGTCAAGTAGAAGCTGTATAAATACGTATTATATATGTAGTAAACCTCTCATAATATCGAACGATGTCATGTCTTCTAGCGCACATCGCGTTAAAAACGAAGACAGGGAAATCAATGAAAAACTCGCGATAGATATCCGTTTAAAAAATGTCATCAGAAAATGTCATAGTAGTGAGGTGATGTCAACATCTTTTTCTTTTACAAGGTATCACACATTTTTTTTAATGTATACCGAAACAGTCTTAACGAGATCATTGCATCATCTGGATTTTGTCAACGTACTAACGTCATTCCGAGTCGTCGTCTCGTTACAAACGCATTCGTAGTTGAACGGCATTTGCATTCGTTTCATTATTGCGCTTTAACTCCAAAGTCAAAAACACTATACATCAATATTTATACGGGTCTTAAAAGTAATCGAAATCCACTAAGTTGTGGTTACCTCGTGTTTTAGATAAGGGCGATTCCATGGTAACACGCGTTACGTTCAAGCGCGACATTCTTTATTCTCCATGCTCTAGCTGTAAGAGTCATTTGAATGAAGTGTCCATCTTTTGTATTGTAATACCCAATACTCACGGCTAGATCCCCAAACTAACACTAACATGAAAGATTATTTAATGTTAATGTGAGACCTCTACGAACATCGGTAATACGCGTCCCAACTTTGTTTTGCTTTTCTACAATTTATTTATATCAATCGCAAATTACTCGGTAACACGCGTTATACTTTGACCAGCCATAATTTACTAGCATTTGATGCTTTATTTAAATTTTAAATTAAAAGAAATCTTGACTTTGACAATAGAACGTACATATTTACCAAAAATTTAGGTTTTAGCACGTTTTCCTGATTATGATTTTGGTAACACGCGTTACGAATTTGTGATGGCTCATTGTGAAGTAGTGGTTATGCAATTATCTGATTGTTTTCTATTCTAACAAAGAGCCTTATTAGCAGGATTACAATTATTATAAGTGGCATTAATTAAACTAAATTATTTAGGAAATATATTTAAAAGAGTGCTGTTCTGGTAACGCGTGTTACTATTCTCGAAGTCAAAGCAGTAGATTTTTTCTCTCGCAGTAAACAATAGCCAAACGTTGTAACCTTTTTGTCTAACCCTTGCATGTGCTTGGAACAATATGAAGGCAAAAAGAAATTTTCGGGAGCAATTTTCAATATTTTTACGTCTCTTTTTCATGGAATCGTCCATAAACAATCCTTGAGCATCGCATTGGAATTGGTTTGTAAAATCACGAGCCAACATTATTTCAAATGTTGTCATTTGTCCAATGTGTCCATTATCCATTACCACTGTTATGTAAGAGATATAAAATGTCCATATATATCAGGGGGAGACAGACAACTATTTTAATACTGTAAACCTAATGCATGTCCAAATATTTTAAGACACCTACTGTGAAGCATATATCAGGGGGGGGGGGGGGGAGAGACACAACTATTTCAATACTGTAAACCTAATGCATGTCCAAATATTTTAAGACACCTACTGTGAAGCATATATCAGGGGGAAGACAGACAACTATTTTAATACTGTAAACCTAATGCATGTCCAAATAGTTTAAGACACCTACTGTGAAGCATATATCAGGGGGGGGGGGGGGGAGACACAACTATTTCAATACTGTAAACCTAATGCATGTCCAAATAGTTTAAGACACCTACTGTGAAGCATGTATCAGGGGGGAGACAGACAACACAGACAACTATTTTAATACAGTAAACCTAATGCATGTCCAAATATTTTAAGACACCTACTGTGAAGCATATATCAGGGGGGAGACAGACAACTATTTTAATACTGTAAACCTAATGCATGTCCAAATAGTTTAAGACACCTACTGTGAAGCATGTATCAGGGGGGAGACAGACAACACAGACAACTATTTTAATACAGTAAACCTAATGCATGTCCAAATAGTTTAAGACACCTACTGTGAAGCATATATCAGGGGGGGGGGGGGAGACAGACAACTATTATAATACTGTAAACCTAATGCATGTCCAAATATTTTAAGACACCTACTGTGAAGCATATATCAGGGGGGGGGGGGGGGAGACAGACAACTATTAGTATTATAAAACTGTAAACCTAATGCATGTCCAAATATTTTAAGACACCTACTGTGAAGCATATATCAGGGGGGGGGGGAGACAGACAACTATTAGTATTATAAAACTGTAAACCTAATGCATGTCCAAATATGTTAAGACACCTACTGTGAAGCATATATCAGGGGGGGGGGGAGACAGACAACTATTAGTATTATAAAACTGTAAACCTAATGCATGTCCAAATATGTTAAGACACCTACTGTGAAGCATATATCAGGGGGGGGGGGGAGACAGACAACTATTATAATACTGTAAACCTATTGCATGTCCAAATATTTTAAGACACCTACTGTGAAGCATTTCTTCTAAAATAGAAAGTCACATAATCTCCCTCTTTTTAAAAAAAAAAGGGGGGGGGGAATCAGTTGATACAACATTACTTTTAAGGTATTCACTGTGTAAAATAAATATTGTTATTGAACAGCTCATGTAACAGGGAAAGTACTTTTGATTTTGAAAAAGATACCTTTTTCGTGACAATTGACGATTTTGATCCCATTAACGCATTACTCGCGTCAACACGCCAATAAAAACCCTTATTACGCGCAAGGTGTTTGTAACGCATGCTTACAGTATTAAATTGTCTGCCCCGAGCATCAATAAACACGATATATTAGTATACCTACCTATCCAAATTGATATGTTGACAATGAATGTCTTTTTGGTTGTTCGACTAGTTCTTGATCTTACGGCGTGCACTATGAGATTATACCTATCTATTGACATTGCTGTCAGTGTAAAACATGTCGCCTGTACTGTTACCTGAAAATACAAAGGAAAAAGGAGAACAAAAACACAACTTAGAATTAGCCTTTACATCTTTAACACATGACCCAACACTAACAGGGAGACAGTAAAAAGTTACAAATTAGCCTAGACAAAAGTGCGAGATATGTTTATTGCCTTAATTTGGCGATTATTCTACTCATGAGTTCCTCTGGATTGCCCTTATGTTTAACAATTCTATAGAAGCCTGATCAATGCTATATAGTTAATTGATAAGCAAGTATGAGAATTAAAACATAGTCCTAGCGACTTCTCCATGTTCCCTACACACAGAAAAAAGATTACATAAGTTTACACAAGCTATGTTAATATAGAACTCCATAATTATTATGTAAACCTTTCAGACAGTATTTGTGTACCAAATACACAAGTTATGTAAACATAACTTGTGTATTTTGTATATACAAAATACTGTGTGAAAGGTTTACATAATAATTATGGAGTTCTATATTTAACATAATTATGTAAACATTTTCCTGTGTGTAAGCCTAAAATATTCCACTCTCATTTTTGTCATTTTTATTTTTAAGGACATTTTGATTTTTGTTATAAAAATACAACTGAGCAAATTCCATTACGAAGAAAACTCACTACTATTGATTAAATTTATCTATACAAGCTGTCGTAATATAAAACAAATACCAAATGTAACGTGTCCAAGTCTTTTAGTAAGATTGTAAGTATCATTTAATCAAATCGACAAATGGAATTGTTTCAATTTCTATTACCTGGAATATTAAAAATCTACCAGCTGTGTTATCGTCTTTCATCAATATTGCTATCAAAATGATTTAGATGAAATATTAATGTTTGCAATTATTGCACCAGACTTATTTTTATTATATTTGATGGGCTCTATTGTGTAAGACTATCAAGGACAATGACATTAAAATATGTAAGCATTAACAACCAGACAAATGGCAGAATATTTGTATAAATTGATTATAATGTATAGTCACTGAAGTATTATTTATCTTAAACGTTTAACGTGAAAGATCGTCTTTATTAAACATCTATACAATGTTATGCCTTTACATGTTAAATGGCCTTGAATAACTCAAAGCCTTGTCAATAAACTTGACTTTCCAAACGTTGTCAAATGTCCTTTTTCTATAGATTAATGGTCTATGATATTATTGGTCACTGAAATGGAATTTCCCCTCAAATAACATTGTACATGCGTTGCATACTCCCAGTGGCATGTCTAATAACGCCTCCGCGTCCTTCTAAATTCATTCGCTGCTGTAAAGAAACTTCGCCAATTTGAAACTGATCAAACTAAACTTTCCCATAGTCAGCGTCGCGTCATTATGCTATGGACAGTAATTCCAACAATTCGTGCGTTTGCTTGCTTGCGTATGCAAACGAGAGTACGTGCGTAACCCATGGGCAGCCAGGGGCCAGATAATTAAAGCTTGGCCAGGAGCCTTGGCACACGGGGAGCACATACTCAGCATAGGGTCCAGGGGCCCGCCTGCTTAAGGGCCCGATGGGGACGGGTTAAGGGGCCGCGCCCGCTTGGAGCTTTACGTTCTCTGCCGTATTGAAGCCCGGTATTGAAGGCACTGGGAGGGCTCTCCTGCACGGCTGTTTGATCCCACATAATGCGTCCGTTTTATTCTGAGAACACCGTAACTTGCTGGCCCAGTTTTGTTTTTAACTGATTCAAATACCTGAATATACTGGCCATCTTTTGTAGAAATTTCAGAACATTTGTTGGTGCCAGTTCTGAGAAAAAGACCTTTGAATATTGTTATTTACTATAATAGCGCCCTCATTTCGATATATTTGGACCCATTTCGACTCATTTCGATGCATTTCACTAAATACTTATGTTGGCTGCTACCGGAAATATAGATGTTGGATTGGCCCAATCGCATATCTTTGTGCTTTACAGGCTCATAGCTTTCTCGAACAACTTTAAAGGGGTTGAAAAGCTCATAGCTTCCTCAGTAAACTTGGCTGTCGCCATGTTCCATCAAATTGACTTTCTCAATCGATTTATGGTAATTATGGTCTATTACCCGAAATAGTGTTTCACTTTCAAAGTACATCGTGCGTTTACTTGATCTGTTGCATATTAATCGATCTACTATCGTGTGATGGTTCAGACGTCCGTTATCGATGGTTGCATATTAATCGATCTACTATCGTGTGATGGTTCAGACGTCCGTTATCGATGGTTGCATATTAATCGATCTACTATCGTGTGATGGTTCAGACGTCCGTTATCGATGGTTGCATATTAATCGATCTACTATCGTGTGATGGTTCAGACGTCCGTTATCGATGGTTGAATTGACATATTAATCGATCTACTATCGTGTGATGGTTCAGACGTCCGTTATCGATGGTTACATATTAATCGATCTACTATCGTGTGATGGTTCAGACGTCCGTTATCGATGGTTGCATATCAATCGATCTACTATCGTGTGATGGTTCAGACGTCCGTTATCGATGGTTGATTTGACGTCATTCATATGAGGTTGAACTCGCGTAAAGTACGCGAGTTCAACCTCACCCCAAAACGGAGAAACGGTTATCCGTGGTGCGCACTACGTAAGCTCGACCTTACGGCTCTGATTGGTAGCGGTATTTTGTGGGGTTTTTTATGTGCCGTAGGTCCATTAATACTGTGTAACCATGAACCATGAATAGTCCATTTGTGTCATCAACATTTATTATATGACAATTTAAATTCATGTGATGCCTTATTGTATATACAAAACCTCATCGTAACAAAACCGACAGCCTTTGCAAATCATGGTTAAGGTGATAACGCTGTAATCTGTTCGATGACCGTTAGGGAATGCAGGACATCAATATGTAACTATGTCCGCACAGAATTGACCAGCATGCCCAACGTGTCATCACGTGGCTAGTGTTTTCTGTATCCAGTATATACTGGTTTCTGTCGAAATGAAGTTGCTTGAAGGAAGCGTATATGTCTTAATCTTAAGCTAAGGTGGATCAGCTAAATCATTACTCTCCAGTGGCGTAACTAGACTTTTTAATTTGGGGGGGGCAAGAAGGGGCAGTGACTTTAAATGGGGGGGGCTCCTAAGATTTTTGGAGTAAAGTGATGCGCGCGTAGCGCGCGAAAATTTTCGACTTTACAGCTATTTTTTGGACAATTGAGCTACATTTTGGCTCTTAACAAGCTTGTACCAAAGAATATTTCATTTTGGAAAGACATGCGCGCGTAGCGCGCGAAAATTGTTCATATTTGTACTTTTGACCATCATAATTCCATGATTCCATGAACCGACAGTGCCAATCTCAACCGACACGATGTCATAATTGGGGGGATTTGGTGTGTACTTTGTTTGTAAATTTCATTTACAGCCGTACTTGATTTCATTTGGGGGGCAAGCGGGGGGGGGGGGCAAGGGTTCCAAGTGGGGGAGCTCCCGCCCCCCTGCCCCCCCCCCCCCCCCCCCCCCCCCCCCCCGCTGGTTACGCCACTGTTACTCTCAGCGCCAGCGTAAAAATCACTTTAGGCCACGAAAAAAACACCCACCCTGTTCTACGGCCAAACGAATTTCTCAGGGAGGGTCGGCCGGTCGTGCGGTTTTTTGTTTTGTTTTGTTTTGTTTTTTCCCCGGTTTCCTTCCTTAAAAACGTCGGGGCTTTACTTTGCAATGATTTTAAAATTTGTAAACAATTTCAAAAATTCAAAAAAATTCCATTTATGTTTCATCAAAGATTTTTTCAAAAAAAAATGGCAAAATATTTTTCTAAAATTTGAAATTTTGAAATAAAATGAGTCAGTCGTGCCCGTATCACAGATTTCTTGACTGTTCTCTAAACTATTACGGTGATATCAACGTTTCGTATAAATACGCTTAACACATCTAACTCAGATCAATGTTATAAAGTGTTACTGTGTCCAAAATACCGCCGAGCTGAAAGAATTCCTCATAAGTGATTTTCAATTATGTTTTTATGATGAGCGATGCTTATTATCACTCTGGCGCTATTCCAATGTTCGAGTGTAAAACACATACCCTACAGCCCAGGGAATTGATTTCGCTTTTATGCCTTAATCATATTTTAATATGATATATTTAGAAATGAATACTAAAATCACAACATTTAGTGCTATCATGTATTATATCACTTTCGAAATTATGCAAGGTTTTCTTTTTGTTTAAAAAAACGAGAAAAAACCCCAACCCCAACCCCAACCCCAACCCTAGTACCTCTTTGGTAGTCCTGAAATGCGTACTGGTCTACCTAATGATTCGTCTATGAAATTTGTCATTGATACTTTCAAACCGACCAACACCATCAATTGGGAATTTAGAGTGGCCTTAAAGTAGTTGTGCTTGATATGTATTAGATAAAGGACGAATAGCAGACCATCAGCAATAATAATGGGCGCCCGGCTAGCCTCTTTTGCAGGCGAGGCCGCAGGCCGAGACTGCAAAAGGGGCGCGCCGGCGACCATTATTATTGCTGATGGTCTGCTATGAGGGGTTTATCTTTCATACACGGCGAAACACCGTATCTGTACAAATAAAGATGATAAATCATAATTCGTAATTTACCTAATACAAATTGGGCAATGGATCTTGGAATCGTTTGTTATAATGTTGACATCGCTAAATTTTGCAAGAGGCTATCAAATAAAGTTGGCCTGGTGCTTAGGCCCCCATGACGCACTATACATAATACAATCACCTTCAGAGCCAGCTTAAAGTTAACTATCCATGAACTAGTTACAAACACTGCAATAACTAATTCAATATTACTGAGTGCAAGGGAGCGTGTTGAGGAATAAAAAAGCTTGTCTGATCAAGAGTTATACTTGAATGCACGAGTGAGCGTTTTAAATATCTACAATGGTTGACTATATCTGATGAACCTTCCAAGGATGAACACAAACTATCAGCAGAAGGTATTATATAAACATTAGAATTGGTTCAATAAAACGATTTGTCCTCTGGCTTAAGCAAGTAGATTATTTGACCCATGAGCTACTTTAGTTATATAATGTGGTACAACACAAACTTAATAGTCGATATAAAGGAATTAGCATAATCTGCAGTTCTTTTAACTGATCGGTCAGGTGTATCAGTAGGCCATCAACTTTCATCAGGATAACATCACATTGGTTCTTCGTCTGATGATCCTAATGTTATACCATCTTCGAAATCCATGCAACCGAGAGTGTCTTCATTACCAAGATCAAATGAAGTCTTGTAAACTATCGCCGATAATAAGGACTACGCATTTGAATGTATGGATATACTTGGAAAATGCCTATTTTTACAGTACATGTTCATGGGACTTGACAAGAAAACTATAAGAGAATGTGAGTTATCTATGATTTTGTATCATATTCTACTACATTATTATATTACACATATTTTAGATTTCAGCGTCTTCTCAGTTGCGTATAGATTCATACGGAAAACCTCTTTGCCCTCCCAGTCAGCTCACCAACAAGCCCTACGCATTTGGATCCCAACCAATCGAAAATGTTTACTTTTTATATTAAAATTACATACATTTATTTGAAATAGTTTAAATTCAGTTAATTTAGGCCTTGTTGCATTAATGAATGATATTTCACGGGCGCGAACTCAAAAATGTATTTTGCCCCAACATTTTTTCTTGCCCAACCTCTCGCCCCCCGTTTCAGTTTGACCCCCACCCCTGATTGACCCTCCCCCAACAACACCAACAGTGTTACTGGCGCCGCCACTGTTTTTATACTAATTTGCTGTTCGGTTCCCCAATTGACGTCTTGAAAATGTGATTTGTTTACCTCCAAAATCATGAAAATCAAATTGTTGGCACTTATCTTGACAAAACCTAAAATGGGTCAAAACCGTGTTTTTATATATTTTATATTAGGCCTATATATACTAATTTGTTGTTCGGTTCCCCAATTGACGTCTTGAAAATGTGATTTGTTTACCTCCAAAATCATGAAAATCAAATTGTTGGCACTTATCTTGACAAAACCTAAAATGGGTCAAAAACCGTGTGTTTTTTTTTTTTTTCAAAATTGTGAATTTCATGTTCATAATGGACCCTTTTAAAATGAATAATGGAGGAGTTACAGCAGTATTACGGAGGCTATGCTGAGGGTCCACACCCCATTTAAAGGGTGGGGTGACTCAAGAAAGTCACTTTTTTGAATTTTGTGAATGCTGACTCAAATGTATATAAAAGTAGTTTTGGAAAGGAATGAATCAGAGAATCCAAAATGTTCTCATTTTTTAACCTAATCCAATATTTTTTTGAAATTTTGACCAAAAATTGCCACAAAAGTGATTTTTCCAAATTTTTAAAACTTTACATCATAATCAAGCGATTTGGGCATTTTTGGAAAGGAAATGGATAAGAAAATCCAAATTTGGCATCAATTTTAACCAAACATTTTGATTTTTTGAGAAAATCACACACATTTTCTACAACAATTTTTTTTTGTTAGCTTTGTTAAAAAATGTTGGGTCAAAAAGGTTTTGTTGTTGTAATTTTTGGTTAAAAATGATGCCAAATTTGGATTCTCTTATCCATTTCCTTTCCAAAAATGCCCAAATCGCTTGATTTATGATGTAAAGTTTAAACATTTGCAAAAAGTATTTTTTTGTTTGTGATTTTTTCAAATTTGGACATTTTCAAAGCACACTAAAAAATTCCAAAAATCAAATAAAAAACCCTTCCTTGAGTCCCCATTTAATGTCCCCGAATGTGTGCCCTCCTTGGATACACCATTTTCAATTTTCCCCCTAAATTGAAGAATTGGTAATGAAAAATCCACTACTATAAAGTTTGTTTCTGGTGCTATTTATGCACATCCTATTAATAATAAGGCTTGAGTGTATATCCCGATCTAAATTGTAATAATTGCATTATTATAAGGCCTACCTTATCATTAAAATAAATAAATTTCATTGCAAGCATGTCGATATAAATTCAATAAAATACCATTGCCAACTATGTGTGATATTTATCCGTTTTAAACTCATAATTGTCTCTATATTTCAATCATTGATGCATACTTGATCAGGATCAGGATTTAAAACTATTGAAAAACTATTGATCATGTTCACTGTTGCTAGGCCTACTTAAAATAATGTTATGAGATGTTTACTCAGAAGTGTTAATCTTATCCGATAGGTGATAGTTTAAAAATCTATTGATCATGTTTACTGTTGCTAGGCCTACTTAAAATCTTTTATGAGATGTTTACTCAAAAGTGTTAATCTTATCCAATAGGTGATAGTTTAAAAAACCTTCTTCGTAGGTAATCCACTTATCTTTTCTTTGTTACTATTGTCTTCTTGTTGATCATCTGCTCAATATTTTTGGAAGAGGTCACTACAGGGCAGAAGACGTTATGTGAGCTAGAGGACGTTATCAAAATCCTTTGTCTAATAATGGGCTCTTGGCTTGATAACGGGCTGTTCATACACCGTAACCAGAATGGTGACCTCTTCCTACAAAATAAAGGGCTGATGCAACAATAGAAAGACAATAGATAATAATGAAAGGAAAGGTGGCTAGACGTGTATGTAAACATAGTGTCAATTAATCCATCGACAGCTGCAGAGATGGTGGCGGTTCCCGATGGAACATCGTATTTGAAATTATTTTTAGTTTTCGTAATTAAACTAAGATTCGGGACGCAGTTACGATTTGCCAATAAATGTCATGCCTAGCTTATATGAGTAACGACCTTTTCATCACTTTCGTGTGTATAAAATGATATTTGCTGATAACTAATATTCTTCATTATACTTTATGTACATGGAATTACATGACATAATTACCACCAGACGCTAGAATTTAACACACAAACAGTTGTTTTTGCCGTTGCCTCGTGTCAAGCGAGATACATGTATATAACATTTCATTTATTTCATTAAGGACTGCCAACCCATGCTCAAATCATACACCACATGTTTTACATAAAACACAGTAAATTGGAAGGCGGAAAGGCAAGATTCATAGAGCAGGACTCCTCCCTTTTACCGCATGTTCCTGGGATTAGAGAAACCCAATTAGAACCCCTTGCAAACGCAAACACACTGAGAACAATACAATAATAATGTCGATCCCGACTGAAATTGAGACTTGAGGCTAGTCCTGAAATTTTCTTTTGTATAGCCGAAACCGGAACACATTTTGCGATCAATTTTGAACTACTATTTTATCCTCACTTATTATTAGATTGGAATAAATTTTGAATAAGGCCATCAGCCTATGTAGGTTGATTATGGACCTTTTTTCCCCCGCTCCTCAGACAGGTACATCTGAAAAATTAGAGCGCACCACACACCTGTAACAAATTTCAACCTTTTTTGAACGTGTCGTTCACTCATTATTTTGATTTTAATCCATTTTACTTTGACAAACCAAAAAACACTGCCAAACAAGTACTTGGCTTTGACATCTCAAAGACAAATACTTGCCTAGCCCCCCCCCCCCCGAATAACAACCTGCGACTGTGTGACATTATGGGCAAGACAGCGAAGTTAACGTTTCGCTAGAGGAAAACGCTTTGCCCCTGGGTTGCTATTGAAGTAACATAAGGCCTCGGCCCAATTGCTTAAGAGACGTTCATTTCCCTTTGGAGAAAAGTGTACGGAGTCCCAGCAATAGAGTGTGTGGTCACATGGTGCAATATTATGAGAATGACTGATAAAGCATGCGTTATCCAACACACGGCACACCGTTCGCATTCCTAGTAGCCCTCTTTCCCGCCCCTACCTTACTTTCAAACAGGTAAAAGGCTCTAGGTAGTATGTCGGACCATATGATCCTAGTGTTCGGGTACAACTGTCTAATGGTTTCCAGGTTTTCTGCAATCTGCAAGCGTAAAAGCCCGACCTTTGTGCTAAAGATATCATTTGTACCAACATGGATGATGATGGTTGTAGGAAAACGTGTCCTACGTAGGAAACTGGTCAGCTTACCCCGAAGCTCAGCTAGCTTACCACCCCCGAAACCATACCATGTCACCTGACCACCACCCCTTAGCTGCACCTTCCTGCCCGATACGCGGCCCACCATGCTATCCCCTATGACCAATGTGCGCATCATACCACCCGCAACATGTCCTCCTGACGGTCCTCCAGCTCCACGCAACAAATTTGCCGCCGACATATTCATTACTCCGTGAGGAACAAAGTTCTGTACTTGTACTTGCTGCTGCTGCTGCACATTTCCGGTAACATTTCCCAGCGATGACGACGACACGTCTCGACGATCTTCCCGTGACGTCACAAAGTTCATGTTTCTACCCGGGCCAGGGGGTACTGGACTGGACTGCTCACCGTTAATTTGGGCCTGGTTGCTGTTTCCCAATTCACCAACACACACCGGATAAGAGTTCTCTAGCACTTGGGAGAGATTTTCTTGTTCTGGTACTGCTACGCTCGCCACCATTGCAGAATTTACTGGACCCGGCGCTGATCTTTCCGCCATTGAAATTGCGTTTCCCGCCACTGACGATACGTTTCCCGCCACTGATGCTGTTGAATCACCCCGACTTCCTCCCGCTGCCGCTGGTTGGTTTGACGACCCATTTTGTTGTTGCTGACCCGCTTGAGATCGAGGAACCTGGATCGGTACCTGGACAGATGTACTGGGACGACTTGAACTTGAATTCTGATCGGCCCGGGGCTCATTTCTTTGATTACCCCCGCCGGTACTTCCAACAGCCTCGGTTAATTGAGCAATTGCACGAGCTTGTGAACGTGTCTCACGTACGTGAGACTGAGATGTACTCGCGCCAGCTCTGCTGCTGGCGAGACCCGCAGTAGCCGCCGACCGTTTTGCGCCACGTTTTGGCATGTTGAACCACGGATGATATGTATAACTTGATCACACGTTAACAAATTTCTTTACTCAAATTTTAATTTTAATTTTAAAATTTTTGATAAAGTGAGAAGAACCTCTCGCTTTGTAGACACGAAAGAATATGATTAAAAATATCAGATGAGGCGACCGCGAAAACAACAGGGAGGGGCGTCAACAACCGGCGCTGCCACCCGGCGTAGGATTGGTCAACATCCACCGGAAGTGACGACACAGGACCCGACCATTCTAGCACAGGTGTTAAATGGAAATTCTTTTCGACGACTCAATAATTTCTAATTATGAGTAACCACTTTCAAATATCCATTTTAACCTATTTTTGTGTAAAAACTACATCATATTTTGTTATTTGCTGGTGGTTATATACAACAACGAGGTCGATGGCATGCAATGAAAATGACCATCAAAGCGCCGAGTTCACAAAGGGAGTGGCGTTTATGCTGTTTTTATGGACAACTGCAAATCATACAAATTTGCATTTGTTGAAGGTAACTGTAATCAGTACAGCGCTAGTTTTGAAGAGTTTTTGATGGCATTAATCGAGTTTATGAGAGTAACGTTCAAAGTATCTTATCATAAAACAATGCCACCGACTCCCATCAGGAAAAGATCAATCACAATGTATTTCCGTCGGGATCAACAACCGCGAGACATCATTGGAAACCAACGCTTCTTAACGTGCTGACTCGTTTTATATCCTATTTGGAGAGTCAATTTCATTTTAAACCAATGGATAATGGGACAAAATTGACTGATGTGCCGATGGCAACAAATGTTGGCGGAAATGTTTGTCCTAGTTTAGGGTCAGTCTCAATTCAATTATCTGCCTACCTTCTCAATTGTGCAACCATCTCGAAATAACGCAATTTAAGGGGGGGGGGGGGGGGGGGGGGTATAGGATGGCCGGATTTCAAAATTTAGTTACTTTACAAAAAATGAGATAAGAGCACAGTGGAAAACTGCAAAGTCTTAGCTTTAAAATGCTTTTTAATTGAGTCAAATCGGATATTCAGTTCTGATGTTATGGTCACTTTAACTGACGGAATTTCGAAAATCGGAGGCGTTTTGTATTCGTTTGTGTGTAGAAAACGCTCACCCTGTGTTTTTTAGCAAATTCAGTTAAAATTATATATAAATTAAACAATTGTAATTTTCTATAATTTGTTTGGTAATAATATTAAATTAATCCATTGCGCATAATTATTTATCACATTTTTAAGTCAACGCCATTTCTTATGTATTTCTTTATTTTTTCTCACCCGGCTATATTTAAGCTCCTTATCTTTAAAATCGCGATAAAAATCCTAATTTACATGCAATTTTCATCAAAATGGACTCAAAATGTGTCTAAATTCAAGCTTTTCAATATATGAACAATTATTCTCATCTCATATGTCAATTTATAATTTTGTAAGCAATTTTAATATTTTTGTATACGTTTCGCTTGATATCTCAAAACAAGGAAACGCGCAAACGTGCGAAACCGTAACAAACGTAACTCAAAAACAAAAAGTCGTGTGACCATGGAAATTGGCACAAATGTTAAGCATACAGAGGCCTACAAAACTATGAAGAGTTTTTTTTAAAACGACCTTGCGTTTTTAAATGGCACTGCGAAATATCCTGATTGGCCGCTTCCCGGTTACCATGGCAACCGCGAAAAAAATCCGGCTTCATAGTTTTGTGCGTATTGTCCATACGCACCCATTCCCCAAATATGGTAATTATGTGACATTTATTTATTGAGTTCTGTTCGTTGAGCTGTTTAGCCAATCAGAGGCCCTGCTTGGTTACCATGGCAACCCGAACAAATCAAAACATGTTTTTTAAAACTAGGGGTCAGGCTTGACATTTTGGTATATAACATGTCTTAGTGGAAGTCCGGGAAAGTGGTGAAATTCATTGTCAAACATTTGGTCATTTCAACCTATACCCCCCCTTAAGATATTCCACGGGGACATATAGGCCTATGCAGTTGTCATTTATGCATCCGATGAAGACAAATCGTTTGACGATTTGCATAAAACTGCATAGCTAAAGAGGCACAGTAGCGAGAACTCGCGAATGTGAACCCTAAGGCTGGGTTCACATAGGAGTATACGGTATACGGTATTCGCTATACGCTATTCGGTATTCGCTATACGCTATACGGGCACGGCGAGTCACATAGGGTAGCACGCGAGCCCTACTCGAAGTAGAGTCATTATCTTAGTTTCTTAGTGAACTTGTCAACTAGAACCATTTTAAAAGAAAATGAGGTCCCATGCATTTCTCAAAAGTGACGGGAACGTTCTTTTATAGCAAAAATTTCAAAATGGCCGCCATACTGGGCCAAAAATTCAAATGGCTTTAATTAAACTAAAAAGCACATCAAATTGTTCGGCTGAGCACAAGGATTCCGAAAAAGTATAGTACAAAGGAGTCCTATTGTCCTGTTGTTCTAACTTACCCTATTCTACGCAATAATTTTTTTTATAAATCGTGATAGGGGAAATTCGGAACGCCTGTACACACGAATTGCAGCCCGCCACATCCAAACAGGACGGTATACGGTGCACGAAAATCGAACACGCACGATTCCCGGTATACTATACTATACTACACTATACGCAGGTATACGGCCTTTTTGAATAGTGCCGTCTTATGTGACCCGGTATTATGAAATTACATTGTTTCGATTTAAGCTATACGCGTGCCCTGCAAGACGTGCACCGTATACCCGAATAGTATACTCCTATGTGAACTCAGCCTAAGACCGCCTTCTTTCGATATGAAAAATTCATCACTGACGTAGTCTTAATTCTGATTGGATAATATTATGTACAGTTTTATGAATATTTATAACTTGTTTGTGTGATATGTAGAACCAAAGTTATGGTGTGTTAAAGTTTGGCTAAAAAAACAAGTAGAAAATTAACGGTAAAACGAAGCAAAATCCTAAGAAATACGCCGTTGGGCAGGGAGATATTATATACATGATAGTAATCTGTTAACACTATCTTAACTCTTGTCTAGGCGGGAACGAAATTGACATTATTCACCAAAGTTTGGGTAATTAAAGTGGATTTAGTCGATACGATTTCCATCGAAAAAATACAGCAACATCCATCTACCGGCGAAATCACTCCCATACCCAGAGATCGAATGACTGCATTGTATTTGCTTGTAAAGTCTCACGTTAACCGCGGCAAGTGGTATTGTAATGCATGACGTGACCAGAGGAATGCCCAATCATGCACGCACGACGTATTTTGACCTCCAAGTCTGACCTCTGCAGCCCCGGGTCTGCAGCACTTTATGATACACGTGCTGTTTGGATAGCGCACTAATTGCTATTTGCTTGGGTAGTGTACAGTAAGCGGGTGCCGAGATGGCGAAAGACATGTCTGGGAGTGGAAATCAAATCTTTAATTTCTTGGAAAACAGTGAATTGGGCAGAGTGTAACTTGCAGGAAAGGTGGGCCATAATGTTTTCTTCGTACTGTGTCCGTGATTTGGATTTATATTTCATTCAGCGGATTCTTGGGTATTTTTGCGACGGGTATGTAAAAATCGCAGTTCGTGATATCAACTTACATTTTATCAACGTTAAATTCGTTTCCAAAAGAAATATATCATAATCTTCTTCATGTATTCAGAAGGTTTGATTGAGAACGAATATAAGGTTACATAGTTTCAGCAATTTGTATACACACTTACGCATTTTGTGACTGTGGCCATTTTGGCCACGTGTGTGCTGGAAATCCGTTAAATATTTGAAACGAAAACCATTGGAACAGCTCATTTGCATAGACTCGGCGCAGTGACCGTATTTAGACACTGGAAAGTTAACGCTATTTGAAATAACGGTATTTATTGTTAAATGTTTTAATCCCCCCCCCCCCCCCCCCCTTCCCCCCTCGTTTCTACTCGCGAAAATTTACCGCTCAGTTAACAAGTGTCATAAGTCAAAGGGCCACGACAGTTGACCTTTCGTTATACAAACAATGGCGCCCCACTTGAGAAAGAATGAACATGAAATTCGCCTCCGGCACAATATATTTTTCAAATTTTACTCTAAATTCACTCTTACACCATGATTTTGAGGTTATTATATTTATAATTTATGATCAGAAAAGTAAATCTGCAAGAAAATCTGCTTCCATTTTTCCTTCTTCGAGGATTGCGGGCGTCCCCTGGAAAAAATCACATAATATACCTTTAAGTAAGACTTGACATGGATTCAATATTTAATAATAATCTAAATAAGCTCGTGTATTTAATACTAGTCCGCTTAGACTTAAAAAATATATGCAATATATACAGAATATAGAAAAGCCTGCACCAACCAACCTGTCACAAATCGAAATCAACTAGTTTGTCAAAGTTGAATCTTAAATAATACAAGAAAGGCTGTTACATCAATATTTAAATCCTATTCAGACTTATCTTGCTCCTCGTTTCCGTTATCAACCCTGAATATAATCGTTGTTACACAATACTCAAACTTCTATCATCCTGTCAGCTCTCCAGCCAGTGGTCAGAATAATTAATACTTTAATACATAACCTTACAGGTTACGTTATACAAAGCTCTATTAAACGCTAAACTTGTGGTCAGTAACCAAATCCAAGGGGATCAACTATAATACGTATTTAACTGTCTGGTATTGATAGCCTTTAACATTTAGAGAGGCGAACAGGCGGGAATAGATTTCAGCATGTAGATTAGGTAAAATAAAATAAAATACGTTATATTGACAAATCTGCCTACTCATTTTTGAACGTACGCCGTTTACGAACTAGAAACTCAATGGAACGTCCAAACAGGTACTAGTGCTTTTCTGTTATATTTTCCAATTCAAAGATGTCACGAGCCGGGTTAGCTCGCATTCAAAAATTAAATACTTAACAATAGACAAACTTGATTAACAACAATTTAATATAATAGACAAGACAATGACATTGGCAACGCAATTATACGCTATCGCGGTGCCAGTGATCACTGAGGGTAAACTATTGTTTGAGTGCTCCGCTGATTGAAGCCTGAGAGTTCTGTCACGTACCGCCCTATCATATTACAACTTCATCGAGATAGACCAGCAACATTTGGGAGCACCAGCCGGGATTTGAACCCGGCACCTTCCGCAGAAATGATGAACGCGCCAGCGTATACCAAATGAGGACTGCCTAAAATCCAGCTCCATGATACAAGGTAGGCCTACATACTTAATTACGCTCCATAATGGGTGGGCCGCCCGGAGGTTAAAAAAAAAAAGGGGCCACCGCAGCCACCACTTTTGTCACGTACTGCCCCAACATATTACAACTTCACCGAGATACCAGCAACATTTAGGAGCACCAGCCGGGATTTGAACCCGGGACCTTCCGCACAAATGATGAGAGCGCCAGCGCATATACCAAAAGCGGACTTCCCCGTCAGGTCTAAGGTCTATGACACTAACACACTTATAAGTTATACTTCGGGACAGTTCCACCAGATGGTCAATGTACATTGAGATAATCGGTGAATGTCTTAATAGGTTTCGCCGGAAAATGAGAGTTCTACGGTCGACGTCCATGGACATGATCGGTGAATGTCTTTACAGGTTTCGCCTGATGATCTTCGTTCAGCGTTTGAGTCACGGACCCTATCCTCAAGTACTAATATTTCTACTTATCAATGTTTATAATATCCATAGGAATCGGATAGTTCCGCATCGGTGGTATGGCGGCTAACGTTCACCGGCCCTTCTTCCCTGTACCTTTTCTATCCCTGCTTTGTTTATCTTCTCTCCACCACTCGTCATCCCGGTTGTTCGCGTTGCCAAGAGCCTTGATGCAGTGTGTTGCGTTGTAATCCCCGTCTTGTCTATAAAGTCCCGACAAAACACCTCTCCTGTTATTCAGGACAGAGAAGCGCCCTCATTTTCCCCACACATTGAGGTAAAGTGTTTTCTGAAATATTTTCATATTATGAAATATGCCATAGCCAGAAGGAAAGAGCCCAATATTGAGGGGTTTTTTCTTCTTCAAATACATGACTTGGTCCAGATTCATTACGGCACATATTCTCCTGGCCGTGAGGTAGAGCTTACGTATTGTGCACCACGGATGTCCGTTGCACCGGGTTTTTTGTAGGTTGACCTCGCGTACTTCAACCTCATGTGACGTGCGTCCATTGGTTTCAGTTCAAAACTTAAAGCAACTTATCCACAAAGAATCGTGCCTTCATGCATAGCGTATCTGGGTAAATTCAAACGTGAATCTCAAACAGTGATAATTTCCTCTTAGGATTTGAATCATTCGTTTGTAAATTGACATAACGTTTTGAAAGAAAATCAACTTAGATAATGGAATAATAGACCTTTGCCATTATTCTGGATCTGAAAGGCAACCTATACGATGTGATTTAAAACGCAGCTAAGCAGAGGTCCATATGTGTCAATGACAATATCAAGGTTTTAAACCCACTAGGTAAAGGTAAAGGCGGTCGATCCTGTAATACCAGGAGCGGAGTGCCCATCTCCCTTCCAAAGCGATAGGGCCAGACTCACTCCTTTTTTATAATGTTGCTGTGTGGGGCTCGCTACACCTCCGGTTACCTTGACAGCACTGAAGAATGCCGTACCTATTTCAATACACCTGGATAGAGAGGAGTAATTGCGGTAAAGTGCCTTACTCAAGAGCACAACATGTTGACCACAGCGGGACTCGAACCCACAACATTTAGATCATGAATACAGTGCTCTACTCATTGCGCCACACACGCCCGACTACAAACCACTAGCTCCTCTCAATTGTCAGATATTACCTTTTGCTGAAATGGTACAGCGGCCAGACATGGTTCATTCGAAAGCACTAAAACACGGTACCTAAGAAAATTATGGAATTCAAATCACCTATAAGGTCGTGTTCCCACTATAGAAAATGATAACTATGTGAACTCGTAGGTCCAAGTCAACACTCATATCGCGTTCTCATTAGGCATTTGATACCACGTCATAGCATCGAGACTCATGGAGGTGGTCTCGATACTACATCCTGGATCTTGGATGTAGCATCGAGATCCTTTATTTCGCGTTCCCATTAGGCGTTGAAGTAGCATCGAGGCAACATCCTGGACTCCTGGTACTAAACAAATATAGTGGGAACAGACCCTAAGTCCCCTCTTCGTCAACTCGCACACGATCTGCACGAAGCAGCAGCAGTTTAACACTAATGAAGAATGGTTTATACGAATGATGCAATTTAATTCTTTGTGGATGGAGAAAGTGATTACATACGGTATTGTGATTGCTATTAAGCTTTTCCGGTTTATATTTCATCAAACGTATTGTTTAGCTATAGCCATCGATAGCTCCGAATATACGAGTAATCAATTTGAATAATGCAAATGTCTGGCATATGAATTTACTCCCCCGCAAAAGTGTTTGTTCGAGGTACCAACATTTTAAATTGGTCAAAACTGTTTCAGAAGATACGTTAAATAATGAAGAAGTACAGTGTCGTGCCGAGCTTAAGTTCGTGCGCAGAGTTCCTATCTCTGTTTCGTTGGCGTTTTGGCCAGACTCCTCCTTTTTTACCTTCCCAACATTAGTTAGTGCCGGTACAAATTTATACACCTGGGTGAAGAGAGGCAAGCGCGGTAAAGTGCTTGCCTTGCCCAAGGACGCGACACGCTGGCCGAAAGGGGAATCGAACCCACAACCTTGTATGTGGAGCAAAAATACGAGTGTTGTTTAATTCGGCAAAGCATCTCACGAAGAGAGTACATTTTAATTTACTCTCTTCGTGAGAGTATGCTTGTATGCTCTGTTTTGTCATTTAAAAATTGTCATTTAAAAATGACAAAACAGAGCAGCATACAAGGCGCCGTTGAATAAAAACACGCACGAAGAGCTTACATTTACACATGGCAACGATCCCTTGGAAAATGATAATGGGTAAAAGTAGTATGAAATATATAAAGAGCGTACACGAATACAAAAATAGAATAGGGAGTTGGTGTGCACAAAATTCAAAGCACTTAATTCACAGTTATCAATGACAAGGACATAGTAAATGATGACTTTGTCCAAGTTGAGTTTGTGCGTTTTTTGGCTAGTCATCAATAATAATGAAAAGTATGAATATTCGACCGACCGATCCTAGCTTTTGCACACCATTGAATGACAAACAAATTCGTGGCCTGATATTCCTTCATATCACGATATTCCTGATAACCTCCTCCCTCGAGCTAATGCAGACATTCTAGATATTTGATACCCTACGCTATTTATTGCTAACATACTCCATAATTGCGGAATGCCAATAGATCAGTTTCCTTAAATTCCAATTGCACATTCTCAGCTAACATTGTGCCGGGAGGAAATGAATCGGATGGATGTATGGATGGATGCGGTACTTTAACAACGAGCTATAACATATTGCGATGATGCGTACACTGTGATTTGAATGATAAGTAACATGCCTCCTAGTACATGACTCACCGTCTCCTCCTTTTATTTTAACGCTGAACCACTTTTGGGAAACAGTGTACACAAATTCCCAAAACGACGGACATCAGTGGTAGTCACAGAACACTTTATTATTCTACCGTAGTATTGATTGATATACCTTTGACCAAAATTGCACTTTATCCCGGTTTTTCATCCATGTATATATCTCGATTTCTTTTTTAAATTTGTACTAAAACTGTACATCCCCTCTTTTTATCTACTTATTTTAAACAGAAATTATCATCATCGGTAATGTAATTTTAACTAAATTCGTCCTTTTAAATGCATCATACAATTTTGTATATAGTATTACATGTATATTGTCAAGATCATTGTCATTTCAGAACTACAGACTTACAAAATGTAAACAAGTTGTTCTTGATACGTTCAAATATGTTCTATCCTAAACATTTATTTTTAATGTTATGTTCAAAATCACACCCTCTCCCGATTTTACTTTTTTGACACTCTAAGCCATGTACTCGCCAACATGCATCTAATTTTTTCTCCTATTTTCCGAGCATGATGTTGATCATTGAGTACAAATGCCTCCGGATCGTATTTTGGATCTTACTGAATAAATAAGATTGTGTTGAATAGAAATATTGAATGAATAGGTGAATACATAGGTGAATGAATGAATGAATGAATAAAAATATAAGGTATCAGCGTATGATATTGTATACACAAATGTCTCCTTATTGATTCTATTTTCTCTGTCATCGCAAAATGATATTTAATTATGACACATTGCGACCAATTGAAATATGCAACTATCAATGGAAATATATAACTAGTATAGCCTTATGCAATACCATAAAGTCGATGATAGTTCTAAACACAATTTTAGAAAACACTATACCTCAATGCTCATTCTTTTACAGTTAACACCCATGCGCAAGGTTTGATTATATCAAACAATTCCCACCGGGTGTGATATAAAGAAACTCGTCTCAACTGAAAGAGTGGAATAAACACAAAACGAGCCGCGCCGCAAGGACATTCACCGGCGCGGGATTCGAACCCACAATCTTCCGCTTATTAGAACAAAGTGATATGTGATATTTTAGATTAAGTCATGACTATGAGCACAGAAATTAATAGATTTGCTTACTTCGAATAAATAAACCATTTGACCGTCCTTTAATTATATACATTTTCCCTTTTCTCACGATTGTGTTCGACAACTCGGCAACTCATATTTTCATGATGTGCAATGATTACTATACTACATGTATCTCACATGGGTGTAAACACCATTGGAATTGGATTTTAATTTTAATCAAATATCACCAACCTAGTATCTCAAAAATATCCGTTACCTTCTTTGGCTTGCTGTAATATGGTCGACATGTGTGTTCTCGGATAGTGTATCCCCCTTCGTAACCAAAACCGTTTCTTTACAGTTTATCCTTTGGTTATACCCCGTTCATGATTATTGGCTTTGGTTTCATGTTTTTACCATCTTCGGCATCGTTTGATGTCGAGAACTACTATAAGCTATTTTAAGCTTTACCTATAAAACATTTTGTTTAAAGTAGTTATGACAGTGCTCGTTAAAATTAAAATGATGATGAATAACGATGAAAAATATAACCAGGCTTCACATCTTCAGCTAAGTATCAAATTAGTCACGGTGAATAATGAGGGGGTCAATAAGGTTTCGGAGTTTGGGCCGAGCAAAATAAACCCGTCTTACCGTTGTCGATTGAAGATAAACAACGACGAAGACCTTGTTGAACCCCGTTCAACAAAGACCAAACATATCTAGGGGCCATATCCAAACTCTCAAGTGATTTTATAGCGTTTTTATACCGATTTTACCCCGGTATTAAAACGGTATTTTTTTCTATTGTTAAAAGCATCGGAAAAAGATCGGTGATTAAAATCGTCACAACGGGGGTCGGGTGAACACTGGTCAGCTTAATAACACAACCTTCCTCGCGCTTTCATCTGTCTGCTTCACTAATTGAGCCATCGAGAGTACTACAATAGTTCTATTGTTAACGCCAGATAAGTAGAGGCGGCTCTAGTTAATCACCGATCTTTTTCCGATGCTTTTAACAATAGAAAAAAATACCTCCATTTTAAAAGTGGTACGGTCCATGAGATGAAAGCAAACTCATTTGACCGCGATGATGAAACATGGCGATTCTCTTGTGGTCAGGTAGCGACCGTTCGGACTAAAATTGTGGCTTAATGAGTGAGCCGTGACATATGGCCCTGGCCAAAATTATTTTCCTCAGGGATATAGCTACATTACGGTATATAAAGCTGTTTGCTAACTTTAAGGATTGCATGGCGAAATGCCGAAAAAATGCCGAAAAAATGAACACATTTTGCAAACATTTAGTTTGTTTACAATTTTGCATCGATGCATAATGCATCAGTGGTTTCCAAATAAGGTTCGCTATCCTAGTAATTTGCATATTAACATCAAATCGACAACGCTTTGTTACTGTACTCAAGGTATGGCGTTGTTGAATTTCGATTAACCAATGTACAATTAAATCAATAAGCGAGATAATAATAGTAATTATAACAATAATAATAATAATAATAATACACATTATAAAGCGCATTAAGCAAGTGGTACCTATGCACTGTACAACTATAGAACTACAAAAGACTAACATTAAAACTATGTAAAATACACTAAAAGGGAACATATATTTCAAAAATGTAAAAATAAAATAATTTTAGAATGAAACCAAACTACCAGCAGGTGCCTAATAGACGCAGCCCGCAAAAAGTGACATTCTAAGTAAAAGCATTAACTATCAAAGCTTTATTTTAAAGTTTAATTTATATATATTAAAATCAATTATACATTTTAGACGGCAGTTAGTTATCGCGTTACCTTTTATCGGTAATTTCTATTAAACAAAATGAAAGTGTTTGGACTTTAATTTAATTTGTATTGATTTTAAGAAGCGAGACCGTTGCGACTGCTATAGCGCCACCTGTGCTCGGTCAGCAACATCTGCCTTTCATGTTGCTGTCTCTAACGTTATAATATCTGGACGATTTCGGTGCCACATTATCCGTTCAAATGTCATGACCATCAATCACCCCACCACCACCGTATTATTCCAGGGCTGTCAACTTTTGTGATTTGCTGGGAGGGAGAGATACATACTCAAAAAAATAATCGTAAAACATGCACAATTTTTTCCCCGTCAGCAGCTGAAATCCTGATAAGTGGGTGGGTGGGGGGGGGGGGGGGGGGGATGATGTTTTCCTCAAATCCGCACGGGAAAATTGCATGGTCAAAATCGCAAATGTACCCAAAATCGCAAATGTACCGACGGAAGCTAGTATAAAGGTGTTGATACACACTTTAATTGAGGTAATTTTGTTGATGCGGGAGATTTTCTATGCTATGCGGGAGTGCGGGAGAAAGAGTGTCTATGCGGGAGACTCCCGCCTAATGCGGGAGAGTTGACAGCCCTGTTATTCACTTGGACAATTACCGTTAGCCTGAACCTTCAGTCGGCATGAGGCGCAACTACAACCCGATGGCCCGGTAAGTCGGGCATCGCATTGACTTACAGTATCAATATCCAATCTAGAGAATCACAATATTCTCGAAACTATAGTGCATAGTGGACATCCTGCAGAATGTGACTTTCATGTGTGGATATGAAACCCCACACATTCGCATAAGGACACAAAAAACTCAATCAGTACCAATCTGTAAGGGCCTAGGGTGCTGCCATTGCGGTTATAGGTTTTAGCATAATTAGGCAGTATCATCTAAAATTGCGTTTTATAGCATAATAATTTAACCATAGTAGGTACCATTCTAACATGTGGTAGTAGCTAGGTATCGACTTATTGGCATATGTCCATTTTGCACCATAAGAGTCAGGGAATAAATTCTGCCCTATGGGCAGCGATACAGCACAATCTCTTGGGTCAATACAAATATCAATGTTGCACATAATATCTCAAAGTTACGCACTACAATATCAATGCATTTTGTCGTTGTTTAACATTTACAAGCATTGAACTCTTCACACCATTGTGTTTTACAGTGCGATATCAAATCAATAAACGATTTTATGACCTTAAGGCTCATTTAATTATTTCAGCACCTTCGTTCATAGTTTAAAAATTCCGCTGCCAAACTCGTTACTTTCACCAAAAGGCGAGAACACATTACACCAGTTCTCCGAGACCTCCATTGGTTGCCAGTTCTTGACAGGATCATTTTCAAAATGCTTCCCCTCGCATATAAAGTTCGTCATGACATGAAACCAATGTATTTGTATGAACTTCTCCATCCATATGTTCCAACCAGGACACTACGTTCTTCAAGTCAAGATCTGCTGCAAACTCCATTATGTCGGACAAAAACTTACGGCGAAAGAGCATTTTCCATCATCGCTCCAAAACTCTGGAATGATCTGCCATATGAAATTCGTCATGCGCCATCCATCCATCAATTCAAGAACTCTCTCAAAACTCATATGTTCCATTTGTGTGAATTGTAGTTTATGTATAATTGATTTATGATGTAGTTTTATTATGCTCTGTTTCACCGCATTGGGATGTTTTTCAAATATTGTTGCGCTTTATAAGTACTGCTTATTATTATTATTATTATTATTATTATATTCGTTTAGTAGCCTTTTAGTAGTATGACAAAAAGTGGGAGACAGCCGAATGTTAATTTAAAGACAATATTGCTTGAATGCGTCATCTTGGATCATCTATGTAACAGTCGGGGAGGGGGGGGGGGGGGGGGAATTTAAGGCAGATTAGGTATTAAAGCGGACATTAATCAACATATTATGTGTTCTAGTATGTTGCATTATAATCGTTTCTTAAGATTGTATGCAGTTTATCCTGTGGTTATACCCCTTTTATTACTATTGACAAATGGCTTGGGCTTCATTTACCGCTACAATTGTTAGAATCGTTTGATGTCATGTGCTACTCTACTTCTTCTACATTGCAGTTTATGGTAACTTATGGTACCATCCTATCTAGCTTTTGAAAACATTGTCTTTTCTAATTTTTCTTCCAGTTGTTTTCCCCTTCTAAATGGACACTTTATTATAATTTCTGAGTCAAGTATATGATTCAATTATAACAAACCTTGATCCGGAAATCGAAGGTCATCACATTTCCTGCCAAAGTGGATTATTTACCGTATTAATGAACTTCTACAGAATAATGGATTAATCATTCGGGACTGGTATGCAAGACAAGGTCCCTGCATCTTAGAATTTGAGCCGAAGTAATCGCTATCTCAAGATATCCGGGATGAATTTCATAATTTTGTTTCGATGCTATAAAAACGAGTAAAGACTAATGCAAAACGTCCTTGTCAAATACTCTGATAAAAATGAAATTTCCTTCCCTTAACACTTTCCACGCGGCTGGCGGCTGCAGACGACATTCCAAAATTTCACAAAATGTTTCAAAAATGTCAAAATATTAAATTTCATTACCATATTTGGAATCACCATGAGAAATGCATTGAAATAAGTACAAATATGTCTAGTACTGGTTCAGTAATCCTTGAGACAGACTTTGAAAGTTGGGAAAGGTTTCTGAAAAATCTTTTTTGTAATGGTAAAATGAATAGCCGCGTGGAAAGTGTTAATAGAAGATCGCCATGTTGATCAATCTACACCTTTCCTCTCGTCCTGTTCGCTGGTTACAGATTAATGATAAGATAAGTAGTTAACATCAATATGGGTTAGGGTAGCATTTTTATAAGATGTTAGTCGGTTAGTTATACCGCTTGAATCCATTTAAGTCACAGTGTTATACTATATTATAATAGGATTTTGTGATACATCCAGCTTAGACATTGAGGTTAATATTTTATTAAGATTGGATATCGTTTCCCTGTAACTAGGCCAAACGCACTGTGTGTGTACAATTATTATTGTTTTGGTGTACAGTTTGATAAATACTCCATTACAGTTCTCGGAGACATACAGGGTGGTATAAATATGCTAATTACACACTTCAGACACACAATGTAGTACTCGTATACCTGCTCTACACGATGTTGTTGTTATGTAGAAACCTTTAATTGCCACGTTTCTTCTTACACTGCAATGAATGATTGCGTATTTATTCGTTTGTCTTTTCAATTGACTGAATTAGACACGAACCCATCAGAGCTCTGTCCGAGCACTAAGTTTAGACCGGTGTCTTGATGCTTACAATTTAAGTGCGTTATGACGGCAAGTACTTGAACATGGTGAATGTGCGGTTGTGCGCCATGCATTTGATAAATGGGTCAGTTGAGATTAATATCTGAACAGAGTTTACTTCGACATACTCCATTTCAAGGCTTCTAGTACCCTAACAAAGTCCCCCGCAAAGTCCTATAATCTTTATGGGATAAAGAGGGGAAGACACCGGGTAATACGAACATATTGTTTTACTGATATCATTTGAATTTGAACACTTTACGTGTGCCATCGCCAATCAGCCAAGTGGATAGAGTTACGCGATATAAATCCCGGCTCGTTACTTAAAGATTGGAAACCATCGATCTAACGACACTCGAATTTCAACTTTGTCCTGCACGTTTATTGGAACGTCTGCTTTCATAAATACATATAACATTCTGCATACATGATAGATGCGTATATTAGCATTCCGTCGAATGAATATTTGATCGCCTGTGGCAGTGTCTGCCATTGTGGTGCCGTCCCGATATTATTCTGCCGGTTCATACTTTTTGACATTATTCAATTATTTTGTTTCCGAGCGAATTTAACGAGCATTTTGTGGGAACAATAACAAATAGAACCTCTATCCAGATTTTAACTAAACTGCATCTACCTGAAAGCCTTCAATCTTAATATAAACGTTTTGATTATCCATTATATCAATACCGAATTGTCAACCCCCTTTTTTGGTATCTTGTTTGCAACCGCTAACAATATGTTATCAAGTACCACTAGTGGTACTGGTACTGCTCACTGGGAACCTTTCTTTCCATCGAAGCGCTAAGCGAAATATAAACATAGATTAATACCTGTTTGCAAAGATTGGTAAATTACTGAATAAGTAGATAACACTCAGACATTTGGCATACTACCTGCCATTAACCGTATCCAAAGAAGCTAGGCGTGTTAGAAATATGTAGGGACATCATAAAAGCAAGAATAACATTTATAGGTAGTAAAAGCCTTGTAACTGTAACTGTAAAAAAAAAACAGGTTTGAAATGAATCTAATTTTTCCAAAAGGCAGAGTTGAAATTAAAGACGACGATGCAGCGTTGAGTGAATTAACGAGTTACCGTTCAGCCACGCAGGTATAACGACGTTCACGTTATTTTTTTTAAACTATTTTAGTTTTGTGATAATGATCTGTGATTTAAGTGAACGAGCTTGTAACGGTCCGATCGACTGAGCCACGGATCACCTTTCGAGAGGACAGTGGTGCAAAGCTACCATCCGGGGAAGCTACCATCCGGAAAAGGAGTTATGATCTGTGTTTTGAGTGAACGAGCGTGTAACGGCCCGAGCAACCGAGCCACATTATCAGGTCTGTTTGGAAAAATAGGTACCTTTTCGTGAACATTAAATGTCAGCATTGTATAATTACTATTAGCTCTGTCATGCCGTCACATGAGCAACTATCAGTTTGGACGTTCGGTTTAAAAGCGCTAGGAGGCAATGTTCAAAACTGATTATGAGACCGATTTAGTTGAAATTGGCTTTCAACTATTCATATAGACCTTAAGAAATGTAATAGACCAAATGATTTCCCTAACGATATGGTTAGTGAGAAAAGCACCCTATAGTTTGCACTATGTCATTTTGACAGCCCCTTGAATCCCGGTCGACCCTTCTAAGGTAAAACTTCCAACATTGATCCTGGGTAACTCGAAGGCGTTTCCTTCCACCTGTTCTTTTTCAGAGACTCAGCAAGGCTTCGTTCCTGAGATGGTAGATACCACTACACTTTTATTTTTGCAAGTTTTTTTTGCAATATATACAATCTCATACTTAAACTTGTAGTTAAATTATCTTGATGATCCTGAGTTTTTACCATAAAATTCAAACACTTATCACATGTGTGTTAGCACGATGATGAGCCAATGCATCATTCAAGGTATTGATCTTTTAGTTGATGATATTAATTATCATTGTATGGTAGACCACTGCACTGTACTTTTTTAGTAATACGGAGGTAGATCATTAACATAAACCACATTGATGGTGAAATGAATTATTTTGAGATATATCGTTTTACCGTAAAACGTGTCGTTTGCAGTTTGCTTTAGGCGTAGTGCGACATCTTGCATGGATCGCTTTCAGATACCACACCAGTAGTTCATATTACGACATCAGCCTTTTCTCATTTTAAGGTTTCAGCACTGTGGCCCACTGATAATCAAATGGAATCAGAAAAGGTACTTATTGCTCCCAAATGATTAAATTTGTAATTGTATCCTGATTTAAAAACTAGTACCTAATGCAACAGTGCAAAAAAAACCATTTTCAATTCATTTTGTAGATCTTATAGGTAAATTTTGAATTACCTCGTTTATAAAATTCTTCTGTTGATTGAGGGCTGTACACCAGCTCTTCTAATTCAGGAGCTTATTTCTCGAAACTTTCAGGGTCATCGTATATAATTTTGTTGATTAAATGATTAAACTTTCAGGAAAATATCAAATTGAAAAATCCAGCGTTTTTATAAGCGAGAAAATTGGCTTTTTGTTAGCCCCTCCCTTTAACATGTAATTCAATAGCCAATTGACTTACTGGTGTGGTATCTTCAGGTTAACGTATAGGGGAGGATGGGGCAACTGGTCCGGTTAAGCATATTTCATGATATAAAATATTAAAGCTCGTGTAAATATTTATGGAATTGATATATAAAAATATCACCCATGTAACTGTTTACATATAACATATAATCAATGTTAAAAAATATCTTAAGAAAAGGCCTATTACCACTAACTGAAAACTTTACTTGGCACGAACCAGTTACCCCATCAGTGGGGCAACTGGTCCTATAAGTTCCAACGGTTAGAATACACAGAAATCAGTGAATGAAAACACGGAAACTGGGCAGTATTTTCTTTACAAACACATTTCCACATTATTTAACATGTAAAAAGGATACATGTCTCATGAAACCCATGTTTTTATACAGTTTTCGTGGTTAACCTGTAAATAGCAGTATATAATGGTGTACAAAGCAAGCGAAATTTTCGACTGCACATTTATTAGATAAAACGGTATGAACCAAGTTAAATGGTTACATGGTTGTGATATTCAGATGCCCCATACATTTGTCTATGATTTTATTTACTTCATAAAATCATCATTTAGTACTTATAATAAACCATCTTGATATTCAGCCAACTTTTCATGTTAAAGGGAAGTTAGTCAATATGACAATGATGACCCAACGGTTAATATACACAAAAAGCAGTAGATAAAATTCATAAATCATGATATTTTGTCATTGCAGACACCATTCAAAATATAATAAAGATGTAATTCATAATACCGAGGTTTTAAACCATTCTAAAGCAATTTCATGTCATATTGTAATCCTTCAATAGCAGAAATAGTGGTTTTAGACCCAAAATGCCCCAAAATGTCTAACAACTAGAAAGAATGTGAATTATTTCATATTCTATTCACATTTCAATACCGAGTCAAGTTTTATTAACACTAACAACTAATTCTCAAAATGAATTTTTTAATTTTGATTAAGTTTTTGCAGGTGGACCAGTTGCCCCATACCCCTTCGGACCACTTGCTCCAACAAATGACTTAGCACTTTGTCGAAATGAAACATTATTCAAACAAACAATAAAGTATGCCCATACAATTACAAAATCCTTCATTTCGGACCACTAGCCCCACGGACCAGTTGCCCCATATTCCCCTACATGATAGTGTCTCGTTTTATATCCACGGAATTAAAATTACCGTCTTTCTACTTAATGTAAATGTCATAATGCATAACATTTCTATCTACTTAAATAGCTGAAGCACCTTCAAGGTAATAACATCATAGCTATAGCTATTATGTAGATATGAATGATTTCGAGCGCAAGAAGGGCTCTCCTTCAAAGACATTTAGTCAATATACAGTCATCACAATAAGTAACTGACCAGGTAATAAACATGCTGATAACTTTAAATGTATAACTCCTACATAAACATATTTAATTATAAAGTTGTTGAGAAATTCCCCTTCTTGAATTTGAGATATTACACGCTATGAATGGTTGATTAATGAGGAAGTTACGATCCCAAACGTTAGGGCAAGTCTGATTTCATTTTAACATTTTCTTTTCAACACGGGGGAGAGTATGACAGGTAAAGCGTGTGTGCCGTATTGATCAACCGTAACAATGCCACCGGTCGACTATCCAACAACCAGGCCATCAGCGGGTGAATTGGCACCACCACTACCAGTAATCAATAATTTGCCGGTCTGAGTCCCCGTGTTGAAAATGAAAATGTGAAAATGAAAATCAGACTTGACGGTACATTTGGGATTGTAACTTCCCTAATAATCTGCCATTCTTAGCGTATAATATCTCAAATTCAAGAAGAGAAATGTTTCAACATGTTTATAATTTAATATGTTTATGTAGGAGTTATACTTTTAAAGTTATCAGCACATGTATTACCTGGTCAGTTACTTGTTGTGATGACTGTATATCCTTATATCCTCTGCAAGGTCAATCATGTTAATTGAGGTTACTTGAAGAGCTTTATCGCAGACTATATTATGATTGCAAGGTTTATGACAATTGGTTAAGTTGTTAATGGCCTATGTCATAAAGATTGGAACGTTTTAACACTATCCACGCGGGTATTAGTTTAACCATTATACAAAAAAGATTTTTCAGAAACCTTTCCCACTTTCAAGAATTACTGTAGCCTACCAATACTAAATACAAGGGGCAGTCAGTAAATAATGAAAGTGATCATGGTATGGGATGCATGAGTGATTCTATTGAGGGGATAATGTGATCAATACAAAGTATGAACCTTTGTCTTTTAAACAATACAGTTTTGGATTTTTAAGTGTGAACTATGACGTCATAGCATTGTCTCAAAGTAAGTACACTTGGGACACTGCTAAATCAGTTATTTGGCGGGAAATTTGAATTGTTTTTATGAAACACGTGGTAAGAAGATTGCATCACATGACATCAGAAGCAGGTAAATCCCGATTTTTTTTCGCATAAATATGATACAAAAGACAATAACTTTAATCCCTGTGTAATTTGGAACGTGTAGTATAAGAGAAAAAAGTAAGGAGAAGCAATTGAATAAAAGGTATACAAATATCAGTATTTCAAATAGCTAATTTTCATTTAAATATGCACAGTCAGTGAATCACTAATATTGCGGAAAATCAAACAATTTAGGAATAATTCAAGCAATTAACCAGTTTGGAAGATTCCATATGATAGTTAACTAATTATCTGAACTTATTCGCATGAAACCTGCAGAAAAAATGCGCATGCGCAGACGGCCGATAGTTTAGAAACGGGCCCAAAATGGCTAAAATCATGAAATTTACCAGATAAAAGCTTACTGTGCCTTCAAATTCTAATCAGAAATAATGAAAAATGCTTAAATCAATGTGTAAACATATTGTGATAGTCAAAATGAAGATATACAGGAATGTATCAATCAAAGATGGCTGCCACAACCTCTCTTATTACTGTTATCTTTAGAGCTACTAGATATGTATTGTGTAAGTAATCGTCATATAATTTCAATGGTTTGAGGAAATTTTATGAACAGCTCCTTTTGAAATCCCCACTATTATTGCTTTACATCCCACAACAATTTATTAAATTATAATCCCTCCATTGTTCTTTATCCTTTGTTGTTTTCTAAGGTATATTATTGCGGATTTTGCTAAATAAAAGCGTATTTGAGATGGTCCCTTCTTGTTCGTATTAAGGCATTCAGATTTACCAAGTGTTATCTGTTTTTATGCTTGCATTGCCGAGATATACGCAAATGTATCAATCAACCCATATTCAACATATTACATATCCAGCCAAATAATTGACAGATTTCAGTCAGTGTCTGAAACCTATTGTGTTTATGTTAATGACGTTACATAACCAAAGGTATCTAACAATCCAAAAGTGTTTGAAAGACAAAGGTTCATACTTTGTATTGATCACATTATCCCCTCAATAGAATCACTCATACATCCCATACCATGATCACTTTCATTATGTATACATGTATACTTCCGTTGAATGCATTTCTCATGGTAATTCCGAATATGGCAATGAAATGCAATAATTTTGTCATTTTGAAACAATTTGTGAAATGTTATAATGTCGTCTGTAGACGCCTGCCGCGTGGAAAGTGTTAAGATGTCTTTGCAAAGTTATATAGTTGAGGCAGAGTGTAGCCCACGATGCGAACTAAATCTGGTTAATTCAGACAATTCGATTGTGCTACTTTCTGGGTGGTTTTTTTTTTCAAAGTTAGTTTTGGTTTAAATATTATGGTGACAAGTAGCTATGTAAAATTGTTGACGACATTTGTAATGTAACTTCGCAATGTCTGTCTGATCATAGTCATGGTATCATATGAGTGCTTATGCAAGCATCAATGTGCATCTTGAACCTACCCTCCTCAAGCCTAGTCAAAGATAAGACGCCTAATCTGTGCCTAGTTACATTTTTGAAAAGGTGAATCTTGAACTAATTATGTTTTGGTGAATCTATGGTGAATCTTCACCCAAAAAATCGCAGGAAAATCTAATCTTGACCTTATTGTTCCTGAAGGAAGGTAAATACAGGTGAAAACCTTGAGGATGGTAGGTTCAAGCTGCACATTGATACCTGCATTAGTAAATGAATTACTTTCTTTGTCATGATACGGTATGTAAATAGCATTCCATGGTTGAATAAAAACAGAACGACATCAGCGATCCGAATGTCAACAGTACTGAACATGCTACGAGAAATCTAGTACCACTTGTTCCTTTCGCACGGTCAAACAATTTCGCATGGTCACAACATTTCGCACGGTCACACATAATCGCACGGTCAAAAGAATTCGCACGGTCAAAAGAATTCGCACGGTCACAAATAATCGCACAGTCAAAAAATCGCACAGTCAAAACAAAAGCACAGTGAACAACAAATGGCCAATCCTGGATAATCAACGCCCCCCCCCCCCCCCCCCCCGGCCCCAACCTTTGGCGCACGCTACAGCAAGCACACATCACCGACAATTCGTTTTCTTCAGAATTGTTATGGTCAAAATCGCAAATGTACCTTCGGAACCTCGTTTGTGCCCACAGATTTGAAGGATGGGGCAGATTTTGCCGACAGATTTTATTAATGGAGGAGGGGGTGTTCCTGTAGCCTATTTGTAAATATAAAAATAACTATGTGGAATGGAGCAGCACTAAAATTAGAAGATAATGTTTTAAAATGTGGTATTTATTATCATTTTAAAATTCTAAACGAGTATATTCACACAAATGACCCCACCCTTAAATTTGGAACTCCCGACATTTTATTTGGAAGAAAATCACATTGCATAACAAATGTGTATATCTATTTGATATACATTCTACATGTACTTTATGAAGCCTAATCAATAGCCCATAGCGTACTTGCCTCGCCCTATGGACGAACCTGCCGGGGTGGGGCAAGTTTACAATTTTAAGACGCCTGTCTTTATCCTTTACCATCCTTTTACAATAAGGCCCAGGGTATTGAAATAAATTGTGGTGGTATGTAGCCAAGATATCAATCTTTCATTGAATGTTAATAGGTTCATTCAATCTTTAAAATTTACGTCTCTAGGACATCTTCAGATGAAAATGGGGTGAACACTCCCCGCTCTCCCCTACTCGGCATGACCCCGGACAAGCTAATCGTGTACTCGCACGCCCCCGGCCAGAAAGTCTTCTTTTAAAACTATCTTGACATTCTAAGTAATCTACGCGCGAACGTTGCACTTTTGTTAAGTTTCTACTTTTACTGTCTTCTTTGTCTCCCCTGCAAACTATTCAATTTTGATCAGAATTAATTAGATTTGCTTATGAATAAAAATCAATTTCTGGATTTACTAAGATGTATATAAATGTTTCATATAATATACACCATTCTCTTAATTAATTCTATTCTACTAGTATGTTATCGCAACGTGCCATTTCTCTATGACACATTTAATATGAGGGTGATATCAATATTGACTGAAACTAACAAGCATGGTGTAATCCCAAAATGCTAGTTAAAATAATACATCAATTCATTTTCAGTTGACAGCCATGCAAAAGGTTTGTTTTGACGGCAAGGAATATTTTGTGCAATTCTGCATATCGCATACGTGAACTGTGTGGCACTCATAGCCATGTTAAAGATACATTGAGAGCTTGCCGAGAAAAAGGAAATTTGGAAAATAGAATTGTTTCAATAGATAAGTTTACGTAGGGAACCCTGAAGAGTAATATTTATGGGAAACGGTTGAATAATCGCGCTAGATTGACATTTGGTTGAAGCAAGTTATGTGGTGAGTGATTGTGATAATTTAGATGTATTAATCTACATCGAAATTACCAAATCGTGAAATGTTATATGATAGACGGCGATCGGTTTCAGATGGTTGTTATTATACACTCTTAGAAAAAAGGGTGCTTCAGGGGTTCTTGGCTGTCCCGTATATGGAACCCTCAGGGTTAAAGGTTCTTTTAGTTTAAAGAACCCCCCAAACTTCTGTAGAGAACCTTTAGAGGTTCTAAAGACGCTTTGTTCTTTTTGAACCTTTAAAGGTTCTTTGTGGAACCTATAAAGGTTCTAAAAAGGGTTCCATATACGGGACAGCCAAGAACCTCTGAAGCACCCTTTTTCCAAGAGTGTATGCCTAAGTATTACGTAGGTGTAAAAAACTGATTTCCAGACAAATTGAAGGCATGCACTCCCATACTTTAATACGTATCTCTCAATGCCCATTTAAAGCAGTAATATACTAAACGCAATGAGTAACATAAACAGTAAGCAAGCTGACTTCATAGAGCCATTTCCGCTGCTCAGTTGAAAGGTCTTTAATAAAATTGAGTGGGAAAACGAAAACAAGAAGAAAACAGAAAACAAGAAGACAGACTTTATATATATATTTGTTTGAGAGACGTAAACATACCTGGACAGTGGACAGTATTATTCGCATACTAATTTCACAACTTTTAATAGCTGTCTATTTTCAGCGAAACGTAATGTGCAAACTGATTACTATCTCACCGGGGGAGACCATTGGTACCAATTGAATTACAGAATACCAGCTGCTTTTATAACTCTGTTGTGTCCCTCATGTACTGATGCTATTTTTATATATATACTGTATACAATGTATCTTGAGATATGAAAGAAATGGAAGTTAACAATTATAGGTCAATAAATGCGTATGTGTTGTTTCGAGAAAATTAGACAAATCACTGCACGCGCGCTGATGTTGATGTGTGAATAATGGTACGACCCCGCAGAGGGAGTGCTATTGTGAGCATATCAACATTTGCGCAAGTTGATTGATTTTTTTATTTTTTCGAGAAAGAAAACATACGCATGTTTTGACCTAATTCATACTCGACACTATATACAAATCAACATTCACAATTAAGCATAGTTTTAATCTATGTAAAAACGAATAAAAACATGTTAACAAGTTTGCTAACACCCGCAGTGAAATCGGCATACCCGCGATTTTTAAGCGTTTTGCGTGCGTTGCACGGCGCACACGCGGAGTGCATTAGACACTCTCAATGCACCCCGCGTATTTCAGTTTATTGCTTTCTGGTTGGTTCGACACTACTATAGAGTGTATGAATACATATTCGTAGAGTACATACCAAGTTTGTTTTTTTAAGGTAAAAATTGCGTTTTTCTTAGTTTTAAATTTCAATGATAGTAAAACTACTCATAAAACATTGACTACAGTGCTTTTTGGACTGCGAAATTTTGTGTCCGTGCGAATTTTTTTGACTTCCCCCCCCCCCCCCCCCCCCCCCCACTTACGTGAAATTCACGAGGTGACTGACAATCGTGAAAACGCACCCCCCTTGGGCAAAAGTGTCTGACGGCCCTGGAGGACCACGTTTTTCGGATTGCTTTCAATGTGTAGCATGTAAAAACTATATCATGCTACGATTATAGGTCAATAAATGCGTATGTGTTGTTTCGAGAGAAATTAGACAAATCAATGCACGCGCGGTGATGTTGATGTGTGAATAATGGCACGACCCCGAAGGGGGAGTGCTATTGTGAGCATATCAACATTTGTGAAAATGCATTGATTTTTCTAATTTTTCGAGAAACAAAGGTTACGTAATGTATTGACCTAATTCATACACGACATTTACAAATCAAATTTCACAATTTGAGCATAATCTTTTATCTATATACTAATTTTCGGAACATGGCTTTATTAGATAGTTCAATATAATTTTACACTCGCGTCCCTCTTCAACTGAAAAAGCGTGGTAATTGCGCCTCTAATACACGAGCTAATTAGATAGTTCAATGCCCGTTTTTTCCCGTTTTCAGACATGCGCAGAAAGGATCACATGTGAAAATCCGAAATGTTGAATTTCTTTTACTCGGGTAGTTACTGTTCGGACACAAATTGTGGTTTTCGGAATGAGTGATGACATATGGTCTTCACCCAAAATATTTTCTTCAGGGATATAGCTACATTTCTGTATATGCGGCTGTCTGTTATTCTTAAAGAACGCATAGTAACAAGCATTTATACGGGACTATACGTCCAACAAATTAAAATATTTTACGACATTTTCTAAATGTAAACAAAAACTCTTACGCAGATCTTAAAGTGACACTTTCACATTAATAACATAGATGAACGCGGAGTTTGCTAACGATAAAGAAACTGGCGGTACCATACCAACCGTTGTTGTTGCTGCGCGACCGCGTTTAACATGGCGCACGCGATTCGGCGCACACGTAATGACGCAGACAAAGTGTGTACGCGTTTGTGGCGCAAACTGTACATTGTAAACGGGGCATGCAGTGAAAGCAGGCAGTCCGTACGGTTGCTCCGCGGTGTATACCGTACAGTACAATCAAATGTAACGAGAGCAAGACACAAACAAAACATTAATCATAAAGCCAAGACCTTTATTTTAATAAAGAAACTGGGAGCAAGGCGCAAACCGTATCCAGGATAACATATTTAAAGTGACTGAAGTGGCCGAAGGAAAATACATTTGATGGAGTCACTCATGCAGTTGTAACCCCATGGCTGGTCATGAAGCTATGGGCTGGTGGATCATGGTCGACCCCCCCCCCCCACCCCCACACCCCCCCCCCCATCCCCCACACACACCCCTTTCATTTTCTTTGTGCGACTTATTATACAGCGGTGCGGCCTACTGTATACGATAAGGTCTGAATCTTAATTTGAGGTGCTGCGGCTTATTCGCCGTGCGGCTTATATAGCACGTAAATTACGGGATTGTCACATCATACCCTAAGGTCTAAGCCCCCTTCCCCCGCACTTCCCTTACTTGATAATATGGATATAGTATGGCGGCCTTACTAAGGCCACATGGGTATCTGGATAAACGGAACGTGCGGTATTGCCCCATCATACCCTAAAGCCACCTCCTCCTCCCCGCACATCCCTTACTTGATAATCTGGATATAAGGGCACATGGGCATCTGGATAAACGGAACGTGTACATTATCATGATTATTATAGAGTGTCTGGATTAGTAAGGGCACCAGTGGTATCTGGATTACGGGTTCACTATAACACGCAGATAGTCTCAAATTAACTGGATATACTATGCGCAGGTGTACCACCTGTGATAACTGGATTTTAAGGGTGTATTAGGTAGTATCTCGGAAGGCCTTATTTAGAACACAACAAACATGACAGAGGGACTACATACGTTTAGGCCCTACATGCCTATTGGAGGAATAATGTATTTAAGTAAATAGGCCAAACAAAACCCGGATGGC
Source organism: Ophiura sarsii (assembly GCA_035610835.1). Classification (NCBI taxonomy): domain Eukaryota; kingdom Metazoa; phylum Echinodermata; class Ophiuroidea; order Amphilepidida; family Ophiuridae; genus Ophiura; species Ophiura sarsii. The sequence continues at coordinate 54,234,100 of CM069442.1, read as the reverse complement.
ACACATATCAACATTTTAAAGGAGGAAAACGGGGTGGCGGAGCAATAAAAGAATCGGGGGAGACATTTTAAAGCTAATTTTAAGTTACTTTCAGACATTAAAATACAACTTTTGTATTATTTGGGGTACAAAATGGGTAGGGACATGAGCTGACAGGGGGTAGCTGGGGGAGGGGATATTAAGGCAATCCAGATACTCTAAATATTTTAAGTATTCCTACACCTGAATAACCATTCAGGTGTCCTTATTAATCCACGTAGGCCCTAATAGCCGCATACACAGTTATCACGGGTGCCCTTAATATTCGATTCAAGATAAACCACATAGTCCATGGAGGTCCTATATTGGATCACTAATACACAATCTTGATTATTAAAGTACATGGGGTGGTACCTGAATAATCAAGGGCACCATGTGTTATACATGCATGGCATACATGGATTTATTAAGGGCACATGGTATATATGGATTATTAAGGGCACTGTGGTACCAATGTCAGTATTAAGGGCACCTAGGATACATGGAGTATCAACGACATACTCTTGCTGTTTTACAATACCCTCATCATCTTTATACGTTTTGATGTGACTAACCACCCGCTATTATAGCTTCGGCACATATACCTGCGCTTTCCATTATAAACTGGATATAGTACGGGTACATTGGTATGGATATAATTCCGGCAAATGCGGTACCTGGGTTATTAAGGCCATCTGTGAGGGGTAGGGCCTAGGCCTATGGGCAACCGGTGTATTAAGAACACGTGGAGTACTTGGATTAGGAACATGGGTATCTGTATTATTTAAGAGCACATTGGGCCTAGGCGCATGGTGTATTAAGGGTATCATGTCACTTACATTATATCAAGGGCACTTTAGTTACCTGCCCTGGGTACCTGAATAAGGACATACTCTTGATATTTATATAAACATTTATAACGCTTTGATATAACTCACCTCTGCCTATTGTGGTATGACTATTACAGCCCGCTATCTTTGGCACCCGCGATTAATTCAAGTTACTTGAATGATACAGTAAGGCACCTGGGTATCTCGATATAACGGCACACTGCAGTACCTGGATTATGTGGTATCCGGTGCTATTAAGGGCACCTGTGGTAACTGGATTAGGGGTAGGGCTTAGGCCTATGGGGTCCCTGGATATAATGGGACAACGGGTACCTGCATTTCAGGTCACATGGGAGGCCTCCATAGGTATCTGGAAAGACAAAGGTAGGCCTACCTACTTTAAGGCACATGTATACCTGGATTATCAAAAGCACCTGCAATATTCGGATTATTTAGGGCCCGTCTGGATTATGTATACATGTAGGACATGTTCTTGATATTGTATCAAATTTGCTTACGCTTTGTTTACTTACCTCCCCGTGAAATCTTCTAGCGGGTCCGCGCGAAGCGCGGATGCCCGCTAGTCTATATAAAAACAAATACAAACATGTTGACAAGTGAAAATCGGCGAACCACGATTTCTAAACAACGAATCACAGCAAAGCGCGGTTATTAGCAATTATTAACTGTAAACGCGTACATTAAAATAACTTAGAACTAAATTAAATTTGCTAAAGGAACAAATATTTCAGAATCCATTACATTAGGCTGTAATTATCACGTTACATTGCCTCGGTACTACTAGTACATTTATATACATTTATCTCAAAGTGTGATATTATATTGCAGTTTTGACTTTAATTTGATTTACACGCATTGATATCTTTACAACATCGTGATTTACTGCGCGATATCAAATCATTAAACGATTTCATTATATTTTATCCCTTGTAAATTTAGCAATATAATGGCGTGTAGCCTATAGTACTTTATTCATAGACGATATAGTTTCTCTTGAAAACGTTGTTTCGGATCATATGCATACAAGTGGAGTGGTGGGGCACTGATAAAGACGTACAGTTGTAAGTCAACACCATTTTATACATCAGAAGATCAATATATTTGAAAGGTGTAGCACATATCATTTAATGTTAAGCATCCGATTGTATTCTTAAGTACCTTTGAAAGGCATACAGATAAAGCCAAATAAAAGGCTCGACTTGGCGATCAGTTGATCATTGTGTTTCATCGCGTAATAAAAAAATCATTGAGCTATTTAAACATATCGAATTTTCAGAAGTTCAATGGGTTTGTTTATCTCAGTTTCATATCGCTCAATATTAAGTACCATAATGTTTGTTGCAAACCAGGTCTCCACTAATTTATTTCCTAGGTCACTTTATAGTTATTGAGACAATGTTATCACTAGCTTTGATCCCGGAAAATGAAGGTCATCGAGTCAAAGAGGATCGATGACCATACCTGATGAAAACCACCACAGAATATATTCATGAGTCCAGATCTGTTTAAGCGACTAAATGGCACTTTCCGTCTTTCAACAAATCTAAGAAACGGACAAGCCTTTATTAGATTTATACAACGTAGCCTCTATATCTTCAAAGAAACCACGACAGATGCACTCGTCCTTGTGAAATGTATTATTAACTTTACCTTTGAAATATGTTTATTTTACTCTATTCATTAATATCAATCTCTTTGTCGATCTATCTTCGCCTTATCCTCCTCTTCTTCTTCAACTACTCTGGTTACAGATTAATGATAATATAAGGTCGTGTGCCTTGAGTTGGGACCCCTTGTGTGACATATGCTAAAAATGGAAAAATCACATGGATTTTGCTTAAAACATTTTTAGCATTAAAACTATACATAGGAATATAAGGAAAGTATACATTTCATGAAAGCATACAAATTTCCAAATCTCACAATGACAATATCAAGGTCATTATACAGGGTGGGGAGATAATATATAGGGTGCAAACATCAAGAAATGCACTAAAAATACAAAGTTTTCACTGGTCATTCTACATACCTTAAAGATAAGATTATAATTTATTAAGCTGCATAATTCAAAAGTATACACTAGTATTACAAAGAAAAATGTTGCCACCTTTGTCTTTAGTTATAAAGGATACCTTATACAGGGTGGTCACAATTTGTAACAATATAAGTATGTGAAAACGTATTGAAATAAAGTTAACCGTTATTATAATTAAGTGTCATAATAAATTTTAAATTAACGTTTTGTGATAACATTGCACCAAACACAAACGTATGACCAATAATTACCACGTTATACAGGGTGTAACAAGCGAAATGCACATGTATGATCGAGTCCTCCTCAATCCACGCGTTTCTTCACTTTTTGATTTTGATTTTGATGAAAGCAATGATAATGAAATGAAATAAAACACACATGAAATTATCATGTTACAATTAGAAATGTTGCCTGGATATACATACTAAATTTAATATGACCAATAACATCATATACAGGGTGTTACAAAATAAAGCACATGCGATCTAACGGTGCGCTTATTTTTGAAAACAATCTATTTTCTTCAGTTTACTGCAATAAAACATTTTGAGCATGGGTAAAATCAATTAGTATTCGGTAATTGTGCAAGATGCAATGTAAGTACTTTTGTCCGACAATGATCAACAGACTATTAACAATGACATTGATGGACTCAAGCCCACACCCCTTCCCACATCTCGCTGCGCGCCGTAAATCTTTCAAAATTGATAAAGATGTCACAAATTCTGGACAAATTTCAAGATTGCGCGCATGCAATATGAACACCGTATATAGTATCGATTGGGACGTTAAAGCACGAATAGTACACCCGGGCTTTTTGAACTCACTCGGCATGCATGCAGTAGAGTATGCATACCTTGTAATTTGTAAGCTGTCATTTGTCTGGTTATAGCAAAGTAAACATACCACACGTACAGAATGTAATGGGACTTGTTGGGCTAGTATCGCAATATTTATACTGTTTCACTCCATGAATTAGTAATTTGTTTTAAGATATAAGTGTATGAATTGTTATCAGTATAAATAAATTAATCGGTTTACTCAAAACAGCCAATCTCTCTGACATTCTACCTAGCGTGTATCGTCATATTGAGTGATGTGAATGATGTATTTAATTGCGTGTCTGTGAGATTAGCTCCTCATCTTCTGCGATTCCTCATCCGCCTCCCCAACACTCCTGTTTACTCTTCATCGGTATTGACCAGTCCGATCTCTCTGACATTCCACCTTGCATGTATATTGATTATCAATAAATGAAGTGAATGAAGTATTTCATCACGTGTCTATGAGTTTGGATCGAATCCTCCGACCGAATCCTCCGAATCCGCCTCCTCTTCCCCCAACACCCTGTTGATCAATAAATTGCTCCCAAATAAAACTGAAATAATTAAGACATTATTTTTTGGATGGTATGGAAAGAACACTTATTGTGCTTTGTAATGACACCAAATTGGTTATTTTATGACGAGAAATATAGAAACGGTGATATCATAAACAAAACAGTGTAAAAATGTTACACCTCCTCAAAATATACGGGGTTCCAATTCGTGGCACACGACCATAAGTAGTTAACATCAATTTGGGTTAGGGTTAGCATTAATTTGAGTGGTCAGGCGTTCAATGGTACTCCTAAATCCATTCACGGTGTAATGCATACTACATAATAATAAGATTTTGTGATACATTTGCAGCTTAGACATGTAGGTTAATAGGTTTTCAAGATTCGAAAGTTACGTCTCTATAACTAGGGCAAACGCACAAAGTTTACATTTAGAGCGTCAATAGTGAAATGAATAATACATCTCATTATTATTGTTAAGGTTTGCGATTGCAGTCGTTAGGTAATACTCTATTACAGTTCTTAAACATACAGGGTGAATACTAAATACACACTGTGTCTTAAAAGACGCACATTTGTCTCAAAATTGGGATGACGTTATAGTAGTATACTCGTATACCTGCAGTACAGGTTCTTACTAGAATTAAAGCTCCAATTGGAAAGGATTTCAGTCGAGTCGTCTCTATTGACTGAATTATACAGAAACCTTCATAAAATGTATCCCAGTTAAGCCCGGGATTTTTGAAAATGCGTGATGACAGCAAGAATTTTAATAATGCCGATCACCATATTATTGGTATTTGTAACTCATGGCAAATTCCTCTGAGATACCCACATTCTATACCTTGTCAAATCACACAGTTGTAGGGGTTCATCATGAATTTCAGTGATATTCGGACATTTAGTTTTTTAATGAACTCACCGTATGGGTTTCTTAAAAGTCCAGACACATTTCCAGATCTGGAAAGTTTACCAAATCTAGTAAAAACTGTCCATATTTGGAAAAGGTCGAATCCCATAGTGTATTGCACGCCTATTTCTTTCTTTAAATTAACATTTCGTCATTACATTTTCCTCTTCTTTTATGTCAAAATGATTGAAGAATAATTTTATTTTTTTAATTGTTTAAATTGATAATGCTTACTAAATCTGGAAAGGTCGTCACTTAACCTCACCTAGAAATAAACTGATCATGGCAAATAAGTTAGTTTTTAACATGAGGCAAAAAAGATATTTTTGACCAAATGTAAAATAAAGATCGAAGTGCCCATCAACAATATTCATATGGTTGCCGAATTCAACTAATTAATCTGCTTAGCTAAAGAAGCTTTTCAGATCTGGAAAGGATCTTACCAGAATTTACTAAAGCTTTCTAAATCTGGGAGTTTGCCCGGACTGCTGACGACCGTAAATTATGTTATCGTGAATTGAAGACACCGAGTAGATATCGTATATATCTGAACTGAATATCAGTTTTCATTCCAACACGTAACGTATGCCATCGCCAATCAGCACAAAATTAATCTAGACGCCGCGATGGACATTGCGATATCAAGCATTTTATACTCATCAATTGGATCGTGTTACACGAGATAAATCCTGGGCTCGTTACTTCAAGATTGGAAACTATCGATCTTGCGACACTCAGTCAAATTTCAACTTTGTCATGAACGTTTTATTGGCAATGCTTTTTCATAGGCCTACATATAAATAAACAATGCCCTACTAATTACCACGCTTTTCAAACATGCCAGTCATACAGGTGCTATTGAAACACCCAGAGTTCAGTTCTTAACGACATTTGGGTAGATATTATCATCCCTGCACTAATTTTGTTGTTGGTGTCTAACTTGTTGACATTGTACCGGAAATATGTGATCAACTAAATAAAAGTGTGTTTTTTTCTTCAAAATACCGAATATATCTAACAATGTCTTTGTAATTGGTCAGTTACTGATTATTCTTATATATTGGGTGTGGTTTTGGGCAATTTGATTGGTTTTTGGCCGATACGCGCTTATATTATGAGACAATGGTGTATAGTTTGGGGCGGGGCGGGGTATTTTTGATCGCCTGGGCTCGCCCGTTTACATTGTATCACTAATGGTAAGTGTTTTTAGTTCTGTGTCTGGGAAGCTTATTTCGTCACATTTTTCTTTTAACCTACTCTGTACTCCAGATTTTAAGGTAAATGCAGTCGTTAGAGATGGTCAAAATTGATAAGGAGTCCAATTTACTTGAAATTGGTTTCAAGCTAAACAACACAACCGAAGAAATACAACGTACGGATTCCCTAAAGATAAAGACTATTAAAAGAATGCATCCTTAATTCGATACTGTACGCATTTGACTAAACTGATTTGTTGTGCACTATTAAGATGTTGAAAGGCTGAGAAATGATTGTTCCTCTAATATAGATATGAGATGGAAATTGACGTGCGGACAATTAGACGTGGTAGCACTGCAAAACTAGTACGCATTGCTCATACGTATAACTGACTTGTACGGACGACTTATACGATGGTCGCCAAAGTTATGGTATGCATCACCAAACGTATATGCACCAATGAAAATGGAAGTGCAACAGTGCAAATATTTCCATAATAACGTATAGACATATTTGTATTGGTCTAAGTTTATCTTTTAAGGTTGATTGTACGTATGGTGATACAATACGTTACTTCGGCGACTATCGTATTGGTCTTGCGTACAAGTCACTTATACGCAAGAGCCATACGTACTAAAGATTTGCAGTGCTTCCTTACCGTCCAAATCTTCTCTTTGACAGAAATGAATCATATCCACAGCATTTATACATCGTGAATATACGGAGCTTCAATCTGTGCATTGCCACGAGAAACAGGTAATCATTCGTAGGTAGACCCTACGGACCGATACAATTTATGTCATCAAGTATAATAAGTGATCCGGGCTTTAGGGGGTAGAAAAGTTTTTTATGCCATGTAGGGGAGGATGGGGCAACTGGACCGGTTAAGCATATTTCATGATATAAAAGCTCAAAGCTCGTGGAAATATTTATGGAATTGCTATGAAAATATCACCCATGTAACTGTTTACATATAACATATAATCAATGTTAAGAAATATCCAAACAAAAGGCCAATTACCACTAACTAAAAACTTTACTTGGCACGGTCCAGTTACCCCATCGTTGGGGCAACTGGTCCTATATGTTCCAACGGTTAGAATACACAGAAATCATTGATTGACAACACGGTAACTAAGCAGTATTTTCTTTACAAACTCATTTCCATATTATTTAACGTGTAAAAATGATACAGGTCTCATGAAACCTATGTTTTATACAGTTTTCGTGGTTAACGTGTAAAAGCAGTAATACTAATGGTGTACAAAGCAAGCGCAATTTTCGACTGCACGTTTATTACAGATAAAACGGTATGAACCTAGTTAAATGGTTACATGGTTGTGATATTCAGACGCCCCATACATTTGTCTATATATACCCCTTTCTTTAATGATTTTATTTACTTCATATAATCATCATTTAGTACTTATAATAAACCATCTTGATATTTAGCCAGCTTTTCATGTTACAGGGGAAGTTAGTAAATATGACAATGATGACCCAACGGTTGATATACACAGAAAGTAGTGGATAAAATACATAAATCATGTTATTTCGTCATAGCAAATACCTTTACAGACACCATTCAAAATATAATAAAGATGTAATTCATAATACCGAGGGTTTAAACCATTCTAAAGCAATTTCATGTCATATTGTAATCCTTCAATAGCAGAAATAGTGGTATTAGACCCAAAATGCCCCAAAATGTCTAAGAACTAGAAAGAATGTGAATTATTTCATATTCTATTCACATTTCAATACCGAGTCATGTTTTATTGACACTAACAACTCATTTTCAAAATGAATTTTACAATTTTGATTAAGTTTTTGCAGGCGGTCCAGTTGCCCCACACCCCTTCGGACCACTTACCCCAACAAATGACGTAGCACTTTGTCGAGATGAAACGTTATTAAAACACGCCTGTGACGTAATACATTTTACGCCAAAATGTTTTAAAACATACCACCATTTGTCATAATAATCAATAACTCCAATACATTTCAGAAAAAAAGGCAAAACTGCATTTTTGTTTTTAGCCATTACACAGATTTCTGTAGCCAGTGAGTATCTTTGAATTCGCAAATATTACGGCGTTCGGGTCCTACAAGTAGACAAGTGTCTTTAGATAAGTAAGAAAGGGTGTACTTTGTTATTTGCAAATTCATGAACTAATAACTCTACCAAATGAATACCCGTGATAATGATTTAAGTTGAAGCATTCTTTAAATGATAATATTGATCGGAAATCCAAACCACCAATGTCCCAAATTAGCAATATGCGCCATTTTACGGTCATTTCAACCACAACCTATGGTTTTAATCATATTTCGGAAAGTCCCTAAGCACACTACAATATAGCACCCATCAAATGCAATATGCACCTAGTATCTTAAGACGACTGTACTGCATGCATATATTTACTGTTGCATATCTGTCAATCATATAAAGTACATTAAACATGATCTAAACCCATCTTCATATATCGCCCATACTATCTGTGAATTTTCAATCAGTCACTCAAGGAGTTAGCTTCAAAGATATGGAGAAAAATCACATGTGTAAATACCCTAAAGTTCCAAATGTTTTGGATTGTAGAAGGTAAAGATATATGTCAAGTATCAACAAAAGTCGTATTGTTCAAAAGAAAGCAGTATGCCCATACAATTACAAAATTCTTCATTTCGGTCCACTTGCCCCACGGTCCAGTTGCCCCATATTCCCCTATACATGATAGAGTCTCGTTTTACATCCACGGAATTAAATCTGCCGTCTCTACTTATCCCATAAATGTAATAATACATAATCTAACTAGTAATGTAGCTAAAGCTCCTTAATGGTAATACGGTCATAGCTATTATACAAATATGGATTAATTCAAGCGAAATAAGACATGCTTTCGGAAACATTGTTCTATAGACATGTATTGAACAAGTTTTTCTCCATATATTACTTTGACGATGGTAATTGCACATATAAAATGTTCAGTATCGGGCGATTTTGGAACATATTTATGTACCAGTTTCGTTCAATACTGGGACAAATCTCAATGGTATCACGTGCACCAGTATCGCCCGATACTGGAACATGAAATCATACCAGACCAGTATCGACCGATACTGGCAACATTTACATTCCAGTATTGAACGATACTGGTATACCAGTATATGGGACCTAAAATACAATATTTGTGGGAATCAGTTTATGTCAATTTTCATCTGTGCTTGTGCGTATGCTAATGCAAAAGAGTACTTTGGAGACTAACGTATACATATTACGTACAAGTAACTTATACGTACAAGCCATACATACTACTTTTGCAGTGCTGCCCAAAGGATACCCGTTAAGACTCGTAGTTAAAGCAAGACATAGCTTGCGATGCCATCTGAATATATGGTCAAATCTGGACATTAAATCTTACTTTAAAAGTTTGAAAATGGTAACTATTGCATTTTGTGCTTAATCGGGTGGTTATTTTTATATTTGTCCAATTGCCATTTCTAAAGAACTCCATGTGTATCTTGTGTTTTGAATTGCAATCATATCATATGGTACCATATAAACATAGGCCTATAGGAATAATTATATTCACGCTATCGCTGAATGTATTCATAATCTCTGACATAATGGCTTAATTGAAGAAAATGACGGTGTACAGGGTGAGTCAGAATGATGTGCATCTAGTTTGATACAATGATTACAAATATGTTGCCATCATAAAAATGGATGACATATAGACTCGGCCAAACTGGCCTGAATGAAATGAGTTCAAATCAGATATGTTATCTGGATGATATATTTGTAAAATTTGATGAAATATTCATGTGTATCTATAATGGTACCATTTTGAAGAAATGCGTTTGCAAAGAACACACCCTGAAACCACCCTTGCCCACAGTTTTATGGTTCATCAGATTGTATTTAAATCATGGGCAGATGTGACTGCGTCATAAAGCTGTTATCTCTCCTCCTCGGAGCTCAAACTGGTGTCTACTATTGAATATAACTGGCTTTTATAACTGGGTATTTGACCTAAATAAACTAGGTTTGCAGTTAAGTTTGATTAAGTTTTCATGTGGATTCACAACTCTCTAATTCAAAACAATATTTTGTGACAAAACCTATTCCGTGTGCAGACTGTCAGATTTCGGAAATGTTGGTAAATATAACATAGCTCCTCACCATAGCTGTCAATTTTGAACATTCAAAATTCCCAATAAATAAAGAGAAGGTTTAAACTATTCATATGAAATCCTCAATAAATTTACCATTTGCCAGAGATAAATCTTCGAAATTGGGTCAAAATCATTCGAACTCCTCCCCTAGTAGGATAAAAATGCCATAGGACCGATATCAAATCTATGTAATGAACATGTTACGAGACATCTAGTACCACTTGTTCCGTTGCGTAATATTGATTCCGTACTCACTTGAGAATTTCAATTTTGTTACGGGACTGCGTATGCGAGACGATTTATTTCCTTCATATTGTGTTTACCAAAGACTCGACCAATATGATCGTTTTCCGAGCCAATATATACTACTCTGATCCTGAACAAGCTATACGCGTGTGCCAACAAGCCCCAGAGAAGTCTTCCTTTGATAATTTAATAACAGTACACCAGACTAATCGTGATTAACCTTACAGCGTGCATAGAATGCTATCAGGTAGGATGGTGTTTGGAAATGATCGATTATTTTGGAAATGAGAGAGGTATGTGCATTCATGTACAACTTTTGTTCTCAAATTCGTGTCACGGGAGATGAGGTATTGAATATCATCTATTATATCTGGTTATCAACCGTATATTAAGTCTGGTAAAGGTATTCCTCCGCAGCGTTTGCCTTTATATAACAAAATTCGATACATTGATGAAAATTGGACAGCCCGCTCAAGGCTAAGTGTAAAGTAAAGTGAAATCGTCTTTAGATCATTTGAAGAGCTTCATCAAAAATACGATATTATTGTATAGTTCTTTGGAGCCTGTATGTTGATTTTGAAGTAGATCATATCGCCAAAACCATTAGCATTGAAAAGTTTTCTCTGTTCATAATCGACGTTCAGCCATGACATAGCGTACGATGTCATCTCAATCTGGTCGAATTTGACAATAAGATTTGCTTAAATATCATCTTTAAAGTTTTAGACATCATAAGGTGCATTTACTCTTTACTCTTGTTTACATTTTTTTCTGATGGCTTTACTGGTCTTATGCTATTATATGACCATTTATATCGGTTAAAGAAGGAGGTGTTCCTTTCCTACTTGCGAATAAAATGCTATTTTATTTGTCCAATTACCGGAAAAGGTGTACATTAGGTCCCAGATTCTAGACTGTACTAGTATCATAAGCAAGATTTGTTGACGAAGCGCGCAATCTGGGAGTTGTTATGGACAAGCATATGTAATTGACTGCGCACGTGAACAACGTATGTCGCTCTGCATACTTTGCCATTCACAAGATCGGGCAAATACGCAAGTTCATCGACAGAAAAACAGCAGAAACTCTTACGCATGCTTTCGTCACCTCCCGTCTGGACGCCAATAACAGTTTGCTCTCTTCCTGCCACTACGCTGGCAAAACTCCAACGTGTACAGAATAGCGCTCTTCGCTTAGTAACTGATTCAAATAAGGCCTGTAGCATTACTTCACTTCGTCGTGAGCTACACTGGTTACCCATTAAGGATCGCATAATCTTCAAGCTTCTGCTTATCACATTCAAGACAATCCACGGTATGGCTCCATCCTATCTTTCTGAACTTATCACTACCTACGTTCCAAAGCACACTCTTCAATCAAGTTCACAACTTCTCCTCTCACTTCCACCCAGTCGCGAGGTGTCAACATTATACTATGGCAATAAAGCTTTCTCCGTCGCAAAGTCCGTATTCTAGGGTATTATATGTCAAATGATTTGGTACATATTTTTCTTCATCGCTGTTTTAGTTATTTAGGATTGATGTAAAATGTAACGTCATAGATAGGTCATTTCAAACATCGATTACTCGATGATGCAGTGTTAAGATTGGAGTACATATGTTTACAATATTGTTTTACACTTTTGATTTTTGTGTGTGGACCGACCGTGTGTAATTGAATTTTCTATTCTACATAACAGCTTTATTAAAAAAACGTGTAGTGTAGTGTAGTGTAGTGTAGTGTAGTGTAGTGTAGTGTAGTGTAGTGTAGTGTAGTGTAGTGTAGTGTAGTGTAGTGTAGTGTAGTGTAGTGTAGTGTAGTGTAGTGTAGTGTAGTGTAGTGTAGTGCAGTGTATCGTAGTGTAGTGTTGTGTAGTGAAGTGTGGTGACGTGTGGTGACGTGTAGTTAAGTGTAGCGTAGTATAATGTAGTGTAGATAATTCCATACTATGTGTCTTACAATATCTTAAGATTGTATGCATTTCACCCAAGGAAAAGTCCTATGAAACAAATCTACCATGTTCATGTATTGTATACCACATTCTAACCGGTGAAATTTTGGTTGGTGGGGTTATTTATCCCCCAATGGTTAAGTGAATAAAATCAATCGATGCACCACGGTTCTGGGGTTTTAATAAGCTAGAAAAAACACCAGCACCAGTTTCGGAACGTAAGCGTGGTAACAAGATCATTTCAGAGAAAACTACTCTCGCTTTCTCAGGATTACCAAAAATGTCTTATTTTAGGAATAAAATCCATTCGCCTCAAGTCATACGGATTATGTGACGCTAATTTAGAGCACTTTAAAGCACTTTAATGTTTAGAGAGAGATGGGCAGATATATAGGGCAGATACGAATTACCATGCTAGTTATCTTTCACACTAGTCGATTCGACTATTATGGTATTGCACATTCTGATACTATAAACCGCGCATATGGCAACGACTTTCAATCGGTAAAGAAATACGTGAGCTGAAAACCATTTAAAAAAACTATTTACACAGATTGGTGAATATTTACGACTTCGAGCCAAATGAGAAGAATATCTCACCAAAGGAAAACAAAAATTCTATCATACAAACACATTTCAACGTTCCAGTTACCAGTAAAAATGCCTTGAGCCTGCACATGTCTGGACCTTGCATGGCCAAGAGGCAGTCTACAGTATAGCCACTTTTACCTTCTTCAGGTACCCACATTGGGCTCATTTTAAAGCTAAAAATCTGCTCTAAGTATACTATATCGTCACTTTTCTCGAAATTTGAACTTTCGATTTGACAAAATCTGAAATAGGACTAAATTTTATAATAATTGAAGTTCAAAGTTTGAATTTCTTAACCCAACAACGCTCAACAATCGGGCTCATAGTCATACAGTAGTTCAATCCACTCAAAAATTGGCACTGACCACATGCCGGGTGACCTTTAGCCATGGTTTGGTCAAAATACAATCTACACTTTTGCCAGGGTGTTGCCCTCAACCTCTTAAGTAGCTACATTATTTTTAAAACTAAAATCTGCTATATGGATACTATATTGTGACTTTTCCCCGAAATTTGAACTTTTGATTTTACCAAATCTGAGATTTTCTATGACTAATTGAAGTTAAAAGTTCGAATTTCACAAAGTAACACTTTGGGCTTCTAGTTCCTCCCAGAATCTAACTAAAGAAGTGCAAGGATAAATTTTAACATTTTCTTTCAGATACGATTAGCTAAATTCGTTAATATCCAATGGATATCACTCGTTCGACCGGCAAACAATATAAACATTGACACATTATTTCCATCATTGCCAGTTTTATCAAAAACGAAACAAAATAAAAAGTCCCATAGACAACACTTGAACTTCTTGAAGTAAACCAGCCGAAACAGACCTCCCCAAGCGTATAGTGCCTTGGACCGTTCTTGGGATAGAGGTGGAAACGGTACTCTGTGCTCTGGCAAGACACAGGTAGTGTGAAATAAATTAGATACATGGTGTAGGAGGGGATCATTTATTACCCTCGATAAGCTCGATAAAGAGGATCAGGATTGTCTCAGAGTTTTAAGGGGATGGAATCGTGTATTATGTATCTGTCAAAATGTCCATTATTGAAATGCATTGATCTTTACATGTACATATGTAAACTGGAATTAATTATAGGGGTTTCAATCCAAGGATTGATGGCGTACTTGTTAATACCCACATCTACTCCAATAAATCTAAAATGTCAATCAGATATTTTCCTGTCAACACTTCACCATTAATTCCAATAAGATATCCTTCAATAACGTAGGAGAGAAATCCATTAAAATGTCATCGCATTAGTACAAATACTTGTGAATGCTATGTGTAGTTGCCTCTGTCACGTTAATGGGATAGAGTTGGACATGGAATCCCCGATGGAATCGTGTCGTGAGCGTGGTCACTTATTATCTTATAGAAATGCAAACATGCTAGAGATAACAACCACAATTTACCGGATATACTGTTCTTACTGTCAATGTTCTTCGAATGTCGAAGTCAATGTCAATCTTTATAGAAGTAAAGTAACCGTCAATGTTCTTGAAAGGTTATCTATTAAGTACTTTTGACTAAACTCCATGCAATTAAAATCAGAAAGAGTTTGATACACTACAGGATTTTATTTCAGTAGAGCGTTATCAGGTTTGCCATTCACAAACCATATTATTAGAGAGAGGTGCGAGATCAATACGCTGGTTTCAGATTGAAAGAGTCATTTACAATAGACTTGTACGGTGACACAAAGTGATAATTTGTATTACCCATCTTACGGACATTATGAAACATTGGACAAAGACGAATGTCATTGCCAAAATTCACCAATGGCACCATTATTCGACAAGTATGGAACTTCCGCAGAGTTAACTAGGTTGTTTTACCCTGTGAGCCAGGTAATTGATTTCGCAGTTTTGCCCTGTATCGGTATTACCGTCAAGTCATCCGAAATTCAAAAGTGACGGTATTAAGAGTATTTGTATTTAAAATATGATGTAATCAGATCACGTGAAAACACGTAGAAAAATAATCATCGTTCGGTTTTATCCGAGGAGCGTGTTTAAACAAATATGGCATTACGACGAATGCTATTTCATTGGTAATTCCAATGAGATAAGATACTTCTAGATAATATAGATGTAGCTGATTACAATCACATACTCTCGACAGCTATGTGTTAATGACTCTTGGACGTGACACATTGCAATATGTGAGGTTTGTATACAATTTAAACACGCAGGAGATAATCATACTCAAATACAATATGCCTGTTCAATTTCGCGTAGGTGAGTACCCGTAAGAACGTCTTGAAAGTGATACAGCTCTTGTATGGCCTTCTAGCTATCAGATATGTTTGTATATATCAAACAATAAAACTTTCTGATTACTTAATCTGCTCTATGTTAGACCATCGTTCGTAAAATTGCAAACCATATTGGATTTGTATAATTTATATGCATGACAATACATGGAGTGCATGGGATGACGTCTTCGACACCCAAGCAGGTCACGAAAATCGATTTAAAAATCAATTAAGACGTTCTAGTGTTGCAAATCTCAACACCTCTGGACTGCGAACCAAGCAGTATCTGATGTAGCTCAATGGGTGAGTTTCAGAATATGTAGAATAGTTTAGGACAAAAAACGTGATAAAAATGCTTCCTACATAACATTTGACTCGACCTACATTATTTCCCACGCACGACTAGATGATATTTCATACACTTCATCGCACAAAATAGCGATATTAATTACAAGTACCGACTAAACTGGTAATTATCAACATATTACATCAATATACTACAGTTAACAAAATGAAAAAACCCCTTTATTACCTGGCTTTGATGTCACAATGTATTCACAAATGGATTGTACCGGGTAATGTAACGTGACAAATGATGTAAGTACTAATGAACGAATATAGCCAGCTACATTATCAGTTTATGTGTCTCTTGTTTACGTCACCACGAGATTAAAACATTATACAAGTCACACATAGACCCACTGACAAGTCTGAAAACAGACTTGTCTCACACTACTGGACTTGCTATCAATTGATCCAGCCTACTGGAGACCACGTGGTTTTTTTGATACATCGCGTGGTACATGTAGGTAACCCTTGATAGAGATAATACCAATTAAGAAGATCTCAAGGCTTACGTGACCATTGGTGACACAGCCCTAAACATTGCTGCGATCAATAACAACATTTCTTTATTATTATTGAAATATTTGCAATGGCTTAGTTCAAGTATCATCGGTGTTTGTACATAATGCAAAGTGTTACTTTAACTACTATCGTATAAGTCTCACGTATGTCACTTATACGTATGAGCTATGCGTACTAGTTTTGCAGTTGATTTCTTTAAAGGAATACGATTCTATATTAAACCATGCATTATATCATGTATATGGTAGGATAATAATTATCTAATGTATATTGACCATTTTAATTGAACACAGAACTATAATGTTCAGTTAAACGAATTTAAACTCTACATCCCCAACATGTGGTTATTTTTAATTCGCGCCCGGGAAAGTGCTGATGGGATAGCCATACCCAATATTGTGATGTCATCGTAAGTATATAAAACCGCTTCATCAGCAACAGGTCGCTGGACGGGATCACGCAGGAGTTCAATGCATAAATCGATAATATCAATACATGAAACAGAGACGCGGACATCTCGTAAGTCTTTCGCCATAGTTTTGATCAATATGTCCATACATGTGATTGGTTTTTTTTTCTAAAGCCGATTTTGTCTTTACGCGGTACTTTTAAAAACTTGAAGCTACAGAAGTGATATGTATAATAATAATGCTACATATCTGAGCGCTGAAGTTCCATGGCACGGATTCCCTTTAATATAAATTATTTATTTGCCGATGGATAGAGCAAAAGGCATGTTTTCGGAAGATTCTTTTCCGATATTACCGCGCTATGTCTATATTTAACCAACGTGAACATGGAACACGTAATTGTGATTAAATTGCATCACAACAAAATGTCTTGCGTGGCACATCATTTGTCAGTTTTATCGGCCGGCGTTATGGGCCACTTCCTAATGCAAATCGATTAGTATGCGGTTGAGAATGTTTATTACAAAGAGTATGCTTGTATTGCAGTGAATAGTTGCGGTAGCAACAAACAGGTGAGATTTATTAACAGCACCTGTCAAGTCATATCATCCATACTTGCTTGACATACGATTTGCCAATTAGCAGCTCTAGGGTACGGGTGTTCTCGTTCAGTAGCTTTCTTATTGTCCTGTGGGCATGTAGAGGTAAACAACTATCTAGATTAAACAAGAGGTGTTCGCTGGACGGTAGCCGTAGGCCGAATGTGATCTCAATGAACTGGGACCTTCAGTTAAAGCGACCAGAGTCTAACCAAACATTTCAAGTGTCCAATTCAACACTGTCCGCGAATCATCCAACATATTATTTTCACTGCAAGCAACAATGTTATATTCTACTGTTATCATTTTACTGTCACAATTCATAAAATAATGTGATTCAACTCGATAAATAATATCTTAAATAGTAATGCTTTACTAAATAGGACATGAGAAGAAACGTTTCCTCATAAAGATGTGAACCATACCGCAAATTTTCATATTCCGTGAAAAAGGTCCTTTGGATGATAATGATTGAAAATGCTAAGCCTGCACCAGAAATAGTCGTTGATCTCAACGCACTTGCTTTTATAATAAATTTAAGGGTTTTTTTAATTTTAAGTTGCGACAGGTTACCACATAAATGGTCAACGAAAATGAACACGATGAACATTTACCATGTCTTCCATAGTGATATTAAAACGCAAAATTGCCTCCACTTAAAGGTAGATGTTCCGATTGCTGGCCAGATTTTCAACTCGATGTTTTCTAATTTACATGAAAGGTCATCCTTAAAATTGTCACTCCAAAGTTTGCGTTGCATAGCTCCAATGGTTCTATTTATAGAAGCGCAAGGTCACAAGACATATGCTCATTGAGTAGTACACAAACTGGTTAGTGGTTAACCCCCTTTGGCAGTAATTCACCACATTTTAGCCTATAATTTCTAAATAGAACATTACTGACCTCTAAGATTTTACAGACATTATGAGAAAAATATGGGGATTATTCTGATATCAAAATATCTTGATGTGAAAAAAAATATATAGCCTCAAAAAAGTGATCGGAACATACACCTTTAAACAAAACAAATACAATTTTCATTCATATCATGTATTTGTGTTTGAGATGTACCATTGGTTCTTCAATTAAACTTTTTCCGACTGAACGAGCTTCCAATTTATTGTGTATTTTGATCAAGTTCAATCAGGTTCACGATTTACTCATATGATGTATGGAAATCATTCACGATGAGGAAATTGCATTTCAAAAATGTCTTTAAATGCAAATTAAAACTGTATTCCACTGTTGACGGTAATAATACGAGAACACGGTTCATTTTGCAAACGTTGATGCGCTTGTAAGGGTTTTTTCCTAGACTAAATGTAGGCCTATATAACTGAAGCTACACATAACATTTGTTTTCCCAAGAAAGCACTTTAATTCAAACTAAAAGTGTGTGACTTAGGCTGTTCTTCCTTCCCGTGCTTAATATACCTTTCGTTCTTAATACCAATTAAAATTCCTGATATTACATGCGTATTCTTTAGTAATATTTATCTCAGGGTAATTTCCCCTCTCACCTTTGACGAATTATACCTGAAAAGTTCGATATAATATCTGGCTTATTAAAGGAGTTGTGGTGTAAACTCCATGAGCTTAACGCTTGCTGGCGAAAGAAAAAAAATATACGTTTTTTTTGTTCGGTTTTAACGTAAAAACCTATTTGGTTAAGAAAACATACACTCTAGAAAAGTCTGAAATCAACATTAATATTGGTTTTAGCGCTTTGAAGTACCCTTATGCTGAAATTATTATTAATTTCATCTTAACGACAGTTATGTTTCCTTGGAGCCTTTGCATTGTTTGAAGAACGTATAAGATTCTGGACGCGAACCAGAATCCACCACGACTGTAATTATTCAGATGAATACCATTGCGTCAACAGAAGCAGTTTTCCATTGTGATTTTAAAATACACAATTGCCTCTACTCTGAATTCAATAATAATATGCTCATTTTCCCCCCAACTTGTTAGATTTGCACCTTGTAGCATGTTACGTTTGATAAAGTATTCCCTTTCCACTTTCTTTTGAAATATTATCATTCTTTGCGTAATAATACTCGAATCTACCTGACACTTATGATCAAATTGTTAAAGCTCGCTAGGTTCCAATCTTAGTCAAAAGAGATGCAGATAAACAATACTAGAGACGGAAATTGTATGTCAACGATGTTTTATGTTGTAAATAATAAAGTGAAGTTACACAATTTCTTTTCTATCAAATATATGATGAGTATTGGATTTCAAAAATGTGCGAAAGAGGATATTACATTCATACACACAGCATTCCCCAGTTAAGCTGGGGATTGGGGAAAGCTGTGATAGAGTATATGGAATCGACCCCGAACTCAATTTACAGCTAGGTTAAACGCACAAGACTTCAACGTTTTGTAGTTAAATCTAGATAGTGTTTACCTCTACATCCCCACAGGACAATAAGAAAGCAACTGATCGAGAACACTTGTACCCTAGAGCTTGATTTTATTAACTCATTTAATAAATTATCACGTTTTTATTAATTTCAAATTATATTGTGGATGGACCTTTATCCTATGTCTAACCCGTACCCTAGCATTATTCCTAACCTGAGCTAATCGGTTTGTGGAGTCAGGCCTCGGACATCTGTAGAATTTTCCAGACAGGTAATTTATGATTATGCAAGAATTGTTGTCGTTTGTACGACACACACAACACAGAGGTGAACTCTTCGACACACTATAGGTGAATACTCATAGGGTTTCTAACACCACCAGGGTCATGCAACTTGCGCTAACATGCAATACAAGAGGAAACTTGAGATATTGTAAATGAGGTAGTAAATTGGGGGACACCGTAAATTGCCGCAAGTTCGAAAAACCCGGTATGCAAACAAATAACCAACCCATTCCGCGATGACACATGCCTTTACTTGTTCGCTAGGATAACAGGTATTTGTTCGTCTATTGGGTTGTAAACTTATATTGATTCACTGTTAGTATCGGTGTAATTTTTAAGTACAATTTGCTAACCAAATACATGTACACTTAACGGAATATGATTTCCTTCTTCTATGACGGTTAACTACATTCAGCGATTTACAATACAAAGCGTCGACAAATTATTCGAAAAATTCCATGATCATACTACCGTACTACGCATGCTTATTTGTGCCCAATGATACTGTAAAACCAGACACCTGATCGGTTAATAATTAAATGATAGTGATAAGACTGGGGACGTTATTCTACTTCTACGGCGCCATCTCAAATTATCATTTTGTGTCTTCAATGATTTTGACTTTTAATATCCTGTTTAAGCTATTTAACCTTGTTAACTTTTTCGGTAAACCCAACGTTTTACTTATGGGTTGGTTTACGATAATCAATTAGTACGGAGATCAATACAAGTGAAGGGTCGATAGATGAGTTAAATAGCTAGTTGAGTGGCAAACTAAGCGGCAAAGGAGTTTGCAAGCTGGGAAATGGTGTACTAAAGGTCCCCCGCATGTCTTTGACGGAATTCCGGTGTGAAACGAGCTCAACCTGGAATAACGTCAAACCAGGGGTATGTCACTGAGCTTGCCGATCGGGTCCACTTTTAAATCGAACTTAGTCAGCATAGAATTGAGGGCGCTATACCGATCAGGCGTGATGATTGTAGCAGACGACGCAACGCTGGCCACGCGTCTCTCAGACGACCCAATTTGGCAACGGGAGTGCACCATTTTGAATTATTTTTAACAGTCATCGCCCGGTTAACGATAAAAATCCTTTTAATTATGATGTATTTGTCAAAATGATAGTTTAAAATTCGCGATTACGTGTTATTCACTACGAATTCAAAATTTAGGTTTCACGTGGCCACCGTCGTCTGCAGCGCCCCCAAACCTATGCTGACTAACATGCCGTTTAACCTGCCGTTAAACCTGGTTAAACATTGTTAAACGCGTTAAACGCCGGTCACCGACACATTCCGGACGATAACCATAATTTATTCAAATATGCAAAAGGGTCCGTTTTCGCTACGTACGTTAGTATACAACTTTCCTATCCCAAAGTTAATAGTATCCCTGGTCAAACCTCCATAAACATACACGGAATGAAGCGTGAAACTAGTGTTGCGTGTAGGTATGAGTGCCCTATACCAACCTATAGTTTATTGTACAGGACGGATGGCTCCCTGGGAGACCCTTGCTCTTTCTATACATGAGATTGAATAAAACACACATCATTTGGAAGATCACTTCATTCTATGCACATCTAGGACATTTTTAAAAATGTGAAGAATTCGATTTGAATTTAATACAATGGGAACGAAGAATGTTGCGGAGGTAATTGGCCAAATCGGTGAAGGGTATTGAGCAGCTGATGTAGAATTCAATACAAACAACGTATAAGGACATGCCCATATAATTGCTTGTTTTGTTTTACAGTGCTGACTAATGAACACTGTCATTCGACGACCACACTAAGCTAAAGTAGAGTTAAAAACATAGTTACTGCAATTGGTAAGCGATAGCGGATATTTTGGGCAAGATTTGCCGTTAACACGCAGATTGGTGCCTTCAGAAAAAACACCTTGAGAGGATGGTGTTTCGATTGCCTGTATTACACTTTTGATACGCCTTAGATGTGTGACGTCCTAATGTCTATCATAAAGAGCCTTGTCAGTGTCATTTTTACTTGGCATTATAAATAGACATCAATTTTAACTGCTCAACGTATTAGCTACTTGATATGCTGTCTGTTGTAATTCTCAGATATCATATTCGTAAACTCGTTTTTTGATGTCTATGGTGCCAAGAAATATAACTTTAACAAATTTTGGCGGCAAAAAGCTGGTGACATTATAATGATTATCACACAGGAAATAAGCCTATAGTTGGCCTCATTTGGAAGTTTCACTAACAATCTACATTAATGTTAACCTTCCTAATGGGGGTCACCAGCACTTTGTCATCCAGAATGAGTCACAATTGCTTTCACTGGCATCTGTGTACCAATTAACCAATTAATGTATTTTATTGGTGTTTTTTCTCAACCTGCTATATTTAACGATTTGCATGGCAACGGTATACAAAATATAAAATCAATTAATAATTTACTGCATTTATCTTAGCAAAATGTTGGTAATAAAATACAATATTTATTTTTGCAAACATAAATGTTAAAAAATGTGGATGTGAAAGTGTGTTTACTAATGTAAAGCGCTATCTATTATTATGTGATTTTTAAAACCCGATATCTCGAAACCTGGAAAAGCGCAAACTTGCGATACCATTCTGACTATAACTCAGAAACAGACTGTTAGATTGGTATAATATTTGGTATACATATTAAGCCCATAAAGGGCTACAAAATCATGGAGCCCAATTTTTAAAATTCTTGTTTTTTGAGTTTTTGAGTTACATCCAGAACGGTGTTTAGCCAATCAGAGGCCCTGTATGGTTACCATGGCAACCACAGCGAAGTTTAAGTCAATTTACACAGTTATTTAGAAATGTAAATGGTGTTAGGGTCCATATCCAAACTCTCAGTGCTTTTAAATCGTTTTTCTAGCGATTTAAAAGCGCTTTTCCAACGGTATTTCGTTCTATTGTTAAAAGCATCGGAAAAAGATCGGTGATTAACTAGAAACCTCTCTACTTATCTGGCGTTAACAATAGAACTATTGTAGTACTCTTGATGGCCCAATTAGTGAAGCAGACACATGAAAGCGCGAGGAAGATTGTGTTATTAAGCTGACCAGTGTTCACCCGACCCCTGTCGTGACGTAGAGAGCGACCCATTTGCCAGATTGTACACCTATCGGGTTTCTAGTACAAGTCCCGGGGGGGGGGCACTGACATTTGAAAAGGGTATAGTTAGGTGCCGCGCTGAAGACCCCCTTTTCACCCTCTGCTGCTAGTTCTTATGACCCCCCCCCCCCCCTTTTGAGCCTGCATCAGTTCTTAAGACCCCGTTTTCATTGAAAATTCAAAAATCGCGAAATTTTGCGTTCCAAAGCACCAATTTTGTGTTCCAAAGCCCCAATTTTTCGAAAGTTTTGCGTTCTTAAACCAAAATAAATCGAAAATTGAACTATAGGCCAGTTCTCAAGACCTATTTTTTGGGGGAAAAAATCTGTTCCTAAGACCCTATTTTTCGTCATAAAATCCACTCAGTTCAGTTCTTTAGCCCCCTTTCTGAGACCCTGGGCGGCACACCCCTACCCCAAAAAAAAGTTGAGTGCCCCCCCCCCCCCCCCCGGGTACAAGTGCCAGGTGTTATCATGGCAGGTGATAGAGGCTAATCGCGACACTCCTCAAACCCCGACTCAAACGATATGTTTGTAGTCGCCTATTCATTGCTAGGCTTATCGTAATCCACTCGTTAACGTCATAAGAATAATCCTCCTTGAAGTGGCCTTTAAAGACTATTGTTCAGCCGTGGATGATTTTAGAGTAAGCAGGGAGGTGTCAATGACACCTCCCTGGTACAAGCATGGATAATGTTATCATTCAATACTAAACAATATGGGAGCCATTAAACATACAACGTGTTATTGTTTTCTGGTATAGGCATAATGTGTGTAATCAAGTAGCATTATGAATCTTACTCCCCTAAATAGTGTCATTTTTCTGCGTTTTTAGACTATTTAAGAATGTTGCATACACTCTGAACGTGACCTAATAAATAATAAATAAATAATAAATATGAATAAATTAAGTAATTAATGTAAATAGATAATATATAGATTA
The DNA here is from genome assembly GCA_035610835.1 of Ophiura sarsii. NCBI lineage: Eukaryota > Metazoa > Echinodermata > Ophiuroidea > Amphilepidida > Ophiuridae > Ophiura > Ophiura sarsii. The sequence continues at coordinate 54,209,931 of CM069442.1, read as the reverse complement.
ATAATTATATCAATAAAATAGTATATTAAGGCCTATTTATAATTAATTGATTGATAAATAATTAAATAAACATCAACAATTAAGAAAGTAAATACAAAATAAATAAATAACGTTAACATTATGTCAATATAAACGAAAACCCCGAACGGACGTATAATGAGAGAACAATAATAAATATTATATTTCGGCATACTTAAAACCCTAACCGACCTCTACCCAGACTCGACCGCTCTAAGCATAGAGCACAAGGAATATAAACCGCCACAAAGATTCGAACGTACGGCCTGCTGATTGAGAGTCCAAATCTTTACCAACTGAGCTATTTCGATTTTCCTGAAATCCTCAGCGCTTTATACCCAAATATAGTTCTCATTCAACTATTCCCTAAATACACACGGGTTTTTCAACACGGTGTTGTTGTCTATAAAATGAGTCTATGATTTATTAGATTTAACGAATAACAAATCCCGTACTTTGTGAACCGATTCTTAAAGGGGCGTGTACATCTCAAGTGTTTGTCCTGGACAAAAATCACATGACTCGCTTCGCTCCCAAGTCCTCGCGTGCCCGGCAAAAAGCCCATGATGCAATACTAAGTCGTAAAAGTGTGCACATAAATCGACAAAATGCTGTCCAAACGAAATATAATATATCTAGAATTTTTTCAAAAAGTAGTGTTATTCGTTACATTTAAATCAGAATTACTTTCTTTAACAGTAAATAATCAACTTTTGAGCGAGAAACTATCTTAAAACTACAAAGATTAAGAAATATAAAGCCTTTTAAACATCTAATTTAGAGAAGAGTGGTATGTTGAACCATATTACTTTTGTTTGTTATTGCGTTCACATAGCGCATAGTTGGCTCAGCGGTAGAGCATTGGACTAGTAAACCGGAGGTCGTGGGTTCGAATCCTATCACGTTTTGAAATTTTATTTTAATCGTTTATATACATTTGTTTAAAATTAGTTTTCGATATTGTTTATCATTTCGTATAATTATTCATTATTGTTCAATTATAGTTTATTTTGGAATGTGGAATTATTTACGATTTCATTTTAATTTTCCACTGACTGTTTAGTGTGCATGGCATCATGAAATGTGAATGAACCGCGGTATACCACCGAACTGTCCTAGTCCTATGCAACAGGCCAATACAATAGAAACTCGTTGTGTGTTATTATCGATTGAGCTAAACTTGTAAAGTAAATGCCAGCCGTTATGTAATACAAATCAATTTGCCTGTATTATTATTATTGAAATAATGTTGCGGTGGTGTAGGAAATAGGAAAATCGATTCAAGGACATGAGCCGACTGGCTTCTTATTTACATAACAATTGGCCTTTGCAGATCATGTTCATAGACTAGCTAGGGGCCATTCAATGTAAGCCTAGGAGTAGTAAACACAATTATATTTACAGGACATTCTTTATAGCAGTGAAATTGCAAAAGAAATCAACATTCAATAAATATAGCGAACGATAAGCAATCCTGTCAATTTATAAAAACAAACAGTGTAATAACAAAACAGAAAAGAAAACCATCCCCATCCGCAGGATTCGAACCACTGACCTCATGATTGTGAAGCCGGCGCTTTGACGTTTGAGCTAATGAAGGCTATACATAAACGTTTTGAAGAAAAACATTACATAGGGTTCAAAATACAAATATCTCTTAAATCGGAGGCTAAAATCGAAAGGACAAAAGTCGGAAACAATATCCTCTCTAAACTAATGACTTGGATTATATATTGTATAATACATAGGTATTATATTGTATAATACTTCCAAACACGATGGTCAATATATTACGCCCCTCCGTCATCACCCATTCATTGTACAAATATGTTACGTGACCTATCGCCAAAATGTTTTCAGCATTGATTTCAATGGAATGAAGGGGGAAATGGGCTACTTTCACAATATCTTGGCAATACTGCGCCAAACAATAGATGAATAGAGTGATGGAGCGGTAGCTTAATTCATATTTCTAGACGACCAGATACATTGATCGGCGGTGAACGTAAACATTTTATGATCGGATTTAAAAAGCTTATAAATAGTATTTCTTAAAGAATATAACACAACCTTCCTCGCGCTTTGATGTGTCTGCTTCACTAATTGAGTCATCCAGAGTACTACAATAGTTCTATTGTTAACGCCAGATAAGTAGAGAGGTTTCTAGTTAATCACCGATCTTTTTCCGATGCTTTTAACAATAGAACGAAATACCGTTGGAAAAGCGCTTTTAAATCGCTAGAAAAACGATTTAAAAGCACTGAGAGTTTGGATATGGACCCTTAATGGTATTATGTAGTCAAATGGAATACGACGTGCAGATGAAAGTAAGACACAATCGTGCACTGGCAATGGGAATTGTTTGCTTAAATAGATCGTTATTATACAGGTCAATATTTCTAAAAGATATGTTGTCAATCTGTAAGTATCAGCAAGGGCAGTCCTTTACTCACCGTGATTTGAAACATGTAGAGACAATTACTGGTACGTTTGGGATTGTGGCGAATTATGCGACTGTTGAAGGTACAATCTTCGGGATTTCCAGGCGTAATTAAGGCGTGGTATGTCGCATGGTTATTGATTACATTGCTTTAATGGGTCAATATTAACATGGACAAGCTATGCTTTATCTTTTCCGTGGTATAATTCAAAAGAAATGTGACAGATCTAACGTAACAATTAACGAAAACAAGAAAACTTGACATAATCCAATATGGGCTACACCTTCCTTGATGTCTCAAACATACGGTTAATGGTAATCAATAGACTTATGACCTATGATACAAGTTAGTTAACAAAACAGTTCCCAAAATGAGAAGTTCAATTTATTTGCAGTAAGAAATAAATATAATGTAAATGGAAGTTTAGGCTTCACTTCCTTTTCGATATACTTTCTGTAGGTCTGTTAGAAAAGTGGATGGGAGCTGAGGATATCCTATATTATTGCTATTTTGATTAAGGCTGTGGAATCAAACTTAACCGAATCAGGCTGACAAAGTGAAATACTTAAATGTGCCTCCTAAAAAGGCGGTTTCGACTATTTCGTTCAATCGTTCCATTCTAAAATCGGGTGAAAGGTGAGCCTTTTTAGATTCAAAGATTTATGCTGGTCATCATCAATTTGACGCTACTCGTAGTAGAGTCATTTTCTTGGATTTCGTGACCAATTTCTTGATACTAAAGTTTCTTCTTTGCAAGGATTCCAGAAATGATAGCTTTTACCACCTAGAGTGTCTGTTGTACCTTATAAAGGGGTCAAAAGGTCAGATTCTATATAGGGCAGTGTACCTTGACCTTTTGACCTGCACAAAATATTCCCGGTGGTAAAAAAAACACCTATTTCTGGAATCCTTGTGATCATACGAACAATATGAGATATTGTTTTTCAAAATCGGAGCAAGTTTAAATTTTGACCCCATATGCAAAGGTCAACGACCCTTTTACGTTTTACCCGATTACCCGACTCGTTAACCAAACATCGGAAGTAGGGCAAACTATACTTTTTCGGAATCCTTGTGCTCAGCCGAACAATTTGGTGTGCTTATTAGCTTAATTAAAAGTCATTTGAATTTTTGGGCCCCTGTATGGCGGCCATTTTTGAATTTGCGCTAAAAAGAACTTTCCCGTCACTTTTGAGAGGTGCATGGGAGCTCATTTTCTCTTAAAATGGTTCTAGTTGACAAATTCACTAAGAAACTTTGGTATCAAGAAATTGGTCACGAAATCCAAGAAAATGACTCTACTATCGTGTCTTTCTTTTTTAAAGAAAACGAGGCGTTGTGTCTATTGTTATTTCAATGCCTTCACACATCGCTGCCACTCAGAACATTAGTGGAAAAATGTTATGTTCCATATACTAGTATCGACCGATATACTGGTTCATAATTCTGTTCCAGTATCGGGCAATACTGGAACATTTTATATGTGCCAGTAACGCTGACTTCGTGCCAGTATCGAACGCTACCGGGTGACTCAGTATTTGACGATTTTAGTACTAGTACATTCTAATATTTGGGACCTAAAGTATACTGTTTCCATTACACTCTCGAAGATCACCGATTGCCGCGTATGCCCAATCGAGGGGAACGTGCATGATTATTTCAGTCATTTGGAGGGGCACAACGGAAACATATTGTCAGGCTTCTTATGGAAGGGCATTTCCTCATAATAGCCTGGCCTCTTTTTTCATTTTACATCTTCAATGTGCATGCACATGATGATCATAGTGCTATTAAAAAGTGTGAACAATATAAATGTATACCTCGCACTTGGCTAAGTAACCATACGTTTGCACTACGCATCGATGTCCTTATGTAATAGGTGTAACATGAACAAAGTATAGGTTTCGATTAAAGGTATATTATGTGATCTTTCCAGGGAACGCCCTCAACATCGAAAAAATAAATTTGAAAGCAGATTTTCCTGCAGATTTACATTTCTGATCATAAATCATGCATACATTCCAAGTTACAGGGCGATACGATTCTTAATTACTTCAAAATCATGGTTTTAGAGTGAAAATAAACTGTCGGAATCCCGACAGTTTATATTTTTCACTCTAAATTCACTCTAAAACCATGATTTTGAGGTAATTAGGAATCGTATCGCTCTGTAACTTGGAATGTATGTATGATTTATGATCGGAAATGTAAATCTGCAAGAAAATCTACTTTCTAAACAATATCACACATCGCTGCCACTCAGAACATTAGTGGAAAAATGTTATGTTCCATATATACTAGTATCGACCGATATACTGGTTCATAATTCTGTTCCAGTATCTGGCACATTTATATGTGCCAGTAACGCTGACTTCTTGCCAGTATCGAACGCTACCGGGTGACTCAGTATTGGACGATTTTAGTACTAGTACATTCTAATATCTGGGACCTAAAGTACACTTTTTCCATTACACTCTCGAAGATCACCGATTGCCGCGTATGCCCAATCGAGGGGAACGTGCATGATTATTTCAGTCATTTGGAGGGGCACAACGGGAACATATTGTCAGGCTTCTTATGGAAGGGCATTTCCTCATAATAGCCTGGCCCTCTTTTTTCATTTTACATCTTCAATGTGCATGCACATGATGATCATAGTGCTATTAAAAAGTGTGAACAATATAAATGTATACCTCGCACTTGGCTAAGTAACCATACGTTTGCACTACGCATCGATGTCCTTATGTAATAGGTGTAACATGAACAAAGTATAGGTTACGATTAAGGGGATAAGCCAATTATAAATAATCAGACTATAGCTAGAGAACAACTAAATGGTGAGTTCATGGCAAGGGAGAACGGGAAAAATGTCATTCAGACAATAGCAATTACGGACTATTGTTCAATTGAAATAATGTAACCCGTAATTGTGATATCAATTTGACTTACTTCGGTGATTTTTACAAAGCTCTATCTTACTCAGTACTCTATAAGTTAACACCTCACAGAGCAAAATAAAATGAGTTACACAAATAAACACCAGCGAGCCAAAGAGTGCCCACAACCAGATTGAAGATGACTGATACATTTCTAACATTTTTAAACCATCTCTGCAACATCTTTGATTAGTTCAATATAAATTCAACACTGTAAGCTGTAAGCCACGATGTCCTTTACGCCGTGTAAGAAACCAAGAAAGAACAACACTAAGGCTTGTAATTGTAATTGAGGTAGCAAGTGCATATATAACGTACGGACAACACGCCCACGCATGGTGTCTCGGTTGCAATAACAATTTATTTAGAAAATGGTTCAGAATTGAATTACTATCCATCAATGGACTATCAAGGAATATTCACCCTTACGAGGTCTGTTACCAAGTACCACTAATGCTTTCATTGGATGGAATACTACCCTAATCACAGATGCACTTACATCGCACTAGTACTGTATACATTTTCAATTGTATAGAAGAACACCCTTTCACTTGCTACACTGTGTTGAAGCTGTATACATTGCTTGGTCGTGAACAAAATACAAATGTAATGCCATGCGGAATAGGAATACAATGATTGTATGTATTTCTTGAAATGAATTGTTAAATCTAAAATAGTTTGGCAAGGAGTCAAAAGCTTTCAGGTTTATTAGAAATCCGATTTTTTTAAAATAAAAAAAAAACTCCTCGGTGTTGGTATAAGATTTGATTTATTGGGGATCTACAATTCATCGTTCATTCTTTCCGTGCGTTATCATCGTTTATAACCGGAGAGAAAAACGTTTTGTCCTTGGCATTGTGGTCTTTGACTTTAGGAGTATTTTAATATTGTGATGAATTTTGTTTAATCATACTTAAATTGCTTTCTTACGTCAAACTGACACTCAATTTGCTTATATTGAGATCAATACAAATGTGAAGACAAACAAGGTATCGTCAAACAGCGTTTACACATTTTTCAGTGCCTTAAAATCATTCTTATTGCGAATGCTGTATCAATTTAAAGTTAATCTCATATCTTATCATTTAATAAAAATAGTGGTGCCCAGATTCTGTACTGTACTATGTCCGATACTGGAACATCCAGTATCGTTCTATACTTGTGTACAATTAGTCTTCCAGTATTGAGCGATACAGAGACACATCAAATGTTTCAGTATCGTATGATACTGGAACTTAATTATGTACCAGTGTCGTTTAATAATGAGAAAACTCACTAATGGTAGCATGTATACCAGTATCGACTGATACCAGAACATAAAAACATTCCAGTATCGCTCGATACTAGAATTTGGTGTTCCAGTATCAGCCGATACTGGAACAATGAAATGTTACCAATATCGAGGGAATTGTATGTGCCAGTATCATGCGAGACTGATATACAAATATCTGAGACCTAAAGTACACCTTTTCCTGAACGGAATCAGTATTAACAAAATTCAAGTTTACTGCACAGCTTGATAGAAACATATGTCAGTTTATTCTTTTACGTAAATTCTTTTTCGAATCAATCGGTCAAAATCTGTATAGACATGTATGTAGTTGATTTAAGCTATATATGTAATTCTGGATATACTTCATTGATTTCTTTTATCCCTAAATTTCTAATTGAGATCAAGAATAAGACTTAAGGCTAAAATTCAAATAAAAGACTGCACCTTCCATAGGGAGTTTTCCATCGTGATATTAAAACCCAAATTTGCCCCTACTTTCATAATTTGCTTTTCTCAAACAAATATCTCATTAATATGTCACCAATTATCAAGTTTTCAGCTATGTCAGCTTTTCATATTAGTCAGGATTTATCAATTGTGATGCATAGAAATAATAATATAGATTCGGATATTGCATGTCAAAGATCTTTTAAATTATAAACAAAGCTGCATTCAGTAATTTATCATGAAAATATAGGATAGCGTTGCCCAGGTATACAATATCTTCTGCAATTATATGATGAGTTTAATATTAAAAGATGATGGAAAGGCAGTTTTAAAGACACGGTGTATTGGTTTAGCAAGCATAGCTACAATCAAGGAAAAAAAGGTTGGCACACTTTGTCCTAATTATGGAAAAAACCCGCCTCTTTCTCCCCGGAGGCAATTTTGATCCGAGTCATATTATCAGATCCTTGACAGTTCCCCCAACATTGATTGATGGGGGGTGTGGAAGGATTGGGGGTGTGGAAGGAGTTCATTCATTTCATTTCATTCATTTTATTATTTGATTTTTTTCCTCTATATAAATTTTAAATATTGTATACGTAAAATACAGTCAGAATCGATTGATGAGGCCGGGAATGTCTTTCCTAATAATCAAACTTCATTATCAGAGGGAGAAAATATGTGTAAAAGATCACATAATATTCCTTAAACTTGCGTATTCGTGTACTTAACCAATTAGTACTTCCTTTTCTATACTGACGCTTATAGTTAATGACAAATTTAGCGATTGGCAACACCGTATAACATTAATTCCAACCTAAATTCCATGTCCAAAGATAATGCTCATATGTAACTGTTTCAAATATTACCATATATCCACCTGATTGGTTGGTACATGATATCCCGCTGCCTTTCATTTTCAACAAACGCCGAGTGTCAAGCAGCGGTAAAATTGGAGGTGTGTTTGAAAACAGTCAACCGTTAACGTATACGTAAATTTTTAAAACGTGACATGAGAGCATTTTTTTTACAGGAATCCTTTCATACATTGGTCTAAAATCGCATCGTGTAATATATTGTTACAGAAATCCTTGTATTAGACGAAAATAACTACACATAGAAGAAGCAATCAGACACAATAGCATAATTGCAATCGACCTACAAATGGGAACTGTGTGTTCATAATGGATCGTTATCATCAGAATTGAAAGGACAAAATCCCGTGGCACTATTTAGGTCAATATCTAGATCAAAATTGTTGAACATATGTTGTCAATCTGTAAGTATCGGCAAGAGCACCTTTGCTCATCGTGATTAGAAACATGTAGAGACAATTAACAGTACGCTGGGGATTGTTGTGAATAAGGTAGCGTCTTATATGTGCACCCTTTGAGATTCCAGTGTGTAATCAAACGGTATGGTTCTGATTGACAACCATGAGTCAGAATAGGAGCATTATCATCTTTCCCTGATATAAATTATTTAAAATGGACTCTTTCAATATAACCTATTGTAAACGGGCATGGTTTAAAGAAAGAAAGCATGGGAAGTGTAGACTGAAGTGAATACAATATTGCAGATCATGTAAACCAAATCATGGATGCTAAAATTAAGGCATTCGAAGGAAGGTTGATCCATGTAATCTGACCACTATAACATGTTATATAACCACAACATGGTACAAATGCATATACATGTATTAACTTTGTAAACAGATTTACCTACTTCATTCAGCGTACTGTTTGCCGTTTTAGATGGAATAGTCTGTCTTTTCTAATATGTAAGATAACATTAAACACATTCCGATTTCTGACACCTTTCGCAATATTTCAATAATATATAGCACTGTTAATACGACATTTAATAAAATCCAGTGATATTGACGTAAATTATTTTTTTGCATATACGCTTAATTCCTAGAAGGCTAAAGGTGCCGAGTAACGAATCACCAGTGGCGTAGCATGTAGCCACGATTTCACGTTTGATCGACCTACCTGCAATGCATGACATAAATTGCCCGCTTAGGAGCGCTATTAATTCGGTCTGGTAAACCTATCAATTACTACGAGAGGATTGCCTGGTTGTATATTTAAATTCGGGGCGTGTATAGCGGTACTTCTTGCTAACTGCATGGGTGAGTTTCGGCAGTTTCCATTATGTTGCCAATTACATCCACGCGCATGCGTTTAAACTACTCAATGGGCGTTGCAATACAGCCGGTTGGTTGCACACGAGAATTATGTCATATAGCAACCAGCTTTGATGGAAGGCGAATATTTAAATTTGCCTATATTTAAATTTGTTGCCGGTTTTTAGGGCACCAATTTATAGCGATGCTAAGCGGGCCTTGTAGCGTAATGGATTCATAATCATTGCTATGCGCATCTACACCTAGCACAAAAGTCCCTGACCTGGTTATTTGATGTTGGCTAATTCAAAATATATAATCGGTACCAAAAATCTGAGATATACATTAATTGAGCAAACTTCTTCTCCGCAATTTGATACCTCATTCACAAAAATCTTATGGAGACTGTTAAAGTTATGGCGATTTCAATGACCGTGCATAACAACAGGTGCACTAGGTATAGGAAATCATTGATTTGTGTGTCATTACTGTCATAACTGTGTGCTATCTGAACGAGCCACCTAGGTATCTGGATGAATGGGTCTCGATTGATAACCGCAATTTGCGGGATAAAGGGTCTGACTAGCTGTGAAGAAAGTCTTTACTGATTAGCTGTGAGTCTTTACACACACATTTTCAGTGCGTAATCACACACAAATCAATGATTTCCTATACCTACAATCATAGACAAAAGGTGTTCGAACACTGACCCTAATTGCCATGCTTATTGGACCATAACAGGCACGTTATTTGAGTCACGTGAAAATCGAAACTTGTTTATGGTAGCCTGAAGTATCCCCTTACTCGTATCCCTCCCCCTTTCCCACCGATCAATGATACGAGGCCCGGTGCTGATGGTGGGCAAATTGTGGGATTCAACATTGATCGGGGAAGGGGGAACAATTTAAATTACACCTAAAATGTCTTTTTTACTAACATTGTAGTACAACTTTGCTGTTGTTATATGCGCGGTCATTGAAATCGCCGTAAGGTTGGGTCACTTTCTTATTTTCAAGTTACATCAAAGATTTAAAAATCATTATCGCCAATGTGCAAAAAAATCATGCTCAAAATCATGCTCAAAACCTTCAAATGAGTATGAGAAAATCAAGTTTGCTGATGTAAGACGTCGATTTATGTTCCTGAATTTTATTTTATTTCACTCTCAATTTTCATTTCATTTTTTTTTTAACTCTATAAGCCAAGCCCAGAGTGGTGCACCGAATATTTTAGAGCAATAAAAGGCGGTTCCTTGACAGACCACCAAGGATAGTATCGTAATTAAAAGATATTGCGTCTTCCTACTTGATGATGGGTAAATAGCCCCATCCATCAACGCAGCGGTATCTACTGTTTAGACATCCATGCAGAATTTAATTAAACGCTTTCGATGATATGTTGACTATGTTGGCGTATGATGCACGACGATATTACCGGGATTAAAGGCATATCGTAGTAAAAAGTATGGTGATTTAAGTCTAATTCTCATAACCCGGTGGATTTCATAGAATCATATCTACTTTGGTCAGGCGCTGGAACATCACTTTTTGGTAAGAGGCTCGATTTTCATCAACTATAGGAACCTTTAACTCTGATGTTGGTATTGGCGTCAACTCAAGTGGCATGGAACATGTTCATCGTCAACATTTCTCAGCCCATATCATGGTAGGACATGCACATCTAACAAACACTCCAATCAAAATAGCGCTTTGCACCAAAATAATGATAAAACAGATATAAAATACTTAGACATGAATGATGATTAGCATTCGATTCTACATGTAAGGAGGTGTCCAGCAAGCACATCATTGTCTCAACATGCACCTTTTTTAAATTTCATGGTGATCAAAAGTCCCTGTATCAATGAATTCATACACACTAAAAACGACGGGGTCAAAATATTGACCCTCTTACGGGGTCAGTTTTATTTAACCCGATTCGTGGTTAAATCAACCACTGTCGGGGTCATTTGGCATCATATTGAAATGACCCCTAAAAGGGTCATATTTAAATGACCCTAAATATAGTCATGAATGACCTAGTCATTAAAGACCCTAAATATATATGACCCTAAATATAGTCATTTTCAACCACGTTCCGGGGTCATTTGCTAATCGGGATATACCGTTATCAAAATGACCCCTGAATATGGTCATTTTTTGACCCTACACTGCAAAAACTCCGGTGTTAAACTACAACACTGAGCCGGTGTTACGCTCCTGGTGTTAATGTTGGTGTTAGGTCAACACCATAGGAATAACTGATGTAACACTTCTCATGGTGTTAAATTTCTTGTGTTAAACTTGGTGTAAGAATAACTCCCATGGGTGTCACTATTCCACACATGCGCACGGGGGTGGGTTATATTGGTTTTTTAACACTTTGGATTGTATATTTATATATTTGATCTAGTGATTCGATCTGCAACATGCACCATTCCATAATTAAATGGCAAGTAAGAACATTAATTCACAAAAACGTTCAAGTTTTAATAAATTTGAACTGTTGAACAGTGAAATATGTTATTCGTGGTTAAATCAACCACTGTCGGGGTCATTTGGCATCATATTGAAATGACCCCTAAAAAGGTCATATTTAAATGACCCTAAATATAGTCATTCATGACCCTAGTCATGAATGACCCTAAATATATATGACCCTAAATATAGTCATTTTCAACCACGTTCCGGGGTCATTTGCTAATCGGGATATACCGTTATCAAAATGACCCCTGAATATGGTCATTTTTTGACCCTAATATAGTCAGAGAGAAAAAGAGAAATATAGTCATTTGACCCCAAGGATAGTCATTTTTAACCACAATTTGGGTGACATTTTTGACTAGATCACCGGGGTCAAATTTGACCCTTTTTAGTCGGTGCATAGTTGACTCCGTAAGCGGGGTCAAAAATGACCCTTTTGTGGTTGAATTTTGACCACGTATTTTTAAGATTTTTTAGTGTGTAGTTAATCAATGAAGTTGCGCAAATTTGAGGACCAATAATCATGACGTCATTGATACCGGGACTTTTTAAATATGACATGTTGAGAGATGGCGGTTTATATTCTTTTTTATGATAAGTCTGTGATGTTTTGTTCTATACAATGTCGTGCTTGCTGGACACCTCCTTCAATGGAATCCAGTTATAATGCCGACCGCGATATAAATAACGAAGCCATCAACTGCAATTCCACGGTAAATCTTTTCTATACCTTGGAAGTTATATTTCGTTTTCTCTCTAGATTAAAATTAATTGAAATGAATTCATGAAGCTTCAACTTTATAAGAAGTTATAAATACATATCACGCTACATTGACGCAGTCCATATTCGCATTACAAATGTTAAGTAATGAAACTGCTGGCGACACGCTCTCGATATTAAGTATGGTCCTGCTCGTGTCTCTCGGGTTTACTTGTTTACTCGTTTGAAGATTGATTGATCGCGTTACAAAATCTCACACGCCTACCCGATACACAATCGCGCCCTTTACCTAAACGTAAAACTATACAAGGATTGAAGGATTGGGGTTACGCATGTGTAAATACTGCACCTATCTATAAATGAGATGGACTTCAGATGTGTAACCAGGGAATATGGGCGTAATGGAAACCGATCGGTCCTACTTAAAGTTCCACATCACACCTTTACCACCTTAAGGGACAAATACAGGCTAGATGACATATCTCTCTTTCATGAATTATCTATTAGATGCATTGGTGAACTGTAAAAAATGTAATTTCATCGATCTCACAGACAGTAGGAAAACATGATATGCTGAAATTTACTAAGGTCATTTAATAAGTTCTACCTCCTCCCTAATAACTTTTGACATTGCATGAAAAGCTACCAATTTGAAATGTCCATAATTATAGCTCAGAAACAGCTACACACTCACCAATGTATAGCTGAGATTAAGCGCTACTAATGTCAAACTGGTATCAAGAATACAATATAATTGAATTAATTCCATGACGACAGTCAGATATTAAAATCCTCTCGAGTCAATAGACTTAGATTACAAAATGAAATGACGAAACGTGATTCGTTTTAGGCTACAAACCTTGGTATCGCGCCGAATGTCTGAACGGTGAATTCTTAGAGCCCTTTTCAAATCAATTCTTAAATCAACAGCAATCTAGTGGCACCTTTACCAAATCATTGAATCGCTAATAAAGTAATAAAACATTCGGCCCTATACGAAACGGCTGTAATTGTAGATTCTGCACTTGATTCTAAGACATTCCTTACAATCGGGTCCTTCTCGCACTCGGCAAAACAAATACTTGTATTTTGTTCATGACACGAAAGAAATACACGTCTCAATCACGTTATACCCCGATACGGTATTTTCTTAATAAACAATTCGATTACTTGTGCGATGAGTGCATTATGTAATGGGGATAGTGTTTCATTTAATCGAAGCATTACATGGCACTTGGTAACAAGTCTTGTAATAGTGGAGATGAGATACGTTCATAATCCCATTGATCATGTTATAGAAAGTAATACAATTGTGTGAAATAGTGTACGTTTATAGGCCATTATGGTTAATTCCTAAAATAACATTTCAGCGATGTGACCGATTTGTATAACAATTCATTCTGTTCGGAGTGTTTTCATCGTTCTGTTTTATGTATAACACATGATAAGATGATATTGCATTACCTATCATTAAAGTTACTCTTAATATTTAGTCATCCAATATTAATGAAATTCAAAACTGAAGTGCAGATTGATAGAACTAGAGAGCTATATTGCTTCAGATTATGTTAATTTGTTTGACTTTAATGGAAAGATAGAGATCTAAATGGTTCAAAGAAGATGCCTGTTTTTATAAGGAAGTGATATGAATAAATCATGTCCACTTATTCGTGCACTTTCATGATTCTAGCAAAAACACCTTTTCATACAGAGGTATATATGTTTAATAGCGGCCAGAGGAGCCAGTATTAATGGAAAGGTCACTCACGAGACATACAGCGTGCCCCCAAACAATGTGTCCAACAACTTCAGAGATTATAACTTTAACGTAGCTGTTTCGTATTTAGGGATATAACGGTAGATATACCTGACCTTAATTGGTGAAATTGTGAGACCAATTGAATGACGACTTTCTGAAATACACAGCTTTAGAGCGTGGTTAGATTCCATTTTGTTACAATTTAGAAATAAACCACCCTTGCGGTGCATCTGTGCGTTGTGTGCAAGTGTTCTCTGCATGGTGCTTACTCTTCCAAAAAAAATATGTTTGGAAAAAAAGGGTTAAATTACAGGTATTTTGGATCAATATTCAGCATTAGACATACACATTGCAGTAATCTTGTTATTGAAAAAGCACAAAACATAGCAACTGTTAGAGCTCCTTGATACCAGAAACCAGAAATATTTTAAAGGTTAGAGAGTAAAGACTACAACAGAGAAATACGGAAGCAAAATGAAAATGAATACGGGCTAATGTGTAGATAGAGAAATCTCTTTCGAAGATGTCTGACAAAATATTCAAAGAAAAATCCTTGATAGAATGTCCTTTGTTAGCTGATAATAATGTTATAGGATTTGCATTATTTACCTTAATAGATTAAGTATTACTATTGTGTTGGAGTACCTTTAACGAGAACGTTACTGATCTTGACTTTGCAGATGACATAACGTTACTTTCTGACACTAAGGAGCAGGCACAGAAGTTGCTGAAATATGTTGAGGAAGCAGCACTCAAAACTGGGCTCCACATGAATGCTAAGAAAACCAAATGCATGGTATTCCACCAAGCACAAGCGGTACAGCTAAAAACCTCTGATGGAAGTAACCTAGACAACGCAGAGGACTTCAAGTACCTGGGAGCTTGGGTAGGTAGTAGCCAGCATGACATAAAAGTACGCAAAGCACTTGCTTGGAAGACCTGCAATGCTCTGAACAAAGTGTGGAAATCCAGCCTCTGTCGAAAAATCAAAATCAGACTTTTCCAAGCTACTGTTCAAAGTGTTCTACTGTATGGAGCTGAGACATGGACCATCACCAACAGACTGAAGAAATCTCTAGATGGATGCTACACTAGAATGCTGAGAACTGCACTCAACATTAGTTGGAAAGATAAGATACCAAACAAAGACCTGTATGGAAACTTACAAAAGGTATCAGAAAACATCACAGATCGAAGGATGAGATTTGCCGGGCATTGCATGAGAAGAGAAAATGAGATTGTATCTGACCTGCTGCTATGGAGACCCAAGCACGGACACACATCTGTCGGCCGCCCAGCCTTAACATACTTAGACACCTTGGCGAAAGACTCAGGACTGAAGAATGATGAGGAGATGAAAGCATGCATGAGGGACAGAGTAGTGTGGCGAACCATCACGAAGACCGTTCGAGAACGACATAAGTAGTAAGTAGTAGTAGTACCTTTCATAAATGTCATAATCGCTACAAATTCAATAATAGACCCGAGAAAGGCTTTGTTAATATTTTGGCTAACTCAAATGTATTTGTGTTACTCATTAGACTTATAACTGGCTGGACATTATTTGCATTTCTACATGTATGTTGATTGTTTTTGCTTAAGACCATTTCGTGAAACTATATAACTTATAGGTAGAGACAGTAACAGAAAGAATACAATTATTCGATCTCCGTGCATGAGCTTAGCCCACTCAATTTAATTTATCGCAAGAGTAACAAGAGTTAAACAAATAGATTCAGACAAACACGTGTATAAAACGTACTCTAAAATATACAGGATACGCAAAATAACACATGGTAAGCCATTAGCCATGGATCCAAGACTAGATACAGGTTATATTAACCCACCCTAACATACCCTGGACCATTATGCAATGGTCCATCATCATTGATCAAATCAACACTCAATTAACCCATTTGGCGACCTCTTCAGTGACCAAGATGTGTCACTAGGTGAATCATGCGACTCTCTAGGCCGCCAGTTTTGATTATCAACTTTAGTTCATTCAGATGAAATGGATGCAAACCACACATCCGGGACCACACACTAGCCTTTGATAGGTTTTTACCCGATTTTTTGCATGTCGATCTTGATTCAGGCATCAGAATATTATCGATTGGCAGGTAGGTTTGAATATTGCTTGCTGGCAACATAAATAGATGCTTTTATAAGCCAAATCTATCAAAAATACAGCCCTGAATGCTAAAATATACTCCTCTATAGGTGTCGGTATCGCGTGGTTCCCCAACCTCCTGGCGCTCCAAGGCGGGCTATATGCGCAAAGCGCATGAAAACCCGTTAAAAGATTGTGCAAGCTGACTCCTTACCTTAATTGGGCTATTCCAGAAAATAGGTGCACACTCCCTATAGAGGAGTTTGGACTTCCAGACTTTTCAGCTTCAAGTGTTAATCGGAAATCCGATTTTTCTTTCCTCCCGAAGCGTTGGAAATCCAGACTTTCCGATACGGAAACATTAGAAAGCTTGAGAGTAAGCCATCAAGTACAGTTTCCTTTATGTGTTTACATATGTGTGTATAGTTGTAACTGCTCATTAGGAAGCGTGGTAGCTTCGTATAGCAACGTAGGAATTAAAGATGTACTTTGAGATGAATATGATGTTCCTTTAACGTTACCGCACTTGCACTCCGACAATCAAAAGCAAGTCTACACGAATTCTACCCTGAATCAATACGTTAACATTTGAAATTGTGTTCTGGTGGCAAACTATAATCGATACGTAGGCTTTTAGGCATACAATTTGGACAAACTAGAGGGAATGTCTCTGAATTAATACATTGTAGCTATGAATAGAGAAGGTGGCGATGAAAACCTTGCCGTTTCGTGGTAAACGTGTAGTTTTATTGGATTCGATTAACATCGGGGTGAAAGTGAATGACTACGTACCCTAGTATCGAACGATTTCACAACAGTTGCTATCACGATTGAAATGTACGCACTTCTTTTGCACAATGAAAGATTTGTAACTTAAATTGTAAAGCTACTTTTAAGTAGATTCAAGTCGTAATTGTTTGATTCTATACAAATCTAAAGACCCTTTAAGTTTCATGCCATTTGGTATAGAGATTCAAAAGCAATTTCCCTATGATGCTGCTTAACTTAGTCGTTTGGTAAATTCATATACATGTATATTATATCTCACTACTATGATTGATATTGACAGGAGAGATCATCAAAAGAAAATCTTAAAGATTTGG
Source organism: Ophiura sarsii (assembly GCA_035610835.1). NCBI lineage: Eukaryota > Metazoa > Echinodermata > Ophiuroidea > Amphilepidida > Ophiuridae > Ophiura > Ophiura sarsii. The sequence continues at coordinate 54,192,509 of CM069442.1, read as the reverse complement.
GTCTTCAAAACTGTCTTCTAACCGGGGGTTTCCTGTGTGTCAGTCCGGCACCTCTAATGGGCTATTCCAGAAAATGGGTGCACACCCCGTATATATAGGGGGTATTTTTTTAATTCGGACAATTCCCGGATTTCCAAGAGCAACTTTAAAAAGAAATCTGGATTTCCGGTTCAAATTGATCAAAAATAAATCTGTATATCGGAACCCCTCTATAAAAAGTCCCTGACCAGAGGCTTTGATGTTGGCTAATCCAAAATCAATAATCGCTGCGAATAATCTGAGATAAACATTTAATGAGCAAATTCTATCTCCGTTGATTGATACTTCATTAATTATAATCGAGTGGATAGTTTTGAAGTTATGATTGTTTCAATGACCACATATCTAGAGCTCATTCCATTGTTCATTGTTCATTGTTTCATTGTTCATTATCCATTGTTGTTAATGTCGAATATATCTACGAATGCACTGACGGAAGTCTCAATCGTGCAATATCAACATAATCGCTACCCTTTCTAATGTTTTCCCGTGCATTATCTAAAAGCTTTGTCATATAATGCACGTTGCGAGAGGCAACCGATTATGTTGACCTTGCACGCTTGAGACTTCCGGTAGTGCTTTCGTCGATATCGACGTTAACAAACAATGGACATTGATATGACCATTAAAGCTATGGAAATAGATTATAGTTAAGGAGTTAACAGTTTAAGATTGATGAATACTAGGGATTAACGAATCAGTTACTGTTGTAAAGTTGTCAAGTAGTACTTTACAGGTAGTCGTTCGATTGCAATTTATTCGGTTAACTTATAGATGAGGTGACCTATGATGTCATGTATTTACAAATGGGACACCCTCTGTTGTTTCCCTCCAGGCAGAATATACAGTAAAGTTAATGAAGACAACATGAAATTTCTTTCTAATGAATTGTAACACTCATTTAGTTTTAGGTTTTTTTGTGAAATGCGATAGCTTATAGCATTCCTAAGCAAGTTTAAAGACAGTTTTGATAACAATTTGCTGTGACACCACAATCTAGTTAGAAAACCTGATTTGGCATATGTAAACTATAGGAACTCTTGCCCGGTGTGTTTTGTCTCAAACCAACAGAGGGCGTCCTAAATGTCAACAAATGTCACCTCATCTATACGATTAAATTTCACTATGAATGATCATGGCATCTAACACCTAAATGGAATGACAAATTATCAATCCCTTTTACAAAATCGTATAAATGACAATGATACGATGTTTTGTGTTCTGTATAATTGTATTCCACACGATTTAAACATATTATAATAGTACATCAAACTCGAACCATGTAATAGTAATTATTATTTAAATACATTTAGTTAGGCCAAGTGCTAAGATAGAGTTGTTTATCGTCCCCTCGCGCATCTCTTTTCAGGAATTATGTAATGTTCCTTTATTTTCGTTATTGCATCCATAACCTTTTTAATTTTTTTTTTTTTAAACAGCTGACATCTTGGCAATAGACTTACGTTAATCCAATGAGTATTTTAAAGCAGGTTGTGTTAACCAATCCCCAAAAACTATGAAATATAAAAATATTTTACAAAGGCCTCGTCTTTTTCAAGTTACGCAACCAATCAGGCAATAACATGCTGGTAATGGTGATTTCGCATTTTTGTTTTGTTTTTTGCTTGTTACAAAAGCGCCCTCATCCTCCTTATTTTCAAAAGATAGGACGAGAAACTAGTTTTTTTCTTCATTTGGCCTTATACCATAAGAAAGACACATCTTTCTATTAATTCACAAACCGTGCCAAAAGTATCGTCATCTTAGAATTCTTTTATACCATTTTGAAACAAACATGTATTTTATAAACCATCAAAGCAAATTTTATAGGAGCAGTCCAGCAAGCATAATGCTAGAAAAATAAGTATCGATCCCAAATTACGTAGTGATACATTGTGTATCAACACATAGGAATGTTTCATGGCGCTTTTTTCTTTTTCAAAACCACTGGACCATGACCAATTTACCGTAAGTGCAAAGCCCTATTAATAATGATCATATTCTGAAAATCTGAGATTAATCAAATGAAGAATAAGACCGCTAGCATCATTTGCGTAAACCCTGTCATTTACTATATTTGACCTTTATTCTTTAAACCGCCGCCATTTCTTTATTTATGCTTCATTTTCAACGCCGTTTTCACCATAAATCACCAATATGATATACTGGCGTTTAAGATAATAATAAACAACTATGAGATGTCTCGTCCCGCCTCGTCCGTTTCGAGAAATATGCATCTTAAAAATTGTAAACCTTTTTTTGTTTTGACCACTCTGTATAGTTACCTTCAAAATATCAGATTTCTCGGCAACGTACGTACGCGTATGTATACCGACCAACTTCCAATAAATTCCAAACGTTCTTATGTCTCTCGCATGCCTCCCCGCCCGCCTTTTCGTACCATCTGAGATTCGAATTACCATATCGCAATGACTACTTGTTCTAATCGTTACATGTTGTGATTAAGAATGTTCACAAAATATCGAATTTTCTTTCTTCATATTTTAATTTAAGCTGACTAATACTTTTATACCTATCCAAATCATAATTATACTGTGCATATCAGTTCCTCATGCAATTACCCATAAGAACATAATGGCTGTCAATGGTAACTTGTTGAAATATACTATATCGAGAGGTAAATGAGCACAAACATTTAAATTCATATTTATTAGAGTTTATAAGTATATGTTGGGGGTTTAAACGGCATTTTTGAATTCCCCTATTTGAGAGCTTTCCAAAAATTAATAATTTGGCTATCATCGGTTGAATACCATTTTTTTTTATATAGTCATGTATATAAAACCGATGAATTTAGGGCAAGTTTACTGTGTAGCGAATAGGGAAAAAGCCAAGAACAATGTAATTGATTCATGATTACAATTGTTACATAATAGTTGTCACGTTTGTTGAAACAGAATCTTATAGAATATAAAATAATCTATAAAATGAGAGCAAAATCACGTTCGTACCATACAGAATGAGGAGTTATTGTAAATTGAAGGTACAATTGGGAACATTTTGTATATATTATGTTCTACACAGCGATTGTATGTAGGCTATGCAACCAAACAAATGGGGTGTGTACAGACGAGGGTTAAGAGTAAGCCATCAAGTACAGTTTCCTTTATTTGTTTACATATGTGTGTACAGTTGTAACTGCTCATTAGGAAGCGTGGTAGCTTCGTATAACAACGTAGGAATTAAAGATGTACTTTGAGATGAATATGATGTTCCTTTAACGTTACCGCACTTGCACTCCGACAATCAAAAGCAAGTCTACACAAATTCTACCCTGAATCAATACGACAACATTTGAAATTGTGCTTAAAATCGCTGTATGTAAAATACATTGATACATAACTCACGGCGGCGACACCCGGACGACAGTAACCTACAGAATCTATAGGAAGCGTGGTAGCTTCGTATAACAACGTAGGAATTAAAGATGTACTTTGAGATGAATATGATGTTCCTTTAACGTTACCGCACTTGCACTCCGACAATCAAAAGCAAGTCTACACAAATTCTACCCTGAATCAATACGACAACATTTGAAATTGTGCTTAAAATCGCTGTATGTAAAATACATTGATACATAACTCACGGCGGCGACACCCGGACGACAGTAACCTACAGAAATCTTACGCAGTGCATACGTGGTTTAATATTTACAAAGTGTACCTCGACCATGATCACCTTGGGTACACAACTCGATATATGGTGAATGAAAAGAAGAAAAATACTCCCTCTGCTTACGCCCATACCTTTGATGCGCACCGCCTCTCTTGGAGTAATCATATCAGAATCCTCCTTGGGCATACGTGACAATCGTTGAAACGTTGAAGAGACTTTATTTTGTTGTGATTCGGAAGCCAAATATTCTCAGATTTCTGACGTGAAACCAATTTACTTGTTTAAGCCTTAGCGCAGATGTATACCAAAATTACTAAAGTGCTATGCAGGTATAGGGCACTCATCTCTACACGAAACACTAGTTTTTCGTTTCATTCCGTGTATGTCTATGGAGACCGGACTATGGCTCCAGGGGACCATGGCTGCTTTCACACCAGTATTAAATTCTTACGGTTGATAAATTGAGCCATAGCCTTAGAAGATTTGTATAACTCATATTCCATTCTCTTAATCCTCATATCCGAATATGTATCCTTGATTTTTTGTACAAACGATTGTTACGCAAACCTACTCTCTAAATGTAAAAGAGTGAAATGCCACTCTAATGGAGTGAATGTTCACTCTTTAAAGGATTGCCTACAGTGACCACTCCAATGGAGTCACTTCTACTCCTTCAAACAGTGAAACTGTTTTCACTCTAAATACAGAGTGAATTTAGTTCACTCTTGCTTGGAGTGAACAGTCACTCTTTAAAGATTGCCTACAGTGACCACTCTTGTTTGAGTGAAAAGAGATTAAATTTTCGTGGAGCGAATTCACTCTTCAGAGTATTACAGGTATTTATCACTTCTCTCCAGTGAAAGTAAATGAATGGTAACACAAAGCAGAAGTTGGTGATGAAACCATTTAATTCATTTCTGCAGCTGTAAAGAAATATAATATGTGCAATTAATTTGTGAACAATCACTTCCCTAAGGTAGTGCCGTCTTAAACATTCGGTGAGAAAAATATGACTATATCAAATCTGACAAAAATACATTCAATGGTGTTAACTAATGCATCGACTACGATTATGTCGAATGGTCGATCTCTGCTCGCACTCTGCAGCCAACACCAGCCAAGTGAAAATGGCTACAGCCTCGTTCTCGTTCTTGAACCATTGACGTGATTGGCAGAAAGTCCGATAATGCAATTTTGCGATTGGAAAGAATATCAATCTATGAATCGGAGTGAATAATCAATTTATCATTGTTTAACTAGTTCATCACTCAATGAGTGAGTGATATGAGAATTGGATAAATAACTCTCATATAGAGTGATTTTCCAACCTTTTTAGAGTAAAAAAAATCATTCCTGTTTACTCTTTTACATTTAGAGAGTAAAGTTCAATTAAAAGCGGCACTTTCATAATATTGACCCCTATAACCAATAACATGGAAAGAAGCTATTTTAATTACATTTTTGCAACTAGTTGTTTTTTGTGCCTAATTTTGATTCTTATTTATGTCACTGTCATTGAGATCAATTTCAGCATATGGCCATGTGTTTTGAACTCACCACCCACAAAGGGTGGTGGCGTTGCATTTTTGGTGACGAATCATCCATCTCTCTCTATTAACTCAACAACTAAATGTGGTAGAGCTATGGTTGAGGTGTCATGTGAAAGCCTATTTATTTAGCTACATTGTGTGAATAAATCAGGTATTTCTATAAATGTTTGGCTGAGATATGATTGATTATGCTGTGAAAGTCAGGGGTGGTGGCGGTGGCGGTGGCGGCGGTGGCGGTGGCGTTGTGTACAATCTCTATGGGAAATATAGAAAATGTTCCCAATTCTACGTTCAAATTACAATAACTTCTCTTCTCTGTATTGTACAAACATGATTTTGCTCTCATTTTATAGATTGTTTTATATTCTATAAGTTTCTGTTTCAACAAACTATTACGTAACAATTGTAATCACGAATCGATTGCATTGTCCTTGGCTTTTTCCCTATTCACTACACAGTGAACTTGCCCTAATTCAGCGGTTTTACATACATGACTATAACAAAAGAAATATTTAACCGATGATAGCAAAATTATACATTTTTGGAAAGCTCTCAAATAGGGGAATTCAAAAATGCCGTTTAAATCAGGAAAGGGTGTATACCCAAAGAAATATACTTGTAAACTCTAATAAATATGAAATTTAAACGTTTGTGCTCATTTACTTCTCGATATATTGTATTTCAACATGTTTACCATTGACAACTATTATGTTCTGATGGGTAATTGCATGAGGAACTTAAATATGCACAGTAAAATTATGATTGGGATTGGTATAAAAATATTATTGAGCTTAAATCAAAATATGAAAAAAATCGATATTTTTTTAACATTCCTAATCACAACATGTTACCGTTAGGTCTTATCTAAATTCCAATAGCATATTTGGATTCCTTGTGAGATTACCGTTCAGAAAATATATACTTTTTATGGGTAGAACAAATAGTTATTGCGATATGCTAATTCGAATCTCAGATGGTGTAAAATGTAAAAATCTGGACATGCAACGGTAAGGGTGGCGAGTTCAAAACACACGGCCATATACGTCTATTGCTTTCTCCAGTTTTCTTGGGTTTTTTTTGTCTTAACACATGACAATCATGATATATCAGTCATATGTTATCTAATGATAAGGAAAGATCCTTTGGAGCGGCGCTTCAAATCGTCAAGTGGTCACCTTAATCCCAAAAGAACAGATAATTGTCTCTACATATTTCAAATCACGGCGCTCTTGCTGATACTCACAGCGTCACAAACCATTTTTAGAAACGTTGACCTACATTGTAACTATTGTACGAAGTTTCTTTATATTCTGATGATGCGTTGCAAAGATCCATTACGAGCTCAGAATTCCCATGTGTATATATATACATGTAGGCTTATTGCAATTTACTATGATTGTGATTTATGTTCGTCTGTATGCTGTATTTCCGTTTAGGCTAATATCAATTGTATATTGTAATTGACCACGCAAGTTCTTGTGATGAAATTTTTAAACAGAAACAGGTAGAATCTATTCCTGTTTCGGACAAATTACATTGTTCTTAACTTATTTAGGTTATACAATCTGGTAAAAATAAAGTTAGAACCTTAAAGAAAATTATTTGTGTGCCGTTTTAATGGAAAGGTAAGCCAACTTATCAGACAATGAAAGATGCCTGCATATTTCGTTTTTTCAAATCCGTATAAATCCTACGGTAGGGCCAACATCGAAGATCATTTCTACTCACCGTGAAAAACACACTACTGGCTGGGTAATGACAGTCATTGGCTGTACAAGACTGTTAGCAATATATCGTTATGAAGCATCCAAATTAGGCAGGCGATGCCCGTTGTATTGTGATTACTATTTTCCCCATCAGCCGAGTATAAGACGACAATGAATTTTGCAAACCGAGATGTTAGTTTAAGGAACAAAAGTAGATAAATACGGTAGTGTAAAGCTCGTAGCGATTGATACGAATATACCCAAATAAAGCAGATTAGTCTGTTTAGTAAAAATAACGACGTTATCAGTGCTCTGGCCGCCAAATTGAATCAAAATAGTTTTGATTTTCCGCTCCATTAAATATTGAAATGCCGAAACTCATCTACTTTTATTATTTGACTCCGTGCTAATGAATGTTCTAAACCAATCTACTAAACGGTTGCCTTAACCAAGGTAAATAGGTTAAGTAGTCTGAACAGGATATTAAACAATCAAAATCAGCACAGGCGATGTGAGAACATGAGGCCAATAGGATATAGCCCGCATTCCTGTCCTCGTCACTGAAGTTCCAACCGATTAGATGCTTTGTTTTATTGCGTGATTAGATATTTGCCTAGGAATCCAACGAACTCTTTTGGACACTTTTTTACCATTAACTAAATGTTGGTTCTCGAATGTGTGAGTTCTTGTAGAGGGATGAAGTCATATTCGTTTAAATACAAATACAATCTTTTTCTTTTAAATTATGCTTAAATAACAAAATGTGAGGCAATAATATCACTACAGGTTCACTAACCCAATATACAAGCAATGTTATTCCTCATACCCTAATTAACAAGTAACGACTTTTTAATTTGAACATAAGACTATTTGTCAGTTTACTTATATACATATCTTGCTACTCAGTTCGGTTGTGCGTTGGGCTGGTTATTTGTTTACTGACTGTGTTGGCGAACTTGCTGCAATTTACTGCTTCATTACTATGTCTCAAAATGTCTCTTGTATTGCTTGTTAATGCATAAAGGCTGGCCCTGATGTTAGGACACCATTTAAGTGTTCACCTTTATGTGCCGTACAAACTCAAACACTATGTCCATGCCTAATCATGCATAATCGTGATATATTGTCAAGGGGAAATCTACAGCTAGTAGAGGCAACTGTTTTGAAATACTTTACATTATAAACAGCCCTCTATTAAGATACATGCTAAGAGTACTGCCTGCCAGAAATTGACGGATTATTCGTTGGGGTTAGGTTCGAGTATAATATATAGGGTAAGGAATCATGATCATTGTTTTGGTTATGTTTATGTTTAGGGTTATGGCTATGGCTATCGTTATGGTTATGGTTATGGTTATGGTTATGGTTATGGTTATGGTTATGGTTATGGTTATGGTTATGGTTATGGTTATGGTTATGGTTATGGTTATGGTTATGGTTATGGTTATGGTTATGGTTATGGTTATGGTTAGGGTAACGGTTATGATTATGGGTAAGGTTAAGTTTAGTCCTTTGGCCCTGTTTAAGATTTGGGTTAATGTAAGGGCAGGGTTAGGAGAGGGCTCTGGTTTTCGGGTTGTTTAAAGTTCCACAGATGTTTTCCAACGCTATCATATGTTTAAATGTTAATACAACCGTTTATACAACACACTTGAATTGAATTCATGCTAACATAGTAGGTAAGTTTTCTACCCTGAATCTTCATATATCCCAGCCGTAAGTGAGTTATCAAAATCCAATTTGAGATTACCTGTTACAATCTGTCATTGCCTAAAGGGCTAAAATACATTGACAATAAACATTGTTTGCTTTACCTAGCAGAGAGAAATTGTATATCTAGGGAACTCGTCCTATTTTCATGATCAATAACTGAATGCAGCATTATTAACAGCATAAAACATATTTGACATGTAATTTCCGCATATTGCAGTGTACATATTCATCACTTTTGATAAAACCTTCACAAATATGTACCTGGGAAACTTAACCGAGTCGATCTTAGGTGTCAGGTGATTGAAATATTAATCCGTGGAGTAGGAACTATTTTAATAGAATATGAAAAGAAGAATTCAATATAACATGCCACAAGGTACCAATGCTGAATGCAACACAGGTGGGAAGAACGAGCAAATTATTATTGAATGCAGAAGCAATTTTGTAATTTTATATCACGATGGAAAAATCCCGTTGACATGTATAATATAGGTATATTATTTCGGTACGGTACATTCATTAAACATTTCAAGATCCTTTTTTGCTGTTTTAGATCATGAAACTTACACCTACTTAAAATATAAACCGGGGGAGGTTGAAGAAACACAATCTTCACTATTACAATAGATTATTTCATTCAAGATGCTAAATATTCATTAACGAGATGCCAATTTGTCATTTCCATTTTCAAACACTGGCTATCAAACATTAATATATAGATGAAATAGCTTGGGAACATATCTTTAGGAATTTGCTGACGAAAACAGCACATGATATAGTTGATGAAAAGGGTTGTCATTACGTTGAGACTATAGGGACAGATCTAAACAAACCGAAAGAGTCACGAAATACACATAACCCAATATTTACTGTGCGATAGGTAAAGAACCGTTGCATCGTCTACCCATGTTCATAGCCACTAATACTGTCATATAGTGTGTCTCAAAATACTTCTGCTTTTAAATAAAATGTTACTTTTCCCACATGTGTAAAATGGTAGTAAAATGGTGTACAGTATTTTCAACAGCAAACATCCTGACAATACAAACATAACAACTAAAGGTATCACTAAAATTAGTGAGGAAGCTACTTCAAGGTTTGAAACTTAAACCAAATTTACATTGAACCTTTTACGTGGGACGAAATTTTACATGTTGAGTGTTTTCAACGTAGTGTAAAAGCAATCGACAACTATGTTCCCAACATTTTAGACGGTATGGTATCCTGTAAGTATTGGCTACCTGAAAAATATTTTGGGGATGTGGTTTAAAGCAGTCACATTATTAGGAATCTTGACAACTATTCTACCTCAAGATTGTCTTTTGATGATCTAATCTGTCAGTATCATTGATATATAGTTGTGATTTATCATAGAATTGAATTTACCAAACAACGAGATTTGAAGGGGACATTTTGAATAATATCAGAGTGGGTCTCAATTAGCTTCAAGCTAAAAAAGCTATGCATTTTTGTATTTGATATTAAAATATCGATCGCAACATATCGTTGAGGGCACTACCAAGCTGGTAAATGTCCTGCTATGGAGAAATTATGGAGACGTACACTGTTATCCTCATGGTGATTAAATTCAATAAAACTAAACATTTACCTAGAAAGGGAAGGTTTTTCACGCCCCCCCCCCCCCCCCCCCCCCCCCAATCCCTCCATGACTACAATTTCCTAATTCAATGACATTTTGTCTCTAGTTTGTCCACATTGTATGCCTAAAACCATGCACATCGATTAAACTATGCCATCACCACACAATTGGAAATGTTAACGTAAAGAGGGCATCCATCTTGTATTGATTCAGGGTAACGCTCTGGCAGATTTACTATCGGTAGAGTGCCGAGTGGCGTTGGCGAATTAAAGAGAAACTATCGTATCAAAAGCCATCTTTAACACATAGGTTTCCATACCAAACTTTCGTATGTGCAACGACTCTGTACAACTAAACAAAACAAAAGGACACTTGTCACTGTAATCGACGTCATCTACAGCCCCCTAATTTATTACAGGTATTAATCGCTCAATATACTTATTTATCATGTATCATACATAAATTATACCTATTTTTGATAAATCGGTTTAATAAGTGATTAAAATCCGATGAATTACCTTTCTTCTTATGCTTATATTGTTAAAGCATAATACATGCATCTGTGCGAATAATATCGGCGCGAAGTTATTATATTGTACCAGTGTTGTCTCGGCCAATAACCAATCTTTCTTCCTGATCTTGATTTAACTGTGGGACCCAGCGGACATGATTTCGCAGCTCTATCTTTTACACATCACTTGTGAAGGTGGATAACGTGATAATGCACTAAAAACACTGTCATGAAGAATCATCAAGGATTGCTATAAAACCGGAAAGGATTTATCGTAAGCTATGCAACTGATGTGGAATAAATTGATGTTGTTACGATTGCAAACCTATAAATGGTTTTAGTAAAGAGTCGCATGTTGTATTATATTATTAAAATAATAATAAAATAATAATAAAACACATTTATGAAGCGCGCTACACGGGAGTCTCAGTGCGCTGTACTTACATTATGTAAGAACCCTAAAAACACCTAAATTACATCAACTAAAAACCTAAACATACATACAAGTAAAATACCAAAACAGAATAATATACTAGTACCTAAAACACATACAGAATGTTGATAAAAAGAACAAACAATGAGTTCAAGCAACGGCGAAAATATGGGTGTTGAGGTTTTTTTGGTTTAAATTGCGAGTGAAAAAGCATTCCTTATGTGTTATGGTAATTTATTCCAAAGTTCTTGAGCGGCGTACGTGAAACAGCTTTGTCCATATGTTACAGCGTTCACAGATTGACGTTGAAGCTGGAGAGCTGCCCTTGATCTCAGAGAGCAAACGGGATCTTTATCTTTAAGAACGGGATCTTATTAGCAATGCCATCGCTTGCAATAAGGTGGTATTAATTTAAGGTTTGACTTATCATAACCCTCCCATGATAATAACCATGCGCAGAATATATTCTGATGGAATAATTAGCAAACGTTAACATGAGATTCCGTAAGATTTAATACAGAATGATCGTTATTCCATGTTACTACCATGTCATTTTGGATGTATTGGGTGGTTTTCTAGATATTATACTAATGAGGCTCACGGTATATCTGGGCTGGTTCTAGGCACTTGACTTTCTTTTCCTATATAGATAATTCAAGAAGGTTAAGAACATCGTAAACCGCGACAACTTTTACTCATATTTATTTTTATGCAGAGTGTTTTAACCCCCTTTTTCGTTGCGGCAATAACTTGTACAGTAATAAAGCGCTTTTTAAATCACCCAGCGTGAAGTACAGTGTTACAATCATGGCTTTCACGTCGTTATGTTTAGTTCTCTAAAGATGGCGGTTTCTATGTGTACACTAAAAACCCAAACTGGTCAGCCTGACTAACTTAAAGCTAGTCCAGATGGTGTCCATCTTGACCAGCTTTAGCTTTACGTTAGTTGCGCGACTACTAGTCCGTCCATAAGTTGGACTAGTTTAGGCTATGTGCTCGATTAGCTTTAAGTTAGTCCAGATGGTGCCTATCTTGACTAGCTTTAGCCTAGTTCAGCATTGCTCATAGTCCAGCATTGCTGGACTAGCTTTAGTCGCTCGACTAACTTGATGTTAGTCCGTCCTAAGCTGGACTAGTTTAGGCTAGTCGCTGGAGTTAGTCCAGACGGTGTCCATCTTGGCTAGCGTTAGCCTAGAATAGCATTGCTGGACTAGCTTTACGTAATTTTTTTTTTACGTAAGTCGCTCGACTAGCTTTATTCTTTGACCATTTAACCTCGTAGTAATGGTTGTATGTAATGTTAGCAGAATATGATATCAGAGGTGTTTATTTCCGATAATTTCAATTTATGAAACGGAGTGAATAAATAATTTATTCTTGTTTAAATTTCATCACTCGGTGAGTGAGTGACATGATAATTGGATAAATCACTCTCTATAGAGTGATTTTCCACTATTTTAAAGTGAAAATATTTCCACTCCTGTGTTAGAGGGGGGGGGGGGGGGGGGGGGTGGGGGGGGGGGATGATGTCGAATTGTCGATCTCTGCTCGCACTCTGCAGCCAACACCATCCAAGTGAAAATGGCTACAGCCTCGTTCTCGTTCTTGAATCATTGACGTGATTGGCAGAAAGTCCGATAATACAATTTTGCGATTGGAAAGAATATAAATCTATGAATCGGAGTGAATAATTTTTATTATTGTTTAACTAGTTCATCACTCGGTGAGTGAGTGATATGAGAATTGGTTAAATCACTCTATATAGAGTGATTTTCTAGTCTTTTAAAGTTAAAACAATTTCATTCCTGTTTACTCTTTTACATTTAGAGAGTAAAGTTCAATTCAAAGCGGCACTTTCATTATATTGACCCCTATAACCAATAACATGGAAAGAAGCTATTTTAATTACATTTTTGCAACTGGTTGTTTTTTTGTGCCTAATTTTGATTCTTATTTATGTCACTGTCATTAAGATCAATTTTAGCATCGTCTATTGCTTTCTCCAGTTTTCTTGGTTTTTTGGTCTTCATCATGATATATCAGTCATATGTTATCTAATTATAAGGAAAGATCCTTTGGATCAAGTGGGTCACCTTAATCCCAAAAGAACAGATAATTGTCTCTACATATTTCAGATCACGGCGCTCTTGTTGATACTCACAGCGTCACAAACCATTTTTAGAAATGTTGACCTACATTGTAACTATCCCAAATTGTACTAAGTTTCTTTATATTCTGATGATGCGTTGCAAAGATCCATTACGAGCTCAGTATTCCCATTTGTATATACATGTAGGCTTATTGCAATTTAATATGATTGTGATTTATGTTCGTCTGTATGCTTTATTTCCGTTTAGGCTAATATCAATTGTATATTTTGATTGACCACGTAAGTTCTTGTGATGAAATTTATAAACAGAAACAGGTAGAATCTATTCCTGTTTTGGACAAATCACATTGTTCTTAACTTATTTAGGTAATACAATCTAGTAAAAATAAAGTTAGAACCTAGAAGAAAATTACTTTTGTGCCGTTTCAATGGAAAGGTAAACCAACTTATCAGACAATGAAAGATGTCTGCATATTCGTTTTCAAATCCGTATAAATCTTACAATAGGGCCAACATCGAAGATCATTTCTACTCACCGTGAAAAACACACCACTGGCTGGGTAATGACAGTCATGGACTGTACAAGACTGTTAGCAATATATCGTTATGAAGCATCCAAATTAGGCAGGCGATGCCCGTTGTATTGTGATTACTATTATTCCCACCAGCCGAGTATAAGACGACAATGAATTTTGCAAACCGAGATGTTAGTTTAAGGAACAAAAGTAGATAAATACGGTAGTGTTAAGCTCGTAGCGATTGATACGAATATACCCAAATAAAGCAGATTAGTCTGTTTAGTAAAAATAAAGACGTTATCAGTGCTCTGGCCGCCGAATCGAATCAAAATAGTTTTGATTTTCCGCTCCATTTAATATTGAAATGCCGAAACTCATCTACTTTTATTATTTGACTCCGTACTAATGAATGTTCTAAACCAATCTACTAAACGGTTGCCTTAACCAAAATAGGTAAATAGGTTAAGTGGTCTGAACAGGATATTAAAAAAAATCAAAATCAGCACAGGCGATGTGAGAACATGAGGCCAATAGGATATAGCCCGCATTCCTGTCCTCGTCACTGAAGTACCAACCGATCAGATGCCTTGTTTTATTGCGTGATTAGACATTGCCTAGGAATCCAACGAACTCTTTTGGACACTTTTTTACTATTAACTAAATGTTGGTTCTCGAATGTGGCGTTCTTGTGGAGGGATGAAGTCATATTCGTTTAAATATAAATACAATCTTTTTTAAATTATGCTTAAATAACAAAATGCGAGGCAATATATCACTACAGGTTCACTAACCCGATATACAATCAATGTTATTCGTCATACCCTAATTAACAAGTAACGACTTTTTAATTTGAACAAAAGACTATTTGTCAGTTTTCTTATATCTTGCTACTCAGTTCGGTTGTGCGTTGGGCTGGTTATTTGTTTACTTACTCTGTTGGCAAACTTGCTGCAATTTACTGCTTCATTACTATGTCTCAAAATTCCTCTTGTATTGCTTGTTAATGCAAAAGGCTGGCCCTGATGTTAGGACACCAAAGTGTTCACCTTTGTGTGCCGTACACACTCAGACACTATTTCCATGCATAATCATGCATAATCGTGATATATTGTCGGGGGACAATCTACAGCTAGTAGAGGCAACTGTTTTGATATAGTTTACATTATAAACAGCACTCTATTGAGATACATGCTAAGAGTATTGCTTGCCAGAAATTGACGAATTATTCGTTGGGGTTAGGTTTGAGTATAATATATAGGGTAAGGAATCAGGATCACTATTTTGTTTATGTATATGTTTATGTTTATGTTTATGTTTATGTTTATATTTATGTTTATGTTTATGTTTATGGTTATGGTTATGGTTATGGTTATGGTTATGGTTATGGTTATGGTTATGGTTATGGTTATGGTTATGGTTATGGTTAGGGTTAGGGTTAGGGTTAGGGTTATGGTTATGGTTATGGTTAGGGTTATGGTTATAGTTATGGTCAGGGTTAGGGTTACGGTTAGGATTATGGGTAAGGTTAAGTTTAGTCCTTTGGCCCTGTTTAAGATTTGGGTTAATGTTAGGGCAGGGTTTGGAGAGGGCTCTGGTTTTCGGGTTGTTTGAGGTTCCACAGATATTTTCCCACGTTATCATAGGTTTAAATGTTAATACAACCGTTTATACAACACACTTTAATTGAATTCATGCTAACATAGATAGGGAAGTTTTCTACCCTTAATCTTCATATATCCCAGCCGTAAGGGAGTTATCAAAATCCAATTTTAGATTACCTGTTACAATCAGTCATTGCCTAAAGGGCTAAAATACATTGACAAAAAAACATTGTTTGCTTTACCTAGCAGAGAGAAATTGTATATCTAGGGAACTCGTCCTTGTATTATCATGATCAATACCTTAATGCAGCATTATTTACAGCATGAACATTTTTGACATGTAATTTCCGCATATTGCAGTGCATATGTTCATCACTTTTGATAAAACCTTCAAAAATATGTACCTGGGAAACTTAACCAAGTCGATCTTAGGTGTCAGGTGATTGAGATATTAATCCGTTGAGTAGGAACGATTTTAACAGAATATGAAAAGAAGACTTCAATATAACATGCCACAAGGTACCAATGCTGAATGCAACACAGGTGGGAAGAACGAGCAAATTATTATTGAATGCAGAAGCAATTTTGTAATTTTATGTCACGATGGAAAAATTCCCGTTGACATGGAGGTATATTATTTCGGTACGGCACTTTCATTAAACATTTCAAGATCCTTTTTTTGCTGTTTTAGATCATGAAACTTACACCTACTTAAAATATAAACCGGGGAGGTTAAAGAAACACAATCTTCACTATTGTTTACGTCTTAATGCTGTAATTATCATTACAATAGGTTATTTCATTCAAGATGCTAAATATTCATTAACGAGATCCCAATTTGTCATTTCCATTTTCAAACACTGGGTATTAAACATTAATAGATAAACTAGCTTGGGAACATATCTTTAGGAATTCGCTCACGAAAACAGCACATGAAATAGTTGATGAGAAGTGTTGTCATTACGTTGGGACTATAGGGACGGATCTAAACAAACTGAAAGAGTCACGAAATACACATAACCCAATATTTACTGTGCGATAGGTAAAGAACCGCTGCATCGTCTGTAAACAACTACCCATGTTCCTAGCCACTGATACTGTCATATAGTGTGTCTCAAAATACTTCTGCTTCCAAATCAAATGTTACTTTTCCCACATGTGTAAAATGGTGGTAAAATGGTGTACAGTATTTTCAACAGCAAACATCCTGACGATACAAACATAATAACTAAAGGTAGCACTAAAATTAGTGAGGAGGTTACTTCAAGGTTTGAAAATTAAACAAAATTTACATTGAACATTTTACGTGGGACGAAATTTTACATGTTGAGTGTTTTCATCTTTGTGTAAAAGCAATCTATTTTCGCAGCGTTTTAAACAGTATGGTATCCTGTAAGTATTTGCTACCTGAAAAATATTTTGGGGATGTAGTTTACAGCAGTCACATTATTAAGAATCTTGACAATTATTCTACCTCAAGATTGTCTTTTGATGATCTAATCCTGTCAGCATCGTTCATATATAGTTGTGATTTATCATAGAATTGAATTTACCAAACAATGAGATTTGAAGGGGACATTTTGAATAATATCAGAGTGGGTCTCAATTAGCTTCAAGCTAAAAAAGCCATGCCTTTTTTATTTGATATTAATATATCGATAGCAACATATCGTTGAGGGCATTACCAAGCTGGTAAATGTCCTGCTATGGAGAAATTATGGAGACGTACACTGTTACCCTCATGGTGATTAAATTCAATACAACTACACATTTACCTAGAAAGGGAAGGTTTTTCACCCCCCCCCCCCCCCCTCCCTCCATGACTACAATTTCCGAATTCAATGACATTTTTTCTCTAGTTTGTCCACATTGTATGCCTAAAACCATGCATATCGATTAAACTATGCCATCACCACACAATTGTTAACGTAAAGAGGGCAACCATCTTGTATTGATTCAGGGTAACGTTCTGGCAGATTTACTATCGGTAGAGTGCCGAGTGGCGTTGGCGAATTAAAGAGAAACTATCGTATCAAAAGCCATCTTTAACACATTTCTTTTCCATACGTGTCTATTACTACCAAACTGTTGTATGTGCATCGACTCTGTACAATTACTAACCAAAACAAAAGGACACTTGTCACTGTAATTCGACGTCATCTACAGCCCCCTTATTTATTACAGGTATTAATCGCTCAATATACTTATTTATCATTGTATTATACATAAATTATACCTATTTTTAATAAATCGGTTGAATAAGTGATTAAAATCTGATGTATTACCTTTCTTCTTATGCTTATATTGTGCGAATAATATCGGCGCGAAGTCATTATATTGTACCAGTGTTGTCTCGGCCAATAACCAATCATTCTTCCCTGATTTTGATTTCACTGTGGGACCCAGCGGACATGATTTCGCAGCTCTATCTTTTACACATCACTTGTGAAGGTGAACAACGTGATAATGCACATGCACTGAAAACACTGTCATGAAGAATCGCAATGAATGCTATAAAACCGGGAAGGATTTATTGTAAGCTATGCAACTTATGTGGAATAAATTGATGTTGTTACGATTGCAAAACCTATAAATGGTTTAGTAAAGAGTCGAATGTTGTAGCATATTAATAATAATAAAATAATTTTAAAAAAACATTTATGAAGCGCGGTACACGATCTTATTAGCGATTCCATCGCTTGCAATAAGGTGGTATTCATTTAAGGTTTGACTTATCAAAACCCTCCCATGATAATTTACCATGCGCAGAATATATTCTGATGGAATAATTAGCAAACGTTAACATGAGATTCTTTAAGATTTAATACAACATTTTCGTAATTCCATGTTACTACCATGTCAATTTGGATGTATTGGGTGGTTTTCTAGATATACTAATGAGGCTCACGGTATATCTGGGCTGGTTCTAGGCACCTATTTTTTTTTCCTAGACAATTCAAGAAGGTTAAGAACATCGTAAACCGCGACAACTTTTACTCATATTTATTTTTATGCAGAGTGTTTTAACCCCCTTTTTCGTTGCGGCAATAACTTGTACAGTAATAAAGCGCTTTTTAAATCACCCAGCGGGAAGTACAGTGTTCAATCATGGCTTTCACGTCGTTATGTTTTGTTCTCTAAAGATGGCGGTTTCTATGTGTACACTGAAAACCTAAACTGGTCAGCCTGACTAACTTAAAGCTAGTCCAGATGGTGTCCATCTTGACTAGCTTTAGCTTTACGTTAGTTGCGCGACTACTAAAGCAAAACTACTAAACCATCCATAAGCTGGACTAGTTTAGGCTATGTGCTCGACTAGCTTTAAGTTAGTCCAGATGGTGCCTATCTTGACTAGCTTTAGCCTAGTCCAGCATTGCTCATAGTCCAGCATTGCTGGACTAGCTTTAGTCGCTCGACTAACTTGATGTTAGTCCGTCCTAAGCTGGACTAGTTTAGGCTAGTCGCTGGAGTTAGTCCAGATGGTGTCCATCTTGGCTAGCGTTAGTCTAGAATAGCATTGCTGGACTAGCTTTACGTAAGTTTTTTTTAACGTAAGTCGCTCGACTAGCTTTATGACCATTTAACCTCGTAGTAATGGTTGTATGTAATGTTAGCAGAATATGATATCAGAGGTGTTTATTTCCGATAATTTCAATTTATGTAACGGAGTGAATAAATAATTTATTCTTGTTTAAATTTCATCACTCGGTTAGTGAGTGACATTATAATTGGATAAATCACTCTCTATAGAGTGATTTTCCACTATTTTAAAGTGAAAATATTTTCACTCCTGTGTTAGAGGGGGGAGGTTCTCGCTCTTTTAACATTTAGAGAGTAAATAGTCATCATGAAGAAGATTTAAACAATTGAGTAGGGTTAGTGATAAGTCCACCTGTATTATAGAACATTAAATTGCATCTCAGTGCCTAGTCCAGCAGAACAAATCAAGTTAGTCAGGCTGAGCCGGACTAACCTTATTAAGCTAGTCAAGTCGGACCAGCAGGCTTGACTAACCTGCTGGACTAGTTTAAGCTAGTCCAACAGGTTTGACTAGCCTGCCCGACTAGTTTAAAGTTAGTTCAGCCTGTGCCTGACTAGTTTAAGTTTTCAGTGTACGTCTGTGTTCTGTATTAATTTAGTGATGTAATGCCATTTTCTTCTAGATTCGCTTCCACTCGTTTTAATCGAGACTTCTCTTACTTAATTATGATATGCATGTTAGGCGTAGTGTCCTCTTATCTGCATTCCACACCGATTTTGCTGAGTAAAACCCGGATAACGACACATAAGGAAATCTGTGCAAATGTCGTTGGAACTTTACAAATAATGTATTGTTTATTCATATTTTACAAATCGATCATGCTCACCGCGTTTACAAAACCCAATGTAAGTAAAGTGGGAAATGAGGCCTGGTTCAACCATGTCAACATAAGGATGCAATGCCCCTCATGTGTACGAAACCCAATGGGTGTAGAATAAGAAAATAAGTCGGGCTTGAAATATCTGGGAATCTCTGCCCTCCATGCGCCCCTATCTTGTGACGCGGCGCCACTCTTAACTGGATTAATCACGCACCAGCACCGCCCTAAGGCACACGCGACGACCATTGAACCTCGAGAAGGTACAGAGGGAAAGAACATCACTAGTCATTCTTCTCTCTTAGAGGCTTTATTCTGTTGTGTTTCGGAAGCAACTCGGGTGTAACACTGTCTCGTATTTATTTCCCCGTAAGGGACTTACTTATTGCAATATATTTTCAGATTTCTGGCATGCGATCCATTCATTTATTTATAAGCTTGGGCGCAGATGTGAACAAAAGCTCTGGAACTAACTCTACGTATTGATATTCAAACATCTCCTCGAGCACAATGCCAGGAGATTGTAAAAGAGTTACGCTCTGATGATTCTCATAGTCCATATACTCCGAATATGTTCCCATAAGTGTTTATAATCAAGGTTTGTTTCATGTTTGGGTTCTGTTTATGAATAACTTACGAGTCCAAATTAAAGCGGCACGCCGTTTTGGTCGCACATTACTTTGTGAGACATAAAAGATGAAGAAATTGTAATGGTGAAATATTTCATTCAATAGACCACTTTGTTAATCCGACCCTCACACGATTGCACATAATTATGCTTTAAATCAAGCTCAGATATGTAACAATGGTATAAAAACTCAACTAATAAAGAAGGATTGTGATAAGCGTAAACAATTTGAGTGTTTTGATACTTGCTGCTGAAATCCCAACATTGATTAACCGGCAGTTGATGTCAGTGGTGTTATGTTATAATGGGTCCATTTTGATTCAAGAATCAGTTTAAAATCATACATTTTTTCCATTGGGTAACTACATTAAAAATTGCTCACTCACCGTAATAATTTAGAAACTTTGATGAAATGGGCAATGATTCCATTAATAACCCCGAGTAGACAAAAGCGATAGGGAATATCCTTGAAATATGCTTGAGTAAAAACATCTTAAATTGTATTCGTGATGACCATACAATAAACGGTTCTCATGTGTTGAACCATGAACGTCTGCCTTCGTGTGAAAGCCATGCAGATACCGATATTCAACGGCCAGCATGGTCATAACAACATGTGAGACGAAGAGGAGGAATACATACTTGAACGCGGTTTTAAGCTAAACACGCCTCGTTTACTAAACGTAGTTCTCGAAAATTTGTTTAACTTACACACGCACCCGCTCACCGAAAAGTGTATAACTATATGGGTATGGGGGTAGTTTAACGCGAATTTAACTAAACTCGTGCACCAATTGTACGCCTTGAACGATTACTCAACCGGTGCAAGCTGACGTGCAGATCCTGTAGTCTTAAAAATACACATGCATTTGAGGAACTTGGTCGATAGCTTTTCTAACCCATTTGGGCCACAATAAATTGAATATCTGTATACAGCGAACGCACGACCACTCTTGGGACGAGATTTGCGGAGTTTAAAATCGGGTTTTGTTAAACACGTCGTTTAAAAGATAAACGCGCGTTTAATTTAGATACGAGTTTAGTTAGACACGGGTTTAAGCTTAAATCGTGTTCAGTACGAGAATATGGCCTAGTGTGTTTCGATATGCTAGCCAAAGAGACTGCTCGTGTCGTTATGCTTATCTGTACCATTTGTGTATATTCCCGGCCCCCAACTCAACACAAAAGTTGGTAACCATGACTGTTCTTCATTTTTCCAAAGTACCCATTTGCAAGGATTTTTCAGCACCCCCCCCCCCTTTTTTTGGCAAAAACGAGGACAAAATTGGGGTGAAAAATACCCCCATTTTTGGTTTTCAATGACTATAATTTCAAACACCCCTTTTCAAAGACACTTTTATACATAAAACGTGTTGCTCCAAACAGTAACAGGCGTTTACGGTCCTGTGTTATAAACTGGTGTACCCCAAATGGTGTATTTGGGTTGTTACCAGGTTCTAATCAAATAATTAAATCCATACTGTGATGTTATTTGTTTTTCCTCTTCGTAAAATACCCCTTTTTCGAATTTCGCGGAGACTAATTCACGAAATACCCCCTATTTTCATGATTTCGCGGTCCTCGCTGACAATCGAAAATACACCCCTTTTCAGCGATTTTTAGAACAGTCATGGTTACCAACTTTTGTGTTGAGTTAGGGGGCCGGTGTATACTACGGTACATATTACGGTGACACAATGTTTTCGAGACATACTTCACAAGAAGTTTGATCAATGAACTTGTATAAGCAGCTGCTGGCAGAAATGTGTACAGAGACAATACTGCGTGAATATGCCTCATAAATGTGGCGTCTGTCTCAAGCACTTAAACTTTGTGAAGATTTTTAATATCGGTCATTAAGATATTTTCTTTTTAACTGATATATAACAATTACGTCGTTGTTATAATATTATACGGGGATTTACTGAGAGATAAACCTATGCCCTATTGTAGAGCACGGTACGTGAACACAAATCTAAGTGTAATTAATAAATGAGGCTGATTTATCCCTAGTTTACGTGTTAACCAATGGGACATTTATTTCGTGCTGTGCTCCCATTAAAAAAATGCGTATGGTAGGTTTACATACAGGGCGTGGCAAAAACAGTGTCTCATGAGGGAGAAAATTGATTACCAATACATCCAACTCTTTTGGTTTTCAAAACATTAGTCTGCTGGTTAGCTCTATTAGTCCTCTATCAACACACTTTATCCCATTGAGTTCCACCCCTTAACTCCCGAGATATAATCAGTTCAGTTACAAGAGTGCGAATCCCACTCCGGCCACTCTTTGACAAAAAAATGGATTTTCAACCAGAAAATAACTGCCTTTAAGATTCCAATGATGATTTGTAGGATACATCAATTTATTATGTAAACTACATCTTATATTCACATATTCTGCGGTTTGTCATTGATATGGATGAAAGTATGTTTTTCTACTCAAATTTAACTAAATGTCAATGTACAAGGTGTCCCAAAAGTATATGCACGTTTTTGAAGAGTCATATCTCATAAAATATAAATCATAATTTAACCATATTTTGATATACGAGATTTGGGAAATTATTTTGATACCAAACACAACCCTATTGGTGAACCCACAACATTATAAAGGTGATTGAATTTTTTTGGCCGTGTGCCAGACCTTCCCATACCAAGTACCACACATTGTTGTTAGAATCAGGTGCGCATACATTAACGATATGAAAGCAACGTTGCGCATTAGTCACAGTTCACTGCCCACCTTGCAACATTAATGTTATTACCAAACTCGGGCACTCACAACAAAAATAGGCGTAGTAGACAGCATTGCACAGCAAAAGTCTTCATTCAAGATGGTTTACAGAATAGATAAGCGAATACAAATTGTATGGTTCTACACTGAAACAAATCCAGTTCAACTTACTCAACAAAAGTTCAGAAAACATTTCAAAGTGAAATGCGCACCAGGAAGAATATCCATTCTGAAGTTGGTGGATACATTTTTGAACTGTGCATGATTTGTCTCGATGTGGTAGAAAAAAGACTGGTAGATCAACAAGTCACATTGATGTCAAAAGACATGCAGTAGCCAAAAGTCCAAAAAGATCTATTCGCCGACTTTCCGCAGAAAATAAGATTCAAACTGATTAAAGAATTTTGCGTAAGGACTTGAAGAAGTTTCCATACAAGATTCAGATCAAACAAAACATTAAAGCAGCGGACAGAAAAGCAAGAGTGGTATGTGTGATATAGTTTGTTATTATGATGGGATCACTGTAATGTAAAATTTTAAATATTACAATTGACAGATCACTTTCCATGTAACCAACTCTACCCATATTTTTGTTAATCTCAATAGGTATGGATTTATGAACTTTATTTATTCCTGGAAGTATAAAATTACATTTTTGCAGTAATACATATTTTACTTCTAGGGTGGCATTACAAACAGATGGTACTCCAATGTTTGGTATCAACAATATTTCCCACATCTCCTATTTCTAAATATGTATTCATATTTTCAATACGACTTATATTTTGTGAAATACAAAGTTTCAAAGTCGTGCATAGACTTTTGGGACACCCTGTTGTAGGTAGATTACTATTGAGTGTGTAGTACGGTGGCCCTGAAGGGTCATGACGAGTTAACCAGATGATGACATGACGAGATAAATGACGAGATAATTGCGAGATAATTTACAGATGACGTGATAATTGACGAGATAATTGCGAGATAATTTACAGATGACGTGATAATTGACGAGATGACGAGATAATTTACAGATGACGTGATAGTTGACGAGATAATTGCGAGATAATTTACAGATGACGTGATAACTGACGAGATAATTGCGAGATAATTTACAGATGACGTGATAATTGACGAGATGACGAGATAATTTACAGATGACGTGATAGTTGACGAGATAATTGCGAGATAATTTACAGATGACGTGATAACTGACGAGATAATTGCGAGATAATTTACAGATGACGTGATAATTGACGAGATAATTGCGAGATAATTTACAGATGACGTGATAATTGACGAGATGACGAGATAATTTACAGATGACGTGATAATTGACTACATAATTGCGAGATAATTTACAGATGACGTGATAATTGACTACATAATTGCGAGATAATTTACAGATGACGTGATAATTGACGAGATAATTGCGAGATAATTTACAGATGACGTGATAATTGACGAGATGACGAGATAATTTACAGATGACGTGATAGTTGACGAGATAATTGCGAGATAATTTACAGATGACGTGATAATTGACTACATAATTGCGAGATAATTTACAGATGACGTGATAATTGACTACATAATTGCGAGATAATTTACAGATGACGTGATAATTGTCGAGATGACGAGATAATTTACAGATGACGTGATAATTGACTACATAATTGCGAGATAATTTACAGATGACGTGATAATTGACTACATAATTGCGAGATAATTTACAGATGACGTGGTAATTGACTACATAATTGCGAGATAATTTACAGATGACGTGATAATTGTCGAGATGACGAGATAATTTACAGATGACGTGATAATTGACTACATAATTGCGAGATAATTTACAGATGACGTGATAATTGACTACATAATTGCGAGATAATTTACAGATGACGTGATAATTGACTACATAATTGCGAGATAATTTACAGATGACGTGATAATTGTCGAGATGACGAGATAATTTACAGATGACGTGATAATTGACTACATAATTGCGAGATAATTTACAGATGACGTGATAATTGACTACATAATTGCGAGATAATTTACAGATGACGTGATAATTGACTACATAATTGCGAGATAATTTACAGATGACGTGATAATTGTCGAGAGGACGAGATAATTTACAGATGACGTGATAATTGACTACATAATTGCGAGATAATTTACAGATGACGTGATAATTGACTACATAATTGCGAGATAATTTACAGATGACGTGATAATTGTCGAGATGACGAGATAATTTACAGATGACGTGATAATTGACTACATAATTGCGAGATAATTTACAGATGACGTGATAATTGACTACATAATTGCGAGATAATTTACAGATGACGTGATAATTGACTACATAATTGCGAGATAATTTACAGATGACGTGATAATTGACGAGATGACGAGATAATTTACAGATGACGTGATAATTGACTACATAATTGCGAGATAATTTACAGATGACGTGATAATTGACTACATAATTGCGAGATAATTTACAGATGACGTGATAATTGACTACATAATTGCGAGATAATTTACAGATGACGTGATAATTGACGAGATGACGAGATAATTTACAGATGACGTGATAATTGACTACATAATTGCGAGATAATTTACAGATGACGTGATAATTGACTACATAATTGCGAGATAATTTACAGATAACAGTTTTGCCAATACCGCTATTTCGTCGCCCAATTGGGCTCCCTCTGATTTTGACTTGTGTGCCGCGTGTTGAAAAAGTGTGCTGTGGTTTGCTAAAAATTGGGCTACTCTCAACCCTGAGTCCGGGCTGTTCCTAACAGAGTAAGGCGTGGCGTCGAAACAGAGCACGCGTCAGACACTAGCTATTGTTGTGGAGAGGTCATAAACCCCAACTTGCATGTACATGATTGTATACATGTAGGGACGTTAATTACTGTTTTATTAATTAGCAGAATAGTTCCCCTGTTGTTTCTATAATTATTCATACCAGAATAATTTCTCCAAATTGTTAATGTTACATTATTTTTAATAATTTATTGTTCATCATTCCTTGTAAGATGTATGTTCGAAAGGTAAATAAAATGAATAAATTAACTAATAATGTTTAAAGCTGTATTTTTTACTAAATAATTACTATGTTGTGGCAAGTTGATGAACTCCCGGATGAACTCTGCTCGCCCATAAACCATAATAGACTTGTTTTTAACAAAGGTAATACTGTGAATCTGAATCGCATCCTCAAAGTGTTGGCTATTTTAAATTTGACATAATATTAACATTTTCCACGCGGCTATTGGTTTTATTGTATAAAACAGATTTTTCAGAAACCTTTCCCAACTTTCCATGTCTATCTCAAGGATTACAGAACCAATACCAGGCATGTTTGTACTTATTTCCATGCATTTCTCTTGGTGATGCAAAAATGGTAATTTAATTCAACATTTTTGAAACATTTTGTAAAGTTTTGGAATTTCGTCTACAGATGCTTGCCGCGTGGAAAGTGTTAAACGGCTTTAGGTTGGTTATTTGTTGTCGTCTGAAACTTTGCCAGACCATATTGCCATATACGGCGTAATATACAACCAATTGCCTTCAGATTTGGAGAAGTATTAGACACATAGGCCTAGTTGAGTTTAGGATATAAAACGAAATTGTAACCATGTCATCGTCTGTGTAAAAGTAGAGGTCAAAGTTCAAAATGTTTACGAAATAATTACTATTTTCGGCATGTTTAAGATCTTCGCACGACTATAATTTGAATTATTTTAACAATGTAATAACATTGACATCCCCCAAGTGTTGGCAATTTATATTTGACCCAATAGTCACCTTATGAGATTAGTAAATGCTATAATTTAACATGCCTAGTAGTATTGGTTCTGTAATTTTTTAGATAAGACTTTGAATAATTGGGAAATGTTTTTGAAAAATGTTTTGTAAATGGTAAAACTATAGTTACAACCATGTAGAAAGTGTTAAATTCAAATATTTACGTTAACATATTCGAAGACAATTTAGCGCGCCTGAAACACATCATTTTGCACTACAAAAAGTTGGAGGGTATCAAGTTCAAGTGTACCTGCTTTCGGACTAAATAAAATAGCTATATTTAAAATACCAATTGTAGTCTGCTTAAATTTAGAAATTCAAACGGGAAAGTATAAAATATGAAGCATCTAACAACAAAACATTTATTCAATAAATTAGATTAATTTGAAGAATAGGCGCCACGCGTGAAAAACTATGTCGGGCGGTAACTGAGATTTAATCAAATTATCGTAAAGAAAGATATTACAGTTTTATTCCGTAAAATCTTTACAGAACTGGAATTATATTCGATTCTTCGAATAATAAAGAATGTTGTTTATCATTCCTATGAATTAATACTTCAAGGTCAATTTCAAATGTTTATCAAAGACATTTCGATAAGATTGTGAACATCCTGATAAAAGCAGGTTTATTATAGTATGTACCGAAGCCTACCAATATTGCTTTAAAAGTATTTCAATAATTCGCCATCATCATGTTTAATCTGAGACTAATTAGTCTCAGGTTTAATTAATTACCCATTGCTATATAATAGAGTAAGTTGCTATCTTCAGTAGATAGCAAATCTATCAAAGTAAATTGCTATTTTCAGTGATAGCAAGTCTATCAGAGTAAGTTGCTATCTTCAGTAGACACCAAGTCTATTAGAGTAAGTTGCTATCTTCAGTAGATAGCAAATCTATCAGAGTAAATTGCTATCTTTAGTGATAGCACGTCTATCAGAGTAAGTTGCTATCTTCAGTAGACACCAAGTCTAGAGTAAGTTGCTATCTTCAGTTGATTGCAAATCTATCAGAGTAAATTGCTATCTTCAGTGATAGCAAGTCTATCAGAGTAAGTTGCTATCACTGAAGATAACAATTTACTCTGATATATTTGCTATCTACTGAAGATAGCAACTTACTCTGATATACTTGCTATCTACTGAAGATAGCATAGATAGCAACTTATTCTGATATATAATACTTGCTATCTACTGAAGATAGCAATTTACTCTGATACACTTGCTATCTACTGAAGAAAGCAATTTACTCTGATAAACTTGCTATCTACTGAAGATAGCAACTTAATCTGATAGACTTGCTATTTAATGTACTGAAGATAGCAACTTACTCTGATATACTTGGTGTCTACTGAGATAGCAGCTTACTCTGATAGACTTGCTATCTACTGAATAAAGCAACTCACTGTGATTACTTGCTATCTACTGAAGATAGCATAGATAGCAACTTATTCTGATAGACTTGGCATCGAATGAAGGAAGCAATTTACTCTGTTAGGAACCGCCCGAAATAACTCCGAGTTGAAGGTAGCCCAATTTTTAGCAAACCACACCACAGCTTTTCAACACGCGGCACACTAGTTAAAATCAAAAGAAGCCCAATTGGGCGACGAAATCGTGGTATTGGCAAAACTGTTATCTGTAAATTATCTCGCAATTATGTAGTCAATTATCACGTCATCTGTAAATTATCTCGTCATCTCGTCAATTATCACGTCATCTGTAAATTATCTCGCAATTATGTAGTCAATTATCACGTCATCTGTAAATTATCTCGCAATTATGTAGTCAATTATCACGTCATCTGTAAATTATCTCGCAATTATGTAGTCAATTATCACGTCATCTGTAAATTATCTCGTCATCTCGACAATTATCACGTCATCTGTAAATTATCTCGCAATTATGTAGTCAATTATCACGTCATCTGTAAATTATCTCGCAATTATGTAGTCAATTATCACGTCATCTGTAAATTATCTCGCAATTATGTAGTCAATTATCACGTCATCTGTAAATTATCTCGTCATCTCGTCAATTATCACGTCATCTGTAAATTATCTCGCAATTATGTAGTCAATTATCACGTCATCTGTAAATTATCTCGCAATTATGTAGTCAATTATCACGTCATCTGTAAATTATCTCGCAATTATGTAGTCAATTATCACGTCATCTGTAAATTATCTCGTCATCTCGTCAATTATCACGTCATCTGTAAATTATCTCGCAATTATGTAGTCAATTATCACGTCATCTGTAAATTATCTCGCAATTATGTAGTCAATTATCACGTCATCTGTAAATTATCTCGCAATTATGTAGTCAATTATCACGTCATCTGTAAATTATCTCGCAATTATCTCGTCAACTATCACGTCATCTGTAAATTATCTCGTCATCTCGTCAATTATCACGTCATCTGTAAATTATCTCGCAGTTATCTCGTCAGTTATCACGTCATCTGTAAATTATCTCGCAATTATCTCGTCAACTATCACGTCATCTGTAAATTATCTCGTCATCTCGTCAATTATCACGTCATCTGTAAATTATCTCGCAATTATCTCGTCAATTATCACGTCATCTATAAATTATCTCGCAATTATCTCGTCATTTATCTCGTCATGTCATCATCTGGTTAACTCGTCATGACCCTTCAGGGCCACCGTAGTATTGATTATTTTTTAATTACACATTGAATGACGATTCTAATAAGAGTTTTCTACACAACATGAAAGATGGCCAAATCTGAATTTGACATGTCTGCGTAGATTGGATAATGAAAGCTCCAAAATGGATATGGACATGATTAATATAATTTGGTTAAATATTGTCCATGACCTAATAAATCATGTTTCACATAGGACACTTTTTTGACACCCCCTGTACATATTCGCACAAATCACATACTCCGGGCCTATGATGAACGTAATAAACACTCGCCAAATGTACTTATGTTTGCCAGAGTATCAAAATCCTTGGTATTGCATTTGCTTATCCCTACGTTGATTGAGGGATTTGTGGAGGATGCAAGTTCAATAACTATAAGTTGCCTATTGATGAGCTCTAGGGAGATTGTGTTAGGAAGCAAAATTGGTCTTGTTTGAGTTGAAAGGGAAAACTACAGTCCATATGGAATTATGATTTTTAGTATTACATGCTGGTAAATCAGGTTGATATTTGTATCTCCTTATCAAGAAAATATTGTTTTAGCATATCATCTTCAGTTGATTAATATACAAGCAAACAGCACTCACTGTTTATCTGAATAATTTTCTTGGAAAGAAATTCTTAAAGGTGATTATAAACCATCCAGTATGATTGATATTAAATAAAAGACGCAAGCAATCTTGGATGAGCAAAAAGGAATTGCTCGCTAGACAAAGAAACAAAATCCATGTTGTAACACTGAGCTCTGACCAATTATTAGTATCCTAATGCAGCTAGAGGAATAACATAGTTGCAATATACTACTGTACAAACCCAAGCGGATTTAAGGCATTCTTTTAGTCATGTTAGTTTTGAATTTAATTAAGGGGAAAGTAGGGGTTGAGAGCACATTTTGCTAATACTAATTGTTCTCCAATATTAAAGGTACTGTTAATGTTAATTGGGTATGAACTTTAACCTTAAGTGTTGTAGGTTAAAAAAAAATCGCTACTTGGTCGGTCATGTGACCCGTTGCTATGAAAACGGCGGCCATCTAGGATCATCTTTTTTGCTACGAGGACACCTTGCGCGCAAGATATCTCAAAAACTGAGCTCTGACCAATTATTAGTATCCTAATGCAGCTAGAGGAATAACATAGTTGCAATATACTACTGTACAAACCCAAGAGGATATAAGGCATTCTTTTAGTCATGTTAGTTTTGAATTTAATTAAGGGGAAAGTAGGGGTTGAGAGCACATTTTGCTAATACTAATTGTTCTCCAATATTAAAGGTACTGTTAATGTTAATTGGGTATGAACTTTAACCTTAGTCCGGGGCCTGAACCGAAAACCCAAATTTACCGTCCACACAAAATGTTTTGGTTGTTTCTATATCTTTGAACCCTGTAGATTCAGAAACTGCGTGATGCCATCTGTGAAACCTTGAGCAATTTTTTTAATCCAAGATGGCCGCCGACTATACAAAATGGCCGCCATTGCATTCAATCCAATCATATATAGCTCTTACTTGGCTTTATAAAAGCTTCCTAAATAACTTAAACAATGGTTTTAGTGACTATTTGACAATGGAATAAGTCAAGGATAATAAATAATACATTTTTGAATTTCCAAAATGGCCTCCATATAAACAAAATGGCCGCCAAATAGCGAAATAGCAGTTTTATTAGTGTAAATGTACATAAATAACTATGTTTTTGCCTATATTTTACCTAGTAAAATATGATTTCTACTTGTAACAACTCTAAACATGTTAACAAATTAATATGTAGATGTTTAAAATAACTTTGTTTGCTATTTATTTGATTATAAATACAATATGGCCGCTGAAATAGGGTAAATGAATTGACCTTAAGACTTTGAAAATGAGAATGTTTTAACACTTTTAACACTTTTATCTATCTTTATAAAAGCTTCCTACGTGACTAAAACATTTGTTTTATAACTATTTGCCAATGGAATAAGTCACGGACAATAAATAATTCATTTATGAATTTCCAAAATGGCCGCCATATAAACAAAATGGCCGCCAAATAGCCAAAATGGCTGCCTTGTTAGTGTAAATTTACATAGACAACTGTTTTTGCCTTTAGATGACCTAGTAAAATATGATTTCTACTTGTATCAACTCTAAACGTGTTAACAAATTCATATGTATGTTTAAAATAACTTTGTTTTCTATTCATTCGAATTTCCAAAATGGTCGCCGGATAAACAAAATGGCCACCAAATAGCAAAAAGGGCACCGTTTTAGTGTAAATGTATGTAAATAGCTATGTTTTTGCTTTTAAATTAGCAAGCATGTTTTTTTCTTGGCATAACAAGACCTAAAATGATGACAATTATATATTTATATATTTATATGTGTACAAAAAGATAATATTGTGGGTATTTGGTAAATATCAAATACAAGATGGCTGCTGAAATAAAGCCAGAATAGACATATTGATAAACACAAACTAGTACACATCGATTGATTATCACATGTTATATACATTATTTTTATTACAACATTTTCCTCATTTCAAAATTATAGTTTATGACATTATTAACTACAAATACTGGGATGATTATATAAATCAAGACAATTACTTTTTGTTATATACATTATTTTGGTTATGACACACAACACTTTCCTCATTTCAAAATTATAGTTTTTGACATTTTAACTACAAATACTGGGATGATTATATAAATTAAGACAATTACTTTTTGTTACATTATTTTGGTTGTGACGCGCAACACTTTCCTCATTTCAAATTTATATTGTTTGACATTTTTCACCAATCCCGTAACAAAGACTGCCAGCTCAGAAACTGTGCATTTCCAAACCGATATTTTGATTTTTACATACATAAGTATGTTGACGACGGTGGAATAATTGCTCCGCCAATATTATAAAGCAGATAACGGCATCTAGATAGGGAAAGCTGTTGTTTGTCACATTCAGAGTAATTTATCATAACCCTAACACTACCAGATACCCCAAAATACCACGACTGGGCACGTTGGTACCACCCGGCGTGGAAGTTTTTTGATGAAAAAATGGACCCAATACATACAGTCTGGGCAATACACTGCCCTGCCCAGAACTGTGATTGACAGCCGTGGTGAAGTGTGGAATCCCTCGCCCGGGGTGCGAGAGGTCCCTGGATCAAATCCCGGGGGGGGGGGGGGGATCGGGTGATATTTTGGTCGATTTTCCGCGTTGAAGAAGAAATTCTGAAAAAAGTGGGGGGAAGTGTTAGGGTTAACATCGGTTAATGGTCAGATAATCGTCAAATACAAATGTAATAAGGGCTCTTTAAAACTAGCCTTTGCTACAACACAAGCTAACACATACTTGTTGAAGTAAATCAATCTTCCTCATTGTTGTCATTTACTTCGTCATCATTTAGCTCTGATATACGCCGTGTCCAAACATTCGAGCAGTTGCCATTATTAACACTCGCAGAAAATAGTGCATGCTAGCTGTGCCTTGGAACACCTACATCTGGCCGATGAGCATGGTTCATTTATTTGTGTCACATCCACATCAAATGAGTCAAAGAATTTCTTGCGGAGCTGGTTGAACATCACTTGCTACCAGTGGCGTAAGAGCCGGGGGGGGGGGGCACAGTACCCCCCCCCCCCCCTCCCTAAAGGTGCTCAGCAGGAAATTCAAACCTACCCACCAGGAAAAATGGGGGGGGGGGGGGGGAAGGGCGATTTTTTGTGACCGTGCGAAATTTTGTGACCGTGCGAAATTGTTTGACCATCCCCTCCCCCCCCCCCCCCCCCCCCATTTACGTGAAATTCACGAGGTGACTGACTGGGAAAAAATTGGGGCAACCTTTCTGTCGGGTCGAACTGGTGTTCACCAGGAAAAAATATCCTTTGCCCCCCCCCCCCCCCCCCCCTGGAAAAAATCCCAGATACGCTACAGTGATCGGTGTAAGTGCTATGTTGGCCTCATCTTTGATCCAACCAAAGTTTGAAGTATCCATATCAGGTGGGCCTTCGTTTAATGCCGTTTTCCAAATACAGGTCTGCAGATGAGCACTGGCCACATTCTCTTGAATGATTCCGATGTTGGTAGTAATCATGGTAATGCAATTTCAAGAGGGGAGCTACAGCATTTCTTCTAGCTACTTTTGTTAACCATGGCATACACTGTCTCGGACATTGTGCTATGTATTTACCCCTTTACCCCCGGGGAGGGGGGGGGGGTACTCACATATGTAAGGCATACGGGGACGTGCCGCTCCAGTGGGTCATTTTTTCATGAGACATCCTTAGCCATGGGTAGGCTTTTCGACTGAAAAATCCTTAGACATGGGTCCTGTTATTGACACTAGCCCTCAATGGGTCAGATTTGAGCACATCGTTGAAGACGTTTTTCCGGGCATTTTTCAATATCAACCTGAATTAAATTTGATAAATTCAACCCCGGAATCGTGGAATTCAACCCATTTAACAATGAGATTAACTCCCGTCTATTTTCATGTACCGTAGCCCCTCTAATTCAACATCGTTCCGAATCATACCCGAGGGCATCTCCCGAAAATAAAAATACCCAAATGAAATCATCA
Source organism: Ophiura sarsii (assembly GCA_035610835.1). NCBI lineage: Eukaryota > Metazoa > Echinodermata > Ophiuroidea > Amphilepidida > Ophiuridae > Ophiura > Ophiura sarsii. The sequence goes on along the minus strand of CM069442.1, from coordinate 54,158,291 downwards.
GCGACCGCCTGTGGCATTAGCGTATATAAAGATCATATAAGAGACTAAACTTCGCTGTTAGTCTCTCCCGTGGCTTTATTTCGCCAGTCGCCGTTCGTAGCAGCATTCGTGAAGGGAGCACAGCACTAAGACGCTCTCCATAGACTTTACTGTTAGGAAAGGCTTTCTTAAATGGCTCTAGTTTCTATATTAGTGCGTTTGGTTCAATTCAATTTTGATATGTTTTGCTCACAAGGGTAATCTACAACATATCTGAATATGAAGGTGACATTACCGTGCACTTTTTTGCTATAAGCCGCCGCATAACAACGTAGTGATATGCCTACCTAAATTCGGTCTCCGGTCTGGATATCACCGCATGTGTAAATCGGTCCGTAAAATTAAAATTGACCTCATATCACCTAGTTTAAATGTCAGAACATCAACTACACATTTCAAACACAACATATTAGTGAAAAATTATATCATAAACCGTCAAAAAATAACTCTCTTTCCCGCCAAATAGGACCTATTGTCGTACTCAATTTTGATTGATCGCGTCGATAGCGTGTCGCGATACCTATTTGGTTGTGTGCTCCCTGAATGGGAATATCAACAGACTGTACGATAGACCAGAGGCAATCATACTGGCGACTTAGAAATCCTAAATGTAATTTAGACAATTTTCCATACTAAAAACAAAATGGCAGCCTCCATGTATATGTAAAAAGACCTAAATGTGCAAAAATATGCAATTCTATGCTAAAAGGTTGGCGGGCTTTGGCCCGCCACCCAAAAACAATGAGTGATACACTTCCAAGTTCGCTAGTATGATGGGACATGATCGGCTGCACAATTGTTGTAAGCTAGATCTCTTTGCATATGTGTAAATATGATAATTAGATAATTTGCAAGTCCAATTGGAACTCACTTAGGTTACAGTTGTAACATGGGACCCTGCATAATTATGTTAACAAGGTTAAATGTCATCTTACATGTAGGTCGTTTTGTAAAATAGGTTGTTAAAGTTGTTGCTAAAATGTCCAATTGAAACTAAACTAAGCTGAAAATCCAACATTCCAATTTCATCATGAGTCATTATTGTAGATAATATGCTAAAGCTCCCTTTTACATGAAACCTGCAAAAACGTCGCGGTTCTGCATCATTGATGCCGCGCTCTCGTTTACTTCCATAACAGGCTGCAACAAATTTGCTGGCTTCATCAATAATGGAATCCATGTCTGCTTCGGGGTCACCTAGCCTATGAAGGGCATGGCCCTTCACCAGCATTTTCACTACTGTAGCTTTTCCAATGCCTCAAAAATATGCTACTGTGTCACGACCAGAAAGTGCATGAGCAGCCCAAAGTTGAGGAACTATTTGTGCATGTTTCTTTGCTGTTACAGGTTAGCTTGTTGGTATGATAGAAGTGCACTAGAAGGATGAATACATCAGTGTAATCACATATCACCTTGATGCTACTAACTCCCTGGTTAGCAACTTCTATGACTTGTTGTGGTATGATGACATCAGCTTATTCGTGTGTAGTCTTCAGATCTTTCCTTTCTATCACCATACCCATGGATCTCATGAGGACTAGGGCTGGAACCGGTGACTACAAGTCTGTTGCCGTATGTGAAATCGTCAGTTTGGAGATGTTTCACTCTGTCAAGTAGCTGCTTACAGATAAGATCAATATCTTGTGACATTGAGGATGGCCTGCTGGGTTGGAAGAGGAGTATTAGCATTGAGGGTATGTTTTCGACTTGCATTTGTTGACCTGTAGGCCCTACGACTGGTGCAACTCTTAATGCTGTAATCATGATATCTATCGAATACCAAAAACACATCGGATTGGATGAGCATTTCCAGTATGTACCTAATAAAGCCATCAACAAAGTCCTGGATGGTTCCGTTGGAAGGCCAATGAATGACCCACATGAGTGCACATCCATATATTACTGTGACATTTGCTTTCCCCAGGGTACGTCTGATTTGCTCTACTTGTAGGGATTTCTTCAGCGTTGATTTGGTTTTTGTTATCCGCATCTCCACTGTCCATAAACATTGACGTTGGTACTGGAGCAAGTTCATAACGGAACACCTCTTCAACATTGATTTCCGGTGTGGACATAATTCCCATGGCTCTTGAGAAAATGAGTTCTGTGTCAAATGTACTACCAGTATCCATTTGCAGACGCTTCTTACTGTCAGCCATTGTTACTACCTTATTTAACATTTCTGTTTTTGTTACTACCTTGTTGGATAAAGACTTGTAAAATCCTTCTAGCAAACTCGATTCATATGATAGCAGCTGCCCCGTGCCTATGTCATCAGAATGATCCGCATTCACCTTCTCTGAGCATATTTTACCTGTTACTATGTTGACGATACCAGGTGGATGATTTTCTGGATTCAGTGGGTCTATATGCGATTGCAGTTTGACTCTGATCTTCTCCCTGTCACTTGCATCTGACTCCTGTCGCGCTCACATTTCTTCCTTGCGGAAGACAACTTGATGAGATGATGATGAATGTGTGTATTTTATATCTGCAAGGTCTGTGATGATACGACTAAATATGTGAAGACTGAGTGCCCATCTTTTTAGAGCAGATGGCTTAAGGGTGATGCCGATAATTCCACCTGGTCCGTGGCCATATCTCATGAAAGTTGTCTTTATGAACATATCTGACCACATGCCATTCCATGTATTTAGGGGTTAAAATATACTAACCGATGAGAGTCAATTGAACTGTATTTTACAAAAGAAAACTTCTACCAGAATACAATAGGATACAAATGTTAATTGAAATTGACAAGAAACTTTCAACAAATGCTATGCTGAAATCACCAACCCAGTTATCAATAACCAGTGACAGTTAAAGGCAGACATAATTAACTACATACATTAATAATAATAACTATAATTTTGAAATGAGGAAAGTGTTGTGTGTCATAACCAAAATAATGTATATAATGTCTTGATTTATATAAGCATCCCAGTATTTGTAGTTAATAATGTCATAAACTATAATTTTGAAATAAGGAAAGTGTTGTAATAAAAATAATGTATATAACATGTGATTTAATCAACCGATGTGTACTAGTTTATATTATCTTTTTGTACACATATAATATATAAATATATAATTGTCAGCATTTTAGGTCTTGTTATGCCAAGAAAAACATGCTAGTTAATTTAAAGGCAAAAACAGCTATTTACGTACATTTACACTAAAACGGTGCTCTTTTTGCTATTTGGTGGCCATTTTGTTTATCCGGCGGCCATTTTGGAAATTTGAATGAATAGCAAACAAAGTTATTTTAAACATATACACATGAATTTGTACTTAACACGTTTAAAGTAGAAATCATATATTTTACTAGGTGATCTAAAGGCAAAAACAGTTGTCTATGTAAATTAACACTAACAAGGCAGCCAATTTGGCTATTTGGCGGCCATTTTGTTTATATGGCGGCCATTTTGGAAATTCAAAAATGAATTATTTATTGTCCATGACTTATTCCATTGGCAAATAGTTATAAAACAAATGTTTTAGTTATGTAGGAAGCTTTTATAAAGATAGATAACAGTGTTAAAAGTGTTAAAACATTTTGATTTTCAAAATCTGAAGGTCAATTAATTTACCCTATTTACCTATTTCAGCGGCCATATTGTATTTATAATCAAATAAATAGCAAACAAAGTTATTTCAAACATCTACATATTAATTTGTTAACATGTTTAGAGTTGTTACAAGTAGAAATCATATTTTACTAGGTAAAATATAGGCAAAAACATAGTTATCTATATACATTTACACTAATAAAACTGCTATTTTGCCTATTTGGCGGCCATTTTGTTTATATGGCGGCCATTTTGGAAATTCAAAAATGTATTATTTATTATCCTTGACTTATTCCATTGTCAAATAGTCACTAAAACCATTGTTTAAGTTATGTAGGAAGCTTTTATAAAGCCAAGTAATAGCTATATATGATTGGATTGAATGCAATGGCGGCCATTTTGTATAGTCGGCGGCCATCTTGGATTAAAAAAATTGCTCAAGGTTTCACAGATGGCATCATGCAGTTTCTGAATCTACAGGGTTCAAAGATATAAAAACAATCAAAACATTTTGTGTGGACGGTAAATTTGGGTTATGGTCAAAATTGGGGTTTACGCCCCGGACTACCTTAAGTGTTGTAGGTTTTAAAAAAATTGCTACTTGGTCGGTCATGTGACCCGTTGCTATGAAAACGGCGGCCATCTAGGATCATCTTTTTTGCTACGAGGACACCTTGCGCGCAAGATATCTCAAAAACTATTAATTGTAGAGTTTTGGGACAAAGATCAAATGAAAGCTGATTGATAAGGCTAAAGAACTAGGATCTAAGCAATTGGACACTATTAACTAGGGTAATTATTTGATTTTCTGTCACCAGAAAGATTTTTTATTTGTTTTACTGAGATGTTAAAAAATATGTTCTCATAGGGTTAGAGTCTCCATTCTAGTTCATTCTAAAGCTTATCTTATTAACAGTATAATGGCCAAATTTGAAGGTCCTAACCCCTTTTGTTTTCCAGATATCTTGAGCGCACGGTCGCAAAATGGTCGAAATTAGTTACGGAGATTACGTTAGTTTAAGGTCGGGTCATTAGTAAATACGAATAACTAATACTCATTAAATGTAATTAATCGTCATTTTTGTATCAAATTAACTAAATTTGATTTAAAAATTAATTTTTCACTTAATGCATTAATTATTGGAGTAATCAAATAGAATATGACATTTTTGACCAGAAATGAGATACTTAAAACAATAGAATACATAAGAATTAAATACATGCGTTAATATACGAAAATTTCGACTTCACGAACTTGGACGCGCAAAATGTATCATAACTTTGCAGAGGAATATCCGATTTTGTTCATTTTTTAAAGCAAAAGAAAGCTAATTCCCTGGGCTGCGATTTAAAGCCAAAAAAAATCTATATATATTTATACATGGGAAACACCATGCCAGTTCAACACACGATAAGAATTCATGCATTTATATGTCATACGTAAGTCATACTTTTATTTTATTGATATAAAAATAATCAGTATTAGTTCCGGGGTTCTGTTTCATCTTCGAGGAAAACGAAAATTGATTTCACTGCAAGCGGAAGGTCACTTTATGCGCGAAATTGCATACAATATATCTGATATTCCAAGACAAATATTCGTATTCCTGAATCGTGACCTCGCATCAAGAATATTAAGAGATCAACATGTCGTGATAGGAAGATATTGGAAAGCAAATAAATACGACTATTTAAAATCTGTAAAATATTAATGCAATTTCACGGTTGGCCACAAACGTCATATCCGAACAGCGATGATTCTGTAATATTCGAATGTCGTCTACTCAACATCTGGTAATCAATAAATCTCACGATACGATATTAGATTTACGCTGACGTTTTGGGACAGTGGACGGTATGCATCATGATTTAAGCCCGCCTGTTTGCAGTCGCGTGTTATTACATGTGTCAGAAGTACGACTCGACTGGTTATGGAACGTGTATGTAAATTCATAACGGGACGACGATATTAATGATTACATTATTTTGTGGCCGGCATTGTTGTTACGGATGCTGCCAATTGAACATTGTACGGTCCTACGTATAAGTGACAAGTACGTAATAGTCACCAACGTAATAAACGTTATTCGTAATTGGCGATTTCATGTCAAAGAGGGAGACATACTCGATATCACGCCGATAAACATACAATCTCGTAATTTTACTGCAATATAATGAACTGGGAACTTTCACTTTTTCCTGGAAATTGTCGGTTACCAGCAAACATTTCATTTCAAACTACTGGAATAGATAGTTTATACGTTCAAGTTTTTTCACGAATGTAATAAGGTCAAATATTGAACAGCTCAGAAGTATGAAGAATTGTTATGATTAGTGCAAAGTTAACCACACTAAAAACTACATCACTCTCGTCTCGGCTACATAACCAGTCAGCTGTAGAACTGGGCCCCGTTTCCATTGAGGGCGCTCTATTTAGTGACGCACTGCCGTCATTTATTACATGGCGATTCATCTTCATCAAGTCACGGATATCCGTCGCCTGCCGGAATACGAACAAAAAACACTTTTCAATAGAAGGCGGGATTGGGAACGGGACTGCATTTCAAAAGGAACAGCGTCACGTCACATTAATTTTCAAAATTCATAAAAAGCCGGTTTTGCCGATTTTAAACAACGAAATAACTCTCTTATCACAGAGATAACAGTTACAAAGGCATCACTTCTGAAAACTATAGGGCTTATATTTAATGTAAAAATTATCACACTCACCCTAAAAATTATATAATATGGTGTAATCTCGTCTAGAGAATGGTGGTCTCAACGCAGCAAACCGGTCAAAAAAGACATACTTTTAGCTTTTGTCGTGTGATGTAGGGGTCAAAGGTTAAAATAAATCATCGAACTGGATGTCGCTGGTACCTTATGCTGCCCTCAACCTGATGGTTGGTTATTTTTATGCAGATAATTAGGGGTAAAAGGTGAACATTCGATCATTGCGCAAATTGACGGCTGTGCGTTACCTTGGTTACGTACACCCGTCGTTTTAGAGCGAAATCAACTGAAACGGGGCCCGTTCTATAGCTGACTGATAACTAGCATTGTTTTCGGAGCACTAATTGCTCTGAGCATGCTCAGTTGGATAGTACGACCCTCTTTTGACGTAAGTGCGCCAATAACGAATAACGTCTACTTTGCATCACCATATATCGTGAGCTGTGAACTACAAGTTTCTAACCGACTTTTTGTTCATTTTGAGTTTTGAGTTAACAAAATAGAAAAATCTCCAAAAACACTGAAATGTCAGTTAGAACCATGTAGTTCTCAACTCACTAACTGTATATACATGAGAATCGAACTTAATCAGTGCAAATATGTCCATATTTGTATAGAAATATGTGCACTGGTCTCAGTTCAAGTCTTGAGGTTGCTTGTACGTATGGTGATGTATACTATTACTTTGGCGACTATCGTCTTACGTACAAGTCACTATCCGTACGAGCAATACGTACTGGTTTCGCAGCGGTTCCTTATTGAGGTGTGACAATTACGGGTGTCATTTGCGATGTTCACACCACCAAATAGGCATAGGCATAGCTAAACACGCTAGCATTCCGTATTCTACCAATACGTGGTTCTTTGGGCAAAACTAAGTCAGGATTTAAGGTTTTAGTTTTCAAAACCATTATGACTATTTTTGTTCATATTTAATGTCATTGACCATCGGCCTGCGTCAGTTCGATGACATTTTACGTTGTTTTCAACTTGTTGACAAATATTAGCCGACGTAGGCGGTGCGACCCTTTCTAATAGTTATCATTAACGAAAATTGCGATATACTATGTGTGTGGTTTGGGTGTTGGACCCTGTAGTAAAAACATATCGACGTTTTAACAAGCCGTGTGATAATCTACCGTAGGCTAATGCCGTTGTTAACTCTAGTATGGAGCAAGGTAGCTAAGCATTCTCTAGCTACGGGCATTAGGTTAAACTAAGATCTTGTCTTGTGCGTTTACGCACTGCCCTGTAAATGCAGCCCGTACATATTATGTAGACATTTGCCAGGAAGCCTTCCGGTTCGGTAGGTATAATGTGTCACTTGAACCATATATACCGAAGAGTGATTAATTTATTTATTAGTGAAATGAAAGCATTTAAACATCGAAATGTGAAATAACGACAAACAGTAAATGAATCAGAATAAACATAATATTTTAAAGACGGTATGAAAACATGTTTTTGAGACATATTATATTAGCAATTAGGTGAAACTATTCAACATCGATACACTATTTGCAAGATATTTTGCTCAATGGCGATCAAATGTATAATGCAGTTATACTATCGGCGATCTCATATGTCGAAATTTAAGTATCCGAAACATTTCTAATAGTCGATTAGGATTTCCTACAACTCCATATTTTTAACCTTAATTTCATTCATTGTCCGGGATAACATTGACCTGGACGACATATCTTGCAACTTATAACAAATATTTTGGATTATCTGACGCCAATTTGCAATTGAAGGTTCTATCATTCATTATTCCTAAGTGCAAAGGATGTTCTTTCGTTTTTAATGTCAAGTCCCAGGCTCACAAATTCACTAAGGCGCGGAGCGGAAGTCTCAAGTAATTCGACACGGACAAGGGATGTCAAAACAAGGATGGCAACAAGAGGTACCCTTGAACAATTCCGTTTTTTATTAATCCCATCTAATCAAAAGCGATTTTGTCTTCAAGAGGTTCCCTGGTTTCGGATCTTTGCTCGTAAATTCTAAGTGGTTTTAAGCTGTGGCCTTGGTCTCCCTATCTAAATTTGTGATTGGCCATATTAATATTCATGTACGGTACTTGTCCAATCGGGTGGCGCGTTTTGTCGAGCAATGACATGAATTCGCGCCGTTTTAGGGCTGTGGTTTTTAATATCTGGTTGGAGTAGTCATGGTCGCATGGTGAAAAATCCCACCCAACCCACCCAATTACCCATACTGGGGGTTGCGGATCCAGGATTATAATTTACGGGGGGCTGACCAAGACTGGTTTTTTTAATTGGTACCAAATCGTAAAATGTGCCAACATTTTATTGCCGCCAGCTCGTGCAATCCTGCTAAGTGGGCAGGGGGGGGGGGGGGGGGGGGGGGGGGAATGTGGTCATCCCAAAACCCCGGCCGAAACCGAACTCGCAAATGTACAGACAGAACCACCTATGCCTCAAAATAAGGTACAGTGGTACACAAAAAAGGTATATTGTCAAATTTTACGGGGGGGGGGGGGGGGGGGGGGGGGGGGGGGGGGGGAGAGCTGCCCACTCCGCCCCTCCCCTGTATCCGCCACTGTTGTTTGGGTAGTGTTTAGGCATTATGAGTCCTGGTTATGCTAGCTTGGGTCTGAGCCGGACTCGACCGATGAATGGCAGGGTTTTTTGGTTTGTTTTTGTTGTAAGGGTGGGGCAGGTTCTTTTAGGGGGGTAAGGGTCTGGACCATATTTGTTGTGCCTTTTTCAATGGTTTTGCCCATGAATTTGTGGAAGGCTTGAGTGCTTCGTTTGGGGACTCGACCCCTTCCAAATCATGATCCAGATCCTCGTCCTACAAATACGTAGGATTGGCTTATATTTATTGTTTACTAAAGCATAGTGTATTGTTTACTAAAGCATGGTGTATAGTTAACTTTAAAATCATGGTGTATTGTTTACTAAAGAATAATATTGTTACTACTTCTTTGATAGAGGAAAAATACTTATTACATTTGTGTGCATCAGTCATGCGAGTGATGCTTTGACTACTCCAGCTATCCCACATAAAAGTTATTGAGGGCATTTTACAAATTGACTGTGTGTTGTAGTTTCCTGTCTACAGTATACGTAGTTTAACCTTCTGAGGACAAATCAATGTGGGCCAACGACTTAAGTTGTCCTAGGAGACAATACAGACTAGTAAGGTGTGCTCACGCGCAGGGGGATGGCCTGATTAATATTAAAAGGAAAAGGTTTATCCTGTATAAAGGCGAGTGCAGTGAATGAAGGCGGATGATTGTAATCGTGCATTTATATTTGTTCACTTAAGATTACTGTAGGCCTACACTATTTCGACAAATATAGGTGCTAGCTCACTTTAAAAAAAATTTGAGTTAGGTGCAGAACATGACAGAGAGTTACAAAATACATCTTTTAAACTTTGTAGCATGTTCGGGTCGAACGTTATGGCCCTCGGTAATTTCCGGAAATTCCCGATAATTTCTGGACAAATTTGAATATAATTCACTATTTTTTAAGCCAAAATGGTGGAAATATGGTTCTTTTATCATGGTAAAACATTGATAGGAATGTCCTTAATGAAATACAATGAAGAAAACGTAAAATGTATGGGATTATTGTTTTGAAAATTGCACACGAACAAAATTGTTGCTAATTAAAAAAATGTGCCAAATTGTCCACATTTTCAGTTTTCTCACAAAGTATCAAAAATTCATAATTAAAAAAGTTGAAAATGTATTTGAATGCGGTTTTCTGTTTTCAGTGTGATTTGATATTGTCTTTCAGGTGTACATTATTTGGAAATAAAGGTTGCCTGGTAAAGTGATTTTTGAAAATTGGTCGAAACTTTTTTGTTCCAAAAGGCCAACTCACTGATTTCCGAAAATAAAGAAAGACATAGGAAATACAGTGAAAATCAAAAATTGAAATCAAACCAATTTTTAAGCTTCCACGTATGGTATCTTTTATATGGCAGAACCATTAGCATAATCGAAGTGTAACATCCTCATTTTAAAAAACGTTGCTTTTCTCCTTTTATTTCACTTTTAGTGAGTTAGCGCCTTTTGGAAACAAACTCTTCAACGCTAAAATGTAATGAAAAGTCACGTTTTAGAGAATATGTGTATTGAGGGAATATTCGAGGAGTTTGCGTAAATGTACGTAAAATGCAGTTAAAAATAACCCGCACATCTCACCATTATATAGCTGCTATGAGTAAAACGAACCAACTCGGGAATAGAACATTGTGGAAAATTATTCATCAGCTAAAAGCTCATGGGAAAGTATTTATGCAAACTTAGAGATTTGCAATAAATTACACATATTACATTATACAGAAAATGACAGAGCCGATTGAACATAACATTTTAACGTAATCAATTATCTCAAGATTTCCTATTTATTAATTAAACGCACTTCATAGAAAATAAAGACCTTGTATAACGTTTATTAATATGGAGAATAGTTTCCGCCACCCATAACTCAGATCTAGGTTGATTTACATCAACATCTTCAAGGTTGCAGCTGGATTTATATTTTCATGACAATTATTATCCGGTCTTATATTTTATTATGATATCAAATTATTTGTTGTTATTTAATTTTCAATTGGGGCAAACTAAATATGATTAGACAGTTTACATTAAGGAATTATAGCTTCATATATTGAAGTGGCGAGCAAAGATGCCAAGATAGGTAAGTTATTACTTCGAAGGAGTACGAGTGTACGAGCTCATATTTGTAAGTAAAAAAAGTAAGTCCTCTTCTATATTCTGTTCAGATATTGGTAACGTAAACCGATGATTAAGAACTGAAGATTACAAATAAAACTTAGATGCACAGATATAATAAGATGTCGAACATAAAGTATATTTGATAAAATCATTGTAGTCATTCATTTGCTTGGAAATCATAAGTGCTGGAGAGCATGATCAAAGGCGACTTACCGTGTGCGAAACAAGGTCGACAAAGAACTATAGTTATGTATCGGTATTTGCGCCAAATTTGATAATCCCCAGCTGGGACGCGATTGGCTGATGCATTTAATTATACGCAAATATATAAATAGATAAATTCTTAGTAATTTGCACCTGGTTGAACTCGGGGCGTTAAAGTGAACTAGTAAACACATTGCGTAAGAGAATGTGTTGTTGATTAAGATGATACAAAAATAAAGGGACAATTCTCTTACGGTTCTATCGCCTCTATGTTTTGAGCCACTTTGGAATATATTTCTTGACATATTGACAGGCCAAAATACTAGTAATTGCTCCGTGAACATGTGTCCCGACTTTGTCTAGCCAATATAGTCTTGCCACGCTTTATATTTAGCACTAATTTGTATAACAAATTGAAGTTCAAAGCTAAAAAATCTTTATACAACCACGCTAAAACCCCGGCTAAAACATGCTAAAACCTTACAATTTGGGTGTTGTTTCAACCATCAACCAGCATTTCGCAGACCTACCGTCCATCGACAACATGCCCACATGCTGGAGAACTTGCTTGCGGGCTTCCTGCTTGACCAAAATGCACCAGAGTGTTGCCACATAAGGGTTTTCAAAGTCCACATTGGGCTCATTTTTAAAACTATAACCTGCTCAAGCAATACTATATTCTTATTTTTTCTCGAAATTTGAATTTTTTATTTTACAAAATCTGAAACAGCACTGCACTAGTTTTTATAAGAAATTGAATTTAATATAACATAACAAATGATAAACTTAACATTTTGGGCTTGCTGCTCCGCCCAAATTATTATCAAAGGTTGAAGCTATTTGTAGACAGCTATGGAGTGAATTAACTGTCACTGTAGTGAATGAACTTATGACATTATTGTGAACATGAAATCTTTCTAATAGCATAACTTAAGGTATATCCAACCAATTTTGCTCGTTCAAAAAACAAACTGTGCTATTTTTATGTAATGTATTCATTTTCGTATTTTAAATCACAAATATCAACACAAAAACACATTGATTAAATTTGACATTGACCCCCACTAGTGTGACGGCCTTGCTACAAAAACACCCTAGTCAAAACCATTGAAAGGTCCTAACGGCCAGAGCAGGTACCAACAGTGCCGTAGGCACTAACAGCTGGTGCAATAACTCAAAGAGTTGGGGTGGGGGGGGGGGGGGGGGGGGAAGAATCAAGATTGATAACCACGGATACCATGCTGTATCCGTGGTTTAAAAAGTTTGTAAATATACAGGGAAGGGAACCGTAATGGCTATTCGACCTCTTTTAATTTAAATATTGTCTGGGAAAGAAATTGTCAAAGATGATTAAGCAATATGTATGAATGAAATATGTTTTTTAAATGCCAGCTGAAGCAAGAAACAAGTCCCGCTTGTAAGTCGTCTGAGATTTAATCACATAGCCTAATGTATCCCAACACAACTAGATACATAACACATTCTACGCTATATCCCTTAGGTCGCACTGTAAAATGGGTACGTATGGCTTTTACGTATAAGTGTACGTAAGACTTATTCCGCTAGACGCCGAAGTACAAGTCACAATTCCTTATGAGCTATACGTACTACTTTTGTATTGCTTCATTATTTGCGATATAAACACCCCAGATGGCTTTCCGTATTGTTTTAAATTTAAATTTACCTAATTCCTAATACATAATGACTTGTTGTGCCACATTTTAAAACAGACTCGTTGTACGGGAGGAGCGGCGAACCCCACAGCAAATAATAATAATAGTAATAGTTCAGTAGGCAACGCATATTCTCGAAATAAAAATGATCGAGTATGGATATCGTTACAAGGTATTTCTAATGTTACTCTATACACCAAGTCAACTAGTGATTAAAATTGTTAATGTAATTATAGAGGGGGGTCGATCATACAGCTATGGCAAAAGAGGTTTTTGTTTTTTCGGTCGCTTGACTCAGGTTGTGGAATTTATTACCTTTAGATGTTAAAATGTCGCCATTTTCACACGCAATTAGTTTGTATTTTTACAATTAAATATTCTTTGGAACAGATCGGATGCATACGGTCGACTACACCCTCTTGATACCTTGTATGGTTGAATTCGTGTATACCTTACCTATGGTCAAGTGTCAAGCCATATGACTGGCAATTTGCAATGTTTACATTTCCACAATTTTAAATTAGATCAATCTCAATATTCAAAGAAATCAAGTATAAGATATATAACTATCACAATGGAAAACTGATTCGAGTAACGTATTATTCACAGAGATCGTATTAGTCTTTTATCGTGTTTAAATTGTATATGAAAATCGTAGTTTCTTTCAAACTCGCAATAACAAGGCTTAGTTTCCTCAATGCCGAAGCAATCTTTAACAGTTCACACAGCCAGCAGGTGGTCACTTTAAATGCAAAAACTGCAAACAAAATATCTGAAATCCCGAGACAATGATAAAACACACATTCGTTTTCCTGAATCGTGACCCAGCATCAGGAATAAGAAAAGAGATCAAAATGTCATGGAGAAAAAAATAGCTATTTAAATCTTGAAAATATTATGCAATTTCACGGTTAGCCGCAGACGTCATGTCCGAACAGCAATAATTCTGGAATATTTAAATGTCGTCGAATCAACATCTGTGAATCAATATTTCTCACAATATCTGCTACGATATTAGATTTACGCAGACGTTTTGGGACATTGAAAGAAATGCACAACGATTTGATCCGCTTATTAATTGCGTGTAAGAAGTTCAACTCGACTGATCATGACACTTGAATTTCAATTCATAACGAGGTGACGTAGCGTGTTCTCCTTTTTATCAAGATTATGAAATTACAAGTTGCGAAATAAAACCCGTTTATATTTCACGATGATCTTTTAGAAGCCCCTTAATAGTAAACCCGACTAAGACTTCACACGGAATCTCTCTCTGACATTCAAACAAAGCATTTCATTGTTTTGGAGAGCACCATGTTTACACACACACTGCAATCCTTGGGGTTCGAACCCGGGTCCGTAGGTAAAAGAGACTCTACTCTAAAACATTGCGGAGGTCGTGCTTCCAAAATTACCTTTTTCATGCACATTATATCGCCCGTAGAGATAGACTGTGGGAGTGAAGGCCACCAGCACAGTTGTTCAATAGTGTTTCATGGTATTTAATGTTTTTAAGGTATATGAATTGATATCGTACTTTTTAGTGTAATAACCGTGAAGTAAATTGGTAACCCGCGTTACTGCGACGCACACGCATCGATAGCTGTGATGCATGGGAATACTGGCGATGGAAAAACGTCACAATATCAACATGACTTAGTGCAGTTTAAATTTGTTTGCTACACGCTATTCTTGTATTTATATTTATTTAAAATCTAGCGGTATTTCCATGTTATTTTAGTTACCATTTAACATCAGACTCCGTAACTACATGTAGATGTCATCGCTCTACCTAATTCATCATTTGATGAATCTCAAACTCAAAGGATAACAAGAAAACTAACTGAGCATCTAGAAGTTTAACGAAGCATAGTTGTAGTTGTGACACATCTGAAACCACATTTTGCTATAAAGAAATTTGTGCAATCACCAGCCCAATAAAACAAATATATAGTTATCATCTTTGTTAATTTGTGAATGCTATCATAGGCACAATTTATTCGTGAATTCAGTCCAGGAAGTGGACCTCGTTAATATGTCCCCATATTTCAAATTGAGTAGTTGGTGGTGAATTTGGCTACACTAGTTCACCACTAGCTTTAAATCTAGTCACCTGAAAACAGTCCATAAGTAGTAACTAGTGCAATGGGAGTCCATACACATTACTTATAGTGGGGTTTCACATCCCACCGCACCAGGTAACACAGGAATATGGGGCAAACCCCACGAAAAACAAAAGCAAAAGAAGGAAAGAAGGGGCCCGATCGACCCATAGGAACTAACTATCAGACCCGGCCCATGTTTTATAACAAACGTAGGAACCAATACGAGCAAGGTACGGATTTTGTGCCCTACTAATGACAATGGGTGTCCTCAGTGAATCTCTCGACTGCATTACGATTCCATCCCCTTTATTTTTTGAGACTTTCCTAACCCCGATTTGCAAGCTTTTCAAGGGTAACAAATCTTCCCCTCCTTCACCATTTCTCAGATTTATTTCACACCACCTGTTTATTACTGGGTCCTGCTACCCTACCATCGCTTTGTCAAGCATGGCCCAATGCTCTAGGCGTGGTATGGTTCCTTGGATAATGTCCTGGGTTGAACTTGAAGCCAAAAATGTTACTTTTTAAAAGTCGTTGTTTTAAAAAATCAAACTTTGAACTTTAATTTGTTAAAATTAGCCCACTTGGCTGGAAATCAACATGTGTGGCAAGTCATCATGTCATGTGGCAAGATTGTAGAATGCCTTGGCCATCCTCAAGGTCCCCAGCATGCGGTCAGGTTGGATTGGTAAATTATTGGGTGGAACTAAGAGCCCAACACGCGACTTTTGTATTGTGTTAAGAAATTCAATGTTTGATCTTCAACTTGTTTTAAAGTTAGTGTTGTTTCAGATTTCGAGAGCAGTTACGATATAGAGCAGATGTTAGTTTCAAAATTATCCAAATGTTGCAAGGCACATCGCTGGAGTGTGGATTGCCTTTTGGATCGTCCCGACAGTTATTCCAGAGTGTAAACATCATTCACACGACGTTCACACGCAAAGTCAAATATTATCTCAAATTCGGGCTCAAACTATACAGGTAACCGGAACGTAATGTGGGAACAAATAACTATACATCAAAAATATACAATAACCCAAGTGGCAGCATTCATACAGAGGGTGCCCACAGCTAACCCCTTTTGTCTGAGCATAATAAACTAAACTACGATAGCTCCCCATCAGACGACGCTGGACACGGGCGTATTCACGAATATTCAGGTAAAAATATGCGAACGAGGTTACGTGATCAAGTTAATGGGACGAACGCTTAACAACGGTTTAAATTCAAAAAATGATACTGACACTGCGGATGGTTAGCCACCCACAGTGGTTTTAGGATGAAATAATTTAGTTTCAACGTGTGATGAATTTTATGGGGTCATATAATCAAAATCCACTGTTACATTGAAACCAACGGAAATTCAAAATTAACGACCGTTCGTGTCCACCGTCGTCTGCTCCCCATAATACAAATGACAGAGGGTGCCCTCAGCGAATCCCTCATTTTGGGACAAAAACTAGACTAACCCGCAAAAATGTACGTGGCAAAGGGTGCCCTCAACGAGTCTAATACCCCCCCCCCCCCTTCAAAAAAGGACTACAGTTAACCGCTTGCCTAAGCATAATTAACTAGACAACGATTACACCCTATTTCAAATAACAGAGGAAGCCCACACCTAACCTCGTCGTGTAAGCGTAAGAAACTAGACTACGATAACATCCATATTTCGATTGACCGAGGTGCCCTTAGCGAATCCCTCATGTGGTAACAATAACTAGACTACACTAAATCACCAACATTCAAGTGGTAAAGGGTGTTTGTCCTCAGCGAGTCTATTCACTCAGCCTGGTATATGAACTACCATAACACTCAATAATGCAAGTCACACAGAAGGTGCCCCAAGCGAATCCCTCTTTTCCGCACTGGTAAATAGACCACCATAAATCGTAATACTAATGCAACACTATTGACAGTCAGACAGTGGGAACCCTCGGCTTATTCCTATGATCAAAAATCCCAAGTTTTACTATAGCGCACACTCACAAACTTATGCACTTCCTGATGCATCAGATTGCCACTTTCCCCTATGTCGAATGTGCATCCGACCACCCATTCGCTGCAGCCTATGTGGCCGCGCCAATAAAAAAACTATGCGACTTGTACCTGGAAGGGTCCAGACCGCAAAAACGCACTGCATAATTAAGCTGACTAGCGAACCCCAAGTACGAGAGTAACTGGAGAATCGTCTACGAACACACAAATAGCGGATCCGAGTCATACACCCTTTGTTGACGACACAACACTAGACATCTCACTGGAGAGATTGAATGGATAGTGGAGGTTGGTAGCACTACGCGAAATGGGGTTCCACATCTATTATGTTTATACCACCGGAGGATCAATTATGCAGTTGAAAAGGCATTAATGCTCGCACCTCGAAGGAGAGATCGGCAAGACAGATAACCTTCTCTCCTGGAACTGTAATTTCATAAATCCGTAAGAAGCCTCAAAAAGCCACACACATCATGCATTGTAAATGCATTGAGTCTCTGGTGAAACATTTAGCGTGGCAAAGGCAGATAAGCAATGGTACCGTATATAGTAAACGCATGTAGAAAGCTAAGCCGGTATAAAGCATCATAGAGTTTGAAACTATGAGCACGCCTCTATCTAGTCGTCATCATTTGCGGTATTTTCGTTATTATGTCTTAAAGGCATATTATGTGATCTTTTCCAGAGAGCGCCCTCTATTCATGATTTTTTTTAGAAAGTAGATTTTCTTGCAGATTTACATTTCCGATCATAAATCATACATACATTCCAAGTTACAGAGCGATACGATTCCTAATTACCTCAAAATCATGGTTTTAGAGTGAATTTAGAGTGAAAAATATAAACTGTCGGGATTCCGACAGTTTATTTTCACTCTAAAACCATGATTTTGAAGTAATTAAGAATCGTATCGCCCTGTAACTTGGAATGTATGCATGATTTATGATCAGAAATGTAAATCTGCAAGAAAATCTGCTTTCTATTTTTTTTTTCGATGTTGAGGGCGTTCCCTGGAAAGATCACATAATATACTTTTAAGTGTAGGGCCCTGTTATGTACTAAACATGGATATTTTAAAAGCTCTGTGGTGATTAACCGCAAGGTGAAGTCGTTTTAACTCATTGTATACAAATATATTTGAATACATAATAATAGTGACAAAGCATTTAGTTATATTATGTTCTTGTCTTGTGCGATGACGGAAGGGCTGACTGAAACGTTCCGGGGTGCGATTTGTTCAGTAAGCTTTTCTTTTTCGGAAGAACTACCCATAAGCCCTTAAAATCATGCCGCAATATACTAATCCTACCTAAAACGTTGCTAGAAATTGATTAGAATAAACAAAATACAAATATATGTATGAAAACATGTGTACATGCAAATATTAGTTCTGTATACAATATATACACAAACTACAACATTTCGTCGAATTCGACATCGAGACTTCCTTGAAGCTATATAATTTTATTTTATTTTATTGACAATACTAAAGATATATGATACAATGCTTTAGTAATCTTAAGCCAAAAAGTTGTTTGTTTGAAATAAATGATCATGTTAGTAATGTAACCACAACTCCAGCGGCATTGTTTGATTCATTTGAATCAGAAATTATGTAAGTGTGTATCTATTGTTTGTGCAATGCTATAATTGATCACATTGAAACTCATCATTTCATGTCCAATAAGCTTACGCCACGAGATGGTTGATATTTTTGAACTGAATTATAGCAATTTGATTGTCTCATGTCAATGTTTCATTGAAAGGTATATTAAAGATTGGAACATTTTTTTCTTTCTTTAGACTATTGTAAAGACTAAGACTGTATAAAAGAGGTGGACGTAAATGTCAAGTTTTAGTCTAGCAAAATGACTAAAGGCGCGGAAGTTTCAAGTAACTCGACAAGGACAGTAGATGGCAAACTTGCAATAGAAGACAATTTGCTTGAGTAAAGCAAGGTCGGCCAATGACTGTGTGTCCATCCGGAATAACACTATCCGATCAAGTCTGTTCAATCGCACTGTCTTTACTATTAAAGGAGCAATCGTAAAGGTTTAAAAACTGAAGTACGGCAAGAGGTGAGGTGAGGCATAAATATTACCCCCAAATAATCGGACATTTATTTTGTATACGTGTGAATCATGCACATTGCTTCCTTCAACAAACATTAAACTATTAATTAACATAAAATATTTTAATATTCAACAACTCCCCATACCTTAAGTACAGTAGCGAAGTGTTGTCGATTTGAGTTAAACAACGCTGCTATGGGCAACCATCGCGCCGATATCCGCACCACGCAAATAATGTTTTCACAGCAATGAGTGTTGATTTGGAATGACCATGCCAACTATTTTTATCGAGTTTTGAAACTTACAGGAGTCATTTTAGTTTTTGAAAATTGAATGGAATTGTAAATAATAAAGTACCGTAGGCCTGCATCAACATATGTTCTTATTTGCATTGTCTGTTTATGAAATGGCGTTAAAATCCCTAGTCGTTGTTGAACGGGATTAAATCATGTTTCAGCGTTGTGCATCACCAATCGACAACTTGCGTTCTGCGCGTGCTGCGTGTTTATTTCACTCGGGCGTTGCCCTCGTGAAATAAACCACGCAGACGCTCGAACACTGTTGTCGATTAGTGATGCACAACGCTAAAACATGATTTAATCCCTTAATCAACATTTGTCAGACCTAAAGTTTAAAAACATTTGGGAGTTTTAACTCCCAAGCATACCCATGCAGCTAAATACACCAAAAGTTATTAGGTAAATGTCCATACTTAATGTTGACGCTATGAGTTTCTGTGTACATACATACAGTATTAAGTAGTACATATGAACGGTGTTTCAAGAATGTTGGCATTTCAAAACGAGCTACCAGATATTTCCAGCAACAAGATATACTATGTGACAAGAAAAATCTCTACTTGAAAACAGCCTTTAAGGTGTTGAACACGAATAAAGGTCTGTAGTAAGCATGAGGTTTAATCATATTCACACGATTAAACGACTAGCCTAGCAGTAAAATTGTGCAAACGGTGTAACGTATTGATTATTGTGGGGAGATCCCGGATGAATTTTAAAGCGCTTGAAGGACAAATTAAATATCAATTTGACTTTTACCAAAAAGCTTCGCATTTTTCCATACTAAAGTAGAAATGCATTGAGATAATTAAAAAAGTGTCTATTTCGAATTACATTGCGTTTTCAAGGCTTTAAAATCGAAAGTTCCTTTACCCTAAATGCATTCAGCAATGATATACTGTCTGTCTCACATAACACATCAATTAATGTCATATTCCAGCGATACGACATGGGAATAAATTATCTATGGAAAATGTGTTCATATGTGTTCATTTACAAAACCAAGCATCAATAATATAGTGTCATAGTTGAGTGAAATAACTTTGAAAGAGAACACAGTGGGAAAACATTCATCAACTAAATAAAAGCTCATGGGAATTATAAATCGCACTTGAATATTTACAATACATTAATCATTAAACATTATACAGACAATGGCGAGGCTGATTGAACATGAATATTTAACGTCTTTGTCAATAGCTGACGTTATTATTGAATCGTCCTTTATATTAAAAAAAATGAGAATTCGAAATGAGTAATAATA
Organism: Ophiura sarsii; assembly: GCA_035610835.1. Taxonomy (NCBI): domain Eukaryota; kingdom Metazoa; phylum Echinodermata; class Ophiuroidea; order Amphilepidida; family Ophiuridae; genus Ophiura; species Ophiura sarsii. Next base: position 54,137,627 of record CM069442.1, on the reverse strand, counting down.
TCCACTATTTAATCTACAGTGGATTTACATCGACATCTTCAAGACTGCTGTTGGATTTATAGTTTATATGATAACTATTAATCCAGTCTTATTTCATTACGAAATAATGTTGTTATTTCATTTTGAACTAGGGCATACTAATAATATAATTGTATTGGCTACATCAAGATAGTGTATTTACAATCGATTAAAGCTAGTGAATATTTCACTAGCTTTATGGTGTAAGAATACACTAATCATAACTTTGATGATATACGAAGATAGCAGGTCAGATTTGAACATAAGTCTGGACATATTTTAAAACACAGCGTCAATATAACTTGTTTACAAATATGATGACAACCAACTACAATTTTAAACGGATGATATATGATCAACCTAGGTTTTAATTGGCAAACAAAGAGCAGGACAAACTGTAAACAAACTGTAAACAGATAAATAAGATTAGCTCAAGATTTTGAACGGGTAAACTACTACTAGCTCAGTTAAGAAAAAAAGAGAAAGGCTCGTTATGACACGATGCCCTTAAAGAATGATTGAACCAAACCGCTTCAAGTTGTATGCAATCCCGTGTTCATCCTACATCATGTAACGATACGATTGTACGCAATATTAACTCTTATTAAATAGTATAATATCCACTCGAAAGTACGACTATGCCTTTACCATATTTAATAATGCTAATTAGTCAAATTCGTTTTAAACAAGTCGTGGACAGTGATGCCTGGTATGTTAAATCTCTACCATGATATTCACTTTATGAGTTTTGTTTATGTGGAGCCTTCAGAGTAGTCAATCAGATAGTCAATAGTTGAAAACCATCTCTTGAAGAGACTTGCAATCCCTCTATTTAATCCTGTACATTAAAGATTTCTCAGTTCGTACGAAAAGCAAATATGAATTTTGCAGTGTCATCCAGAAAAGTGTTAAACTTAATTGTTGTCCTGATCTGGTTCTGGCTAGTTAGTCACTGTTATTGTTTACTGTCTGGTAATGATATATCTGACATTTAGAGCGGTTAAACTTGACCGATATATGTGTAATATCTCTTACAATTGGAAAAACGATCAGCACTTTGCTGACATTTTGCTGTTTTTCATCCGTTTCCGTCACACTAAGTGAAGGTTTGTTTTTCACTGCGTCTCCAGAAAAGTGCAACTACTACTCGGGCTAATTTACTAACAATGAATTTGTAACTAAGATTCAAAGCTATAGCTGTGGAACGTTTCAAAAGGCTGGCTTAATAGCTATGTTATATCGTATAAGGTAGAACTTATTGAATAACCCTTGTAGACTACGGCAAGGTAAACGTATACATGTTTGTCAGACTATCAACATCTTTGATCCGTTATATCTGCGTTGATTGGGGGATTTGTGTGTGATACAAGTTTAATAACTACAAGATGACGATTGTTAAGCTCGAGAGGGAAGAGAAAAGAATTGAAAGTACTCTATATAGGTTTTAAAATCTGCGTGAAGTTAAAAAGTATTGTTACTTATTACAGGCTAGTCAGTCAGTCGGATGATTGTATTGTGGTTTATAAAACGACAGACAAAATGGAATCATAAGCCATATTAAGACAGGAAATGCTGAACAAAACACCAAGGTATGATTGAGATAATAAAAAACTCAATTATTTGGATAATCACAAAAGAAGTTACTGGCTCAACAAAGAAACCAAGTCCCTCTAGTAAGTATTAGTGGGATTTGACCGTATATCAACTATATAAATAACAAATTCGTCGCATTACACTGTATTTACGATAACTAAGAACCCAGGAGGGTTAATCCGTATTTGCTTTAGTTTTAAATTGACCTTATTTTGGGAATACTTTGTTATATGACAAAGACATTTAACCTTTTGGGTCTTAAACCAAATGGGCTCATAGGAAAAACTAGGTCATCCGTCAACTTTCGCGTATATAATTGAACACATACAAAATGTCGAATGCATATAAAAAATACCACTAATCGTTTTGCGGTAAGATTACCGGTATAAAATCAGGATAGCTTAAATGGACATTTTATCCGTGCATTGATATCCCAACGATGCATATTAAATAATTTTGTGCACTTAAAAAGCGTGAAGTGTTTAAATAGTTGGTAACATTATTTTACGACGGACACCCACACATCCCAAGTTTATGTGTGTTGCATGTTAGTCCCGGTGCCGGAAAAACGACGCTATCGAAACTATGTGAAATTGTAATTATAGGTACCGTATTATGCTTTTTCGTCTTGTTCAAATGTATAGGGTTATTCGGCAGAGATTTGGTAATATACGATTTGATAAATAAAAGAAAACTCAACTTCTTTTGGGTAGGGGTATGCCGCCTCAGCCCGATGAAAGTAGACATTGTTTTAAACAGACGTAGGTACGTAGTCCAACTTGCGACAGGAGTTTAAGATGGGACCTCTATTCGTTATAATTTACGATATTTGCGTTATAATATCTTTGAAGTGTTGGACCCTGTAGTAAAACATATCGATGTTTTAAAAGCCGTGTGATGATTTACCTTAGGCTAACGTCATTTTAACTTATGTATGAACATATATTGAGCATGTGACGTACAAGTGCCTGAATCCATCTTTGATTTGCACTGATGCTTATCGCATAAAGCGCTGAGTACAATACTCCACAACGTTCCACCGCTGACGCTGAGCAGTAGGGTTGGTCAACGCTACGCGTGACACATTAGCCCATATTCATAAAAATAAGTAATTACTAACTAGTAAAAACTATAAGCAAAAGCAATTACTAGATAAGTAAAAGGTCTAGCATTAAGTAAATGCTTAAAAAAATACATTCATAACCTAAACAAACAGTGCCACACATTAACAGCTGGAGGTCGTCTGACCTCTACCATAGTAATACATGGTGCAGATAGGGTAAACTTGGCCACAAATATGAAAGCAGTTGAATCCCAACTAACACTTGTATTTTATAAAAATATAGGGTCTTTAAGAAAATCAAGAGAGGACTGTATTAAGACATATCAATCATATTACTTGCAGGATTTTCTTAAAGACCCTCGCTTAACCACTTTATAAGCATTTCCTTGCACCGTAATGTCGATGAGAACTGGTGACAGAAATCAGTGGTCATGTGATAAAAGTGAAGCGTCAGCACCTTCGTACGATATATTTTCCTAGATTATAATTGCTGACACAATGTATTTCTGCACTAGAATTTATTACTTTTATTTAAGAACATAATGACATCAAATTCACACCATGACATGTCTGGTAGCCTGAAAGTGACAACAAGTATATAATGATTGTCTCATGCCAATTTGTCATAGAAGGTCTCTGAAGGCACAAGAGGTGCATGCGTTTTGGGTATAAAGGGTATAAGGGTATAAAATGCTAATTTGAAGTTCTAGTCTAAAAAAAAAAAAATTATGTATGGAAGTTTCAAAGACCTTGACAAGGACAACCGTACGGATGTTAAAGCTGAGATGATTGCTCTTGTTATTAAGTAAGAGGTTCACTTGAGAAAAGCCAGGTCGTCCAATGACTGTTGTTCTTATAAAGGACTACGCAATCTGATTGCGGACAGTCTGAATGTTATTACTAAAAAGAACAACTTACTGTAAAGGTTAATCCGTATTAAGACGAGACGTGACGGAAGGCTGAGAGTGTCCTCCAATAATCGACCATTTATATTATACGCCAGCGAATGATTCTCTAAAATAAAATACGCCTTACAATCACATACAATATTGAGGTTCAAGGGAAAGTTGGGGTGTGTGCGTAAATATGCACAAAACGTAGTAAATGTGACCAAACAATCATGGTATATTATTACATTATGGTAATGCTATTAGTTCTGTATGCGTATACATTATCTCCATTTACCATATAAATGGACTGGGACTTTTCATGCTTTATTGCGTTTGAGAAAGAAATCCCGAATTTCCCTAGTGACATATTCAACTATTCCAACCATAAAATCCTTACTTAAAACAGCCTTCAAAGTATCAAATGACGGACTCGAAGAATAGACGAGTACATGTAGCTGAGCAGAATCACCGTGCACGCGATGTAACTTATTGATCAATATTAAAAGATCCCGAAAGATGTTTTAAACGTGTCCGTTTAGTTACATTTTTCGAATTTGCTTTCGCATATATACTTGTAGCTTTTGATATTAAACATTAAATAAAACACTATTTTAAGGAGGAATTGTTACTGACGGAAAAGCAATGAAAATGTTATACGTTGTATTTTGGCTAATAAATGTCAAACCAGTAATTTTGTTGGTCTATCTCGCAAAGGACAAGATTTGAAATATCACTATTTGATAGGATTTATTTATATAGAAAAGCAAAGATAAGAATGATATGGCTAATTTTAGAATACTTAAGTTTTAAATAAAATAAATATGTTTAATAAGTATATGATGTTGATATAGACATGTACAATTATATAGTACCAAAGTATGTATTCTTATTGAGATATGTGATTGTTTGATTACGAAAAGCATAGCAAACCCAGAAAAAACACATTCAGCTTCGATAAATGATTTACTTACATTTACTTAAAAGTGAGAAATACACAAGTACCAAATACAAATTTTAAGCTCTGAAATTTATTTTAAAAGAGTTAAAAACTCTAAAATAATTCAGTTCATGAAAATGTGTTTTACAAAATAAGATATTATTAAAATTATAGATGTTTTAAATGTACCAATATTTAAAAAATCTATTTGTTATACTGTATGATTTGGTCATGTGATGCAAACATGGATTTATTTCTGAGTTTGTGAATATATGTATTGTGATCATGCTATAAAAGGTGTGACTGATGAATGAAAATAAATTTGAAAGAAAAAATAGACGAAAAAAAAAAGAGACTAAAACATCAATAAGTATCATATAAGGTTGTTGCAACAAAAAAAACCTCTTCGGAATATATTGAAATACTTATTACAAAGATTTACCATAGATTATAAATTGCAGAATGTAGAAATTACAAAAGCCGATTGAATAGAGCATTTAGTCTCTAAATCTCTCAAGATTTGCTATTTATTAACCTAACCGTCATTCTTGACACTATGGAGACTTTGCATTACCTTACATAAAATGTACACTAGTTTGTGTCATCCACATTTCAAATCTAGGTTAATTTACATCAACTTATTCAAGGTTGCAGCTGGATTTATATTTCCATAACAATTATGATCTGGTCTTATATCATTATGATATCAAATATATATCGTTAATCATTTTTAACTAGGGCATACTAATATAATAATGATGGCTACATCAAGGTTCTCCTAAATTGAGAATGGCGAGCTTCTTTTACTCACTAGTAAATAAAAAAAAACAGGGCGTGTCGACAAAAGCGTCCCATGTGAGTATTAATATTGAATATAATGCATTATGAGAATTTGTTTCTATCTATTTTGGAGCTTTCGATATCATATTATTGCAAATCTTCTCATGCATTTCAAATTCAGCTTTGGCCACTTTTCATGTGCAGAGAAGCACCAGACTAATACGAATACTAATACGAATTAAAACAACATTTGGGCCTGAATTACTATACGGGTATTTCTAAATGAACTCATTTCACAAATATCTTGGGCCGAAGGTACACACCTTTTTTTTCTATTCAAGATATTGGTAACATTAGGGGTAGAACTATAACACGTGCGTTTTGAGAAATTCTTTAAGCCAGCTGCTCAAAGATTATACGGGGGGGGGGGGGGGGGGGGGTGGTGGGATGTACGTCCTCGTTGGACACAATTGTTAGTCAATATACATTCAATATTGATTCACATGTCCTTTTTTTCTTTCAATGTCATCTTCCAAACGCAGCTTTAGTACCGTATCAAATCTCCGAGGAGTTTGTTGCGTATCTGATTTTAGAGTATTTGCTTCGCGTGATAATACATATGGGAATACATAGAGTGCATTTAGCCTGGACTTCATTTTCACTAACAGATTTTACTAAAAAATCGTCTTGATATCTGATATCTTTGCTCTTCAAATTTGTCTGTCTTTTTCGATCTTTGTCGATACATCCAGTGGGCGATTGAGTGAGGCCCTTATATTATTAGGAATGTAAAGTTCTGTTTGTCGCATCATTTAATTGGATGTAATTTGATTGTGTTCTCTTTAACGTAATTTAAGGTAGTAACATACAAAGAAATACAAAGGAAAGGCGAATTAATAGATGTATTTACAATGTGGACGCTTGGGCACGTCTATATTGACTTACTATCCACATTGCTTAACAAACTCTAGGAACAAACTGTTACGCAGATATGTTCAATGAATTTGAAACCTTTATTCTTGTCACCCAGCGTAGTTTCAAAGCAGTGCTTCAAAAGAGAAAATTCCACGCTTTCATGGAGCTCTGAGAATGAGCTGTCCATTTGTGGTCTCATCAAAAGAGTGCATTGTTACTCTTTTGGCGTTGTTTTCACTCTTTTATGAGTGATTTTCTAGTGCAACCGCCCATTTCACTCCTTCGGAGTGGTTTGCAAGATAAGAGTTTCACTCTTTTTGAGAGTTTTTGATTTCACTCTTCTACATTTAGAGAGTAGTAGAGGAGTAGTAAAGAGTGGTTCTGTAAGCATTTATAAATGGAATCTAAAGAAGTATTTTCTAAAAATGCGTAAACATAAGTTATCATGAAAATATAAGCGAATCATATTTTAGAGGCGGATTCTAATAATAATAATATAAGTGTCAAGGATTACACATCTCTCATTAAGAGAACATACAGCGTGTGGAAATTCCTTATAGTTTTATTTTTAAAAACATATTTTTGTTGAATTTTTGTTGAAAAGGGGTTTTTTTAATTTTTAATAATTACATTATGTGTTTTGTTAACCATTGTACTGTTTTAAATCCTGTTTGCCTTTTACTTGACAATTCAATTTCCTTTGTGTCTATACTATCCTTTGTTATATTTCAAACTTTATCATTTGTCTGTCATGATTACCCTTCCGCCACTATTCATCCACCCGTCACTTTTCACCTATATTGTGTTTTAATATATCTTGTCATTTCCGGCCCATTGTTCCACTGTCTATATAATTTGTGTATGTTGTATTTTGTCATTTTACCTTCGATAAAGATTTTGCCAGGATCAAAACGTTAGGCACTCTCATATATATTAGTATAACAAAATGGTCAGTATAACTATAAACACTAGCACAACTTATATACTGTACGTCCTGCCCTTAATTACATTATACAGGGTCAGTCAAAATACTCAGGTCCCGCTTTTACAATTAATATGCACAAATGAATATATTTATTGTTATGCACAATAATAACGCATTGTTAGATGTAACTTAACATTTTATTTCATTCACATTGGTTATTCCAAACAGGAGATATGTGCATTTTCCCAAATTCTGTGAAATTTTATCTGTTCCAAATGTTTAACGCACGCATTTTGAATGTGTCAATCAATGGCGCGTTGATATTAAAAATGCCGACAATGGAATGTGGGAGTATATTTAGAACACTTTGGATTTCGCGCTCTTTGTTAAAATATTGTAATGGTCTGTAATAAGGTATTGTCTTGAAAATTTTACCAAGTATGAATAAGTATTACTACTCTTTTTAAACAATGAAGAAATTGGCAAAATGTTAACCAAAAGTGTATTCCTGATTTTCTAAAAACGAGACTCACCCTGTATAAGATCCGTACTACACACATCGTCAATCGTACAGAGAAAAGCCTCATCGAAGATAGAATCGCATTTATTCCTGGACGTTTACTCGGTATAATATTCAGATATAGCCATAGTCAGGTTAAGTCCCCTATGACTTATGTGCAAAGCTCAATCCTCGGCTTCGGGTCGACGAAACGGTGTCATCTTTAATTGAAGCCATCTTTGTTGTGATCTCAATAGTATGATTTGTCTATGACTTCCCCCGAGCCGGAAGAAGACAGAGTCAGTCGCAGGATTGTGCCTTTTATTACAATTCAATGGCACCTGTGTGTGTGCTTTTATCGAGAACGAAGCAATAGATACAATACCGTAGCTTAAGGAACCAATGACAGTCGTGTTGTCGCAAATACCTTGTAATTTTGCATGGCTTTATACATGATTGGTACAACACACACACAGAATACGCAATATAAAGACTAGCTCTAGCGGCTAAAGTCGAATGTAATTACAAGTAGATGTAGTGCAAGCAATCTCAACATGATGCCTTTTACATATGTCATGATATGGCATCCTTCAAGTTATTTGTTAGCCTATCGAATATAAAGTGGAAACCAGAAGAATTTCAACAAGATTGAACCAGGACTCAATTGGAAATGGCAGCCCGCTTATTGCTCAAAAGTGGTAGGCACGTATTAACTAAGCAAATGCAAAACGACAGTTCCAACTTTACCTCACTACTTTTGTAACTCAGTTAAGCAGTGGCATCTAAGCATAACATCATGTTTTGTGGATCTACTTGAAGTAGTCTGTTTATGATTTTCATAATTACCTGATAGCTTTCTTGTCAGTTCATATACTTATCTCTTAATCATGCATAATGTTAACACTCTTAGATTTCCTCTCACTTCTTACCACTAGTCTTCTCTTAGCAGTCTTTCCCTTATCTCTCTCTCGCACAAAGGAAACAACTGCCATATCTGTGTGTTGTGCATTGCTGTATACACCCAGCAATTCTTTGATCTTGATATTTGTATTGTGTATTATCTGCATACTTTTGTCTTGATCAAACTTGATACAGATTGGTTCACCCAGTCGAAACGTCGGCCAATTTTCTTTCCTTTTTTTCTCTTGCCATCCCCCCCCCCCCCCCCCCCCCTCCCCCTTTTGACCTCTCCCACTCATATTTTGTGACATGCAGTTTCGACTTTATTAAAGTAAAACTAAGTCAAAAGAAGATTTAAAATATAATCCAAGTAAAGGGTGGAACCAGCATCTATTATTACGGAATTCCGTGTCTTTTTTTAGAAGGAGAGGATTCAAATGTCATTTGAGGTAAAATCTGAGCTCAAATTATTTCTATTTCGGATCGCCATGGTATTCGATGAAAGGATCATATTAGAGAACAACATTCCCAAGCAAACGCTCAATCAGCCCCATCTTATATAAAACGATAGGTTTAGGTTAATAGCAATAGACAGGTGCTAAATTGGAAAGAGTTACAGGCAGTAATGTTCACTAGTTAAATTAAAAACAACCAATCATATGCATTACTGTTTAAAGTAACCTATCTTTTGTTTCTCTCTATTTATCAAGTATCAAGTGTTGTCAATAGCGATGGGCGTTGCCTTCAGCTGTAATTGAACCATAACATGGTTAGACTAGCCTTACAGTTTGCAATGGTAAACCATTAGTGTCTTTCTCTAGTTGATGACATTAGTTATGGGTAACGCTAATTGTCCGTGTCTGTACGTATATCACTAATGACTTGATTAGAAGCAATGTGATACACTGTCTTGAAGTGGTGAAGATCCACGGAATGTTGTCTTTCTAAATGGATTGCGTTTAAGAGGATGTACAGGGTGTCCCAAATGTTTCGAAACCATTTCAAAGCTTTATATCTCAGGTAAAATAATTCACACCTTAAATCTGTAAATTAATATATTTGGATAGAAAACACTTGCAGAATTATTTTTATATGAAATGTGCAACTTTTGTTGAGGCCCTTAATGGTTACACCAGTGGAAATGTTTGTTGACATAACGCACAATACCATACATTGTTATATTTTTACGACGCCACCTGCGTAGCTGTAAACACGTGTTGGAAACTGGAGCTGCACATTCCTCATACTCCATTCACGTGGCTTTCACAAAATTCATTCACTCAATACATTAGTGCACGACGTTAATATGCTCAATACTATTTTCAGGATGCATTACAGCATAAGTAAACGTATTCGAATTGTTTGGCTGTACGCTGTAACTAAATCAATCAAGTTTAGTCAACAAAATTAAGAGAACATTTTAATGTTAAACTGAGGCGCACCGGCAAAGTCGACTATTTTGGAAATTGGCGGACAAATACTTATAGACAGGATCTGTATAAGAAGCAGTTCGCGGTGGCCGTAAAAAATGGAGATCAACAAACAACATTGACGTCATAAGACGTGCAGTAAGTTAAAAGCCTCCAACGTATTTTGCGAAGAGACTTGAAGAAGTTCCCGTACAAGATACAGATTAAGCAGAAACGTTGCCTTGCCTTATAGGTTTTATTAGTCTATTTTAACTGAATAAATGTATATTTTCTTAAGTTCATAATATGATATAATTTTAGTCTGAGATTAAAAAAACCCGCAATGGAACAAACTTCCTTATTTCCCATATCCCTCCCTTGCTCCATCTAATTCATGACATAGCAAACATTATCATGATTATATAGTTCGCGTTATGAAAATGCAGTTTAACAGGTCGGGAAACCTTCTCCTGTACTATGGTTATCATCATCATTGGTCATCCGTGGACGAAATGGAGGAAGCATTCGCAACATACTGGGCCTACACAGCTAAAAAACGAACCGTGATACGCGTTAATCGTGCCTGATTAACGTGTGTTGATTGAAAAACGACCAATTATTTAATCTTTCAAGAGTAAAATACGGGTAGTACCGTTAATCTCTGCCAGATTAAATGTAATTTTTTGTGAAAGAGTAATTGTTTCTATCGTTTTGCTGTATTTTACTCAAATTGCGATTAAAACTTAATCGCATTGCTTCACCGGTCGCGTCTTCCCCGTCAGTCACTCCTCGCGTGATTAAGAAATCAATACCATATGATTAAAACTTGCACGCACGTGGTTATTGTGTTCGCCATTTGCCATATAGAGCCGTGCCGCAAGATGGACACGGAGATGAACACCAGTGAAATGGAGGTTTTGATGAATCTTTGGGGATTGCCTACACTCATTAATATATTCCAAGGTAAATGTTGTTCCATTTGTCAATGATTTAATTTAACTAGAGGGTGCGAGCTATTTATAGGCCTATTGAGTTTTAAGCTTAAAGCTTGATGGGACTCGGCAATGGGACAGTCCCATTGCCGAGTCCCATCAAGCTTTAAGCTTAAAACTCAATAGTCCTATTAACAAATGGAACAATATTTACCTTGGAATATATTAATCAGTAAGTTTAATCTGGCCAAGAGTAAACTTTAATCTACCTATATCGATTAAAAATTAATCCAAAATCGAGTAGTTCCCTTTTTACTACCGTGTCGATTAATTTTTTAATCTGGCCAAGAGTAAAACTTTAATCTACCTATATCGATTAAAAATTAATCCAAAATCGAGTAGTTCCCTTTTTACTACCGTGTCGATTATTTTTTTAATCTGGCAAGAGTAAAACTTTAATCTACCTATATCGATTAAAAATTAATCCAAAATCGAGTAGTTCCCTTTTTACTACCGTGTCGATTAAATTTTTGCTCGTTTTTGAGCAAATTTGTTTAGCTGTGTAGACTCTCCTGTCGTTCATGAGTTCATGAGTTATAAAGATAGCTGTATTTGTAAATTTTGTATCAAAACAATTCTACAAGTGTTCTATATCAAAAGATATTTCCAGATTTATAATGCTAAGTGGTTTCGAAACTTTTGGGACACCCTGTATAAGAAACGAATGAGTAAAAAAGGTTCCTCTATAAGATTGCGTTGGCATTTTACACATAACTGTATAAATCATTTGGGAAATAGTGTACTTTAGGCCCAAGATCAGGTCTTTGACGGATGAATTGGACCCTCACTTATTACTGTGATGGGAAACTTTATCTTAATGTGCGACTGATTCATATCTAAACCGTAAGTACAACTTATCCCAGAGGTTCTATCGTAGGTATCCATACGAGTATTTGTTTTCCTCCAAATTCAGCGAAACTTGAATTTACAGTACAAACATAAATTTCGATACGGTAAGTGAGCACCATCTCTTGAGCTGAGTCGTATATAGATTGTGCAGACACATGATATGGGTTTTAAAACGTGATATATGGGTGATAAGCTGAATGTGATGACAATGCTTTTAATGATGGCTTTAACGATACTACCCGTGGTTTGTCCGTAAGCGTCTGAACATACGATAACCCAGTTTTACACAACACGTGTCTGCAATCACTATATCACATCTTATACGCTACTTGACCCATCTGCTTCAACACCCAAATGCAAAAAGATGAGAAGTTCTTGACGCCTTCCAAGAGTACTTATTGTACGCAATTCGAGCGGTTGTGCTCGTATTTAATATTTTAATATCTGCTTCGATTAAACAAAACACAAAGCTGTGTCCAATTTAATGTGTCCTACGGATGGCAACAAAATCGGTAAGATACACTCGGGCTATGTCATCATATCCATTTAGAGTGTAAACTAGCACGCTTCCACGACTTTTCTAGGGACGCTATTCATCGTGTTTAAAAACGTGTTTTGTTAAACGTTCTTTGGCCGAGTGCACCAAACTAGCGTAACTAAGCTTAATAGGGAGGTAAGCTACCTCCCTAGTCATTTATGTCAATGTCTATGAACTACAGTATGGTATTGACATTAATCAATCGAGTTATTAAATGTATTATTATTTTGTATTGATTTATTTTTATTTTTATAATATTTGTTTATTTATTTGTTTGCATGTTATTTGATTAATTAATGTATTAATTAATTAATTAATTATTGGTTGATTGATTGATTGATTGATTGATTAGATGCTTGATTGTTTAAACTGATTTTTACAACTGTGTATGCATGATTGTGGATAGTTTTAAAACATTTTATAATAAATTGGTCTTAAATGTATAATTAAGTATCATTATTATACACAAGTTGATAATAATTGCATGATAAAATTCTCCCACTGATCATCATATCTTTGTAATCGTCCAATACGAAATTGTCGTTTAGTTACAGCATAAACTGTTATGCTCCAACTTACTCTTGGGTCCGTGAGGTATAAGATTTAGCGTAAATTACCGCCAGTTACTAGCCTAGTAGCTTTAATACCCCGTTTTTGGTGCTCTCAACATTTTGGGTTACACCTCAGTTACTAGCGAGGTAGCGCTATTCTTCAGCTACTCGCCATTGGTGCACTCGGCCGCTTATCTAATAGTTCAAATTGCATTCAACTTATAAATTTAGTTAGCAACGATTTTAGGTTATAACCGGCTTTAGTATGAGAAATATGGCCCAAATAAGTTCCAAGCATTATACCAACGATGGCAATTCGTTACATTTAATTGATTTTTAAAAGCCTGATTTCTTGATTATTATTATTTACAAAAATCATACATTTTTGAGGTAGAACTCCAATCGAATCATCGTTTTAAGGTTTGAAATCCTACAAATCAAATAATATGTCTTTAACAGCTTTGATGGTCTTTTACCTATATTTTTATCCGTAAGAGTCTGAACCAGTTGTACGTGAAACGTATCTGCAATCATCATATCAAATGCTACTTAAATTATCTGTTTCAACACCCAAGTGCAGCAGTAAATACACATAGGATTGCCGCTGGGTAACAATTATCCAGACCCTTTTCTGTGATCCCCGTTAATCCTTGTTACTTATTATTATATAACCTTTACCATCTAGAATCCACATTTCGCATGAATAAATAAATAAATAGATAATACATTACTACTGATTAACGGAAAATTATGAACCAAATCATGATATATGTTAGTACACGTTTTTTTGTGTCGACAAGAGCTACACGCTTTAGTTTTAGAATTTACGGACGTGTTCAGAACTCTTACAGGTTTCAAGATTTAAATAGATATTAAACCTATAATCTTTGGATTGTCGGGCCCGTAGAGCATCTTTTTCGCCTGGCCTAATGCATATTTTCTCATTACTCGACTAATAACCTAAAAGTAATATTTAGGATAAAAAAACCACCGTTTCACGTCAGTAATATTCAGTAGAACTGTGCAGAACCAAGGAGCACTTTGAGCGCACTTTAAATAGCTTAAAATAGAACCGCTGCGTACCATCAAGTGTCATTCAAAACATTAAAACTACTAAAGTAGTAAAGTAGTTATAACCTTGTATGCTTTATTGAAGAAGGCTACGTGTAGAAAATGGAAATAGGTTCAGCTTTTTTCGGTAATCAACTTTGTGTGTAAAACATTACCTTGAAAAATTTAGCCAATTGCAATGCTTTTGATCTGGAAAGAAACTGTAGAAGCACACGTTTTTCGAGGTCACACAATTCTTAAACATTTCTCTGATATTTCAAATTCACTGGTACTCAATGTGGAACAAATATTCACCCGAAAGCAAGGACAAATCCCTTTACCAAACTAAATTAATTTTGAGCTGGTGACTCATTTACACCCTTTGAAAAATCTGCTAATTTCTAAGCGGTTGTCTATTGTTACCAAACATGATGATAACGACATTTGTTTGTTATTATTCGTTTAGCTGCAATAAAATAGAATAGCAATATATTTACTAATTTATCCACGAATAAACCGCTGAAAATTTAGATGAACTTGTCCAATTGGCGCGGTTTTCAATCGAGTCATCTTGTAAATCGATACACAGTAATTTGAGATAATTTACTCCCTGGTCTAGATTAAATTAAATAACACTACAAATAACCTTATCTATCCGAAGCCACTTGTTAGAATATGTATAACCAGCAACTATAATAGGCAACTAAACGTAAGAAATATATCTTAATAACTATCAGGATAACATTTAAATCAGTACCTTTCCTGACCTTTTATTGAAATTATCCTGCGGTCAAAAGGTTTTCGATTCAAAATTACCTGTTGTTATATTCAATTTAAAAAAATAGTACTGCTATAAAAAAAAATACGTATCCAAACGTTCGCTGCTTCTAGCATCATGGTAAAAATAGGACAATTCAAATTTATAATTTCATTGCCTTTTTAGAAATCCAGTGATTTTTATTCTAATCTAAATATGAAAACCATATTATTACATTGACATTAAGAGTTACAGGGTGTCCCATATTTGTAATGCTATGTCATAGCTCTGATAGAATAATTCATGATGTACGAATACAAGCTTATTATAAATAAACGATTTTGGTCAAACGGACGAATCCATCTGTGTTGTCAGAGTACGACAAAAGAAATTCTATCCGAGCTTTACAACTGTTTGTACTAAGTAAGATGGATGAATATAGTACGTCCATTGCCAACAGAACATTAGTAAAATGCACTCCAGCAGACAATGTATACCTTTATATTAAGGTTTAAATCGAATTGGAAAAGTATTTAAGAATTTAAGTTTTCATAATATGAATAATTTCAGAAAAATACCAGAGTTATGGGATACATTTGATACAATTAATTGAGATTTACTTAATTATGAACCGCACCCATCAATAAGATTCTCCAATATTGTATTGAAGATAACATGTTGTTGAACATCTGTATATTATTTAAATAATACATTTACTTTTACTATGGTTTATGCGTGATTAGACCTTCACCGTTGTATTGATATTCTTTAATAAAGTAATGTTTTCAAGATTAAACATATAAATGTGCAAGATGTGTTGAACTATTATACATGTAGGCCGTGAGCCCAGAGGGTTTAATCAGCTGAGAAGGTACAAAAGGTTTGATGATCTGATAAGTTTAGTTGGGTGCCAAGAGTCAATATTTTATGTTGCTGCCGTGTCGCATCCTGTATGGATGGTCGCTATCGAAGGTCAAAGATCATAGGTTTAAAAATGTGAAAATGGTCGGATTATATTGAGATGTATATCAAACTCTTCCTGATATCATAAGGAACACAAAAAAATCAATGGTTGTATTTCCACCTGATGCTTAGTTTCCGAGATATAGGTTAAAATAGGTCAAAGGTCGAATTGTGCCTCAAATTTATTGTACAGGGGTCAAATTCTTAAAATGCTCCGATTTTAATGGAAATGGTCTCAAATTGTTCAGATGGATACCACGAGCCATAAAAAGAATAGTTTGCCATATCTTCAAATTAAGCGTCTATTAGTTTCAATAGGTCAAAGGTCAGCATACACTAGTGGTATTATAGGTCACCACGTCACATGCCGTTGACCACAACCAAAAGAGGTAAATAAAGGCTTCTTACACAGAGACACAGCGAGACGCGATCCCTTGGGTATGGGCGATAAAGCGCAAAACGGATAAGTTGTTAAAACGTCTGGTTTGTTGTCAACGGCAAACGGAACAAAGTATCCGGATGACCGGGCCGGCCTATAGCTTCTTGACCTAATGAAACTAATAGAGGATGCGACACGGCAGCAACATAAAATATTGACTCTTGGCACCCAACTAAACTTATCAGATCATCACAACCTTTTGTACCTTCTCAGCTGATTAAATCTTCTGGGCTCCCGGCCTAATACCTTCACATAATTATCACAAACGTGGCTCCCTCAGTGCTGCGCCCCACCCATTTTGTCTTTTAAACGTCTATGAACGTTATTGAATTTCTGCATTTTCATGTCTAGAACCGCGTAATATATTACTGAATTGTAATTGAAGGTTAAATCGTACGGATGAACGCGCTGCGTTTTATTGAATGACGATAGGTGTAAGAACTAAATATAATTGGTGATGTATTGATCTGTAAAGATGCATATTTCAAATCACGTCGTGTAATATTGGATACACGTAAACCCTTAACATATATACGAATATTTCCGATTGCATAATTTTGACACATGTCATGCTTAAATTGGGTACGGACAAGAATAATGTGTTGTTAGTTACTCCACAGAGTGTGTATATCAATCTTGAATACCTTAGCTTTTTGACAATTAGGAATACGATTAGTATTTGTGCCAAATTGTTAATTTAATACTTATTTAAATCAGCACAATAAATCGCTGCACAATAACGCATGCATTTGATTTGTTCAGAGATATTTTGATGACTTTATTAAAAACAATATATGACGACTCGGTTGATTAAGATCAGACGATTTTACACGATAGTGGATTCATAGAAACGTGGGCCTCAGGTGTATTTCAATAAGAGGTAATAGCTACCAATTAATGTAATGGTATTAAAATGTCAATCCTATTATTGTAACATATGATCCTATGCTTACCGGTGTCTCAAACAACATCGTTGCTAAGCGATGTTCAGAATGATAATAATATTGGATATACGTGGGATCATTTACACACAAAATCGTAAGAACTGTGAGTGATTGGATTTTTTTATTATACAGTAACGTTTTTAACATATCTATTTTGTCAACACTTAACTAAATTTCAGCACTAATCATGTATTGCTTGAAAGGTTGTTCTCTCTTAGCATGGTCATATACATGTATAATTGATATAGGCCTACAGGGTGAGTCAAAAAGACTGCAATAGTGGAAAGCAGCCATTTTGTTTTCAAAACCAAAATGAATTTTAAAACTTTTTAAATGTTGCAAGAATGATGTATTTAATCCTAACTTTGTGTGAACAAATGAAGTCGATTACATTTTTCGTTTGCCTTTGGTGAACCTTTTGACCAGTGCACCCATTTCACACTTTTGTCCACGAGATACCCAAAATATGCATAAAATCGCAAAATGTATCTCTCATTCAAATTTGGAAACTTGAGTTAATTTGTGATTGGAATTTGATGCATCCTTTCTTGTTTACATGTGAGTTAGCATAATCAATTGTAATCATACCCATGCTATGAAAGCGTATAATAATGTTCTAAAGTTTAATAAAAAACTGACATTTTCCATTTTTTTGTTGGCGGGATATTCAAATATGAAAATGCAATGTGTGCCATTTCAAATGAAAATCACGGTGCTCGTGGACAAACAGGGTCGCCAAAGACAAACGAAAAATGCAATCGACTTCATTTTTTTACACAGATTTAGGATTAAATACATCATTCTTGCAACGTTTAAAAAGTTTTTAAAATTCATTTTGGTTTTGAAAACAAAATGGCTTCTTTCCACTATTGCAGTCTTTTTGACTCACCCTGTACTAAATGAATTCCATAATATTCACGTACCATTGATAGGTATAATTTTGTTATACCCTACACACCAACATCGGCAGTATGCGTCGTTCTTAAAAATCATGCACTATGAATACCTCTGTGAAGAGTATAACAGAATTACTCCCAATTTTACTTATATACAAATCCATTATTTGTGTAAGCTTGCAAATTCCATTTTATCAAGAAGAGTGACAATGTATTATGATCAAAATGTTCACGATACATTTATGAAGTAGAGTGTTATAAATACAGAATAGGTGAACTGTTTATTAAGCTGTTTTATTTGAGAAAGGAATCGTGATAGAATACCTTCAACGTATCATCTAAAGTGCAGGGATTACACTTCGCGTGCTTAGTCATGAAATGGGTTCTTAACTGTTGCTTTCGTGAACACGATTTATGGCTTTTTGTGTCCCGATACTAGAGCTTTTGGCTACTAAAGGCTCATTTATTTATTCATTTTCTTCACTAAAGTACGGATAGGTTGTTATGCCTCAAGTAGTGATTGCCAAAGAGGGTAGGCTATGCATTTTACATGCGGATAATTGTAATTGTATTATATATTCGTTTTTGGTCAATATCAAAATTGACCTTTAGGTTTATAAAAGTAAGTTATAATATGGGCTAAAAAACTTATATGGCATTTTTGGATTTTCGCAAAGCTTTTGATACCGTTTGGAGGGAGGGCTTACTTTTAGCAGCCTGGAACTCGGGGTTAAGAGGTCGAATTTGGAGATTAATTGATGCCTTATATGATGATGTTCAAGCTCAGGTTAAATTTGGCAATATAGAAACTGATTTCTTTGAAGTGACAGAAGGTGTTAAGCAAGGCTGTGTTTTATCGCCAGTTTTGTTCTCTATTTTTATTAATGAATTCACAAAGCTGTTAAAGGAACATGAAATTGGTGTAAGAATTCATAACGTATGTGTTGGTAGCCTTTTCTGGGCAGACGATGTGGTTCTTCTTGCAAATGATGAGAATGAATTAAAAAGGATGCTCGAATTAGCTGCTAAATTTGCTATTGATTGGAAATTGAATTTTAACAATGATAAATCTAATGTTCCGATTGTCGGGCAACGCATAAATAAGAATAAGTTATGGAGCTTGGGTGATAAATATATATCTGAGGTTGATTCATATAAGTATTTAGGTGTTCACATATCACGCAACCTCTCTGCTCATTGTCATATTCAGGAAGTAGTTAAAAAGGGTAACGGACACATTGCATATATTAAGTCTATTATTAATAATTTTGATAACTTTAATCGTGTACATTATGGTGATGTCCTATGGAAAACAATAGCTCTTCCATCGATAAATTATGCAAGTTCGGTGTGGTTTCCTGGTAGTCAAGCAGATGTAAAGAAAATTGAAAATCTTCAGCTTGAAATGGCACGTTACATTTTGAAAGCCCCTCGTAACACACCTCGCGCTGTACTTTATGGTGAACTCGGATGGGCACCAATTTCCACAATTCAAGATGGCTTTAGAGCTAAATATTTCGCACGTATCATTGACATGGAGCAACATCGCTGGCCAAAATTACTTATTAACACAATGCTAAGTCTGGATATTGAGCCAATTAAACTTCGATACAAATTCTTATATTGTATTCATAATATTTTGCACAAGTGTGACCTAATTGACATCATTGATTCAGCGAAGTCTGGTAGAGCTCCATTGAATCCTCATTGGGCCAATTCAGTTAAACGCGCGATCAATTATATCTAACATTGAATGGGAAGAAGATGTCAAATCCAAATCCTCTCTTACAGATTATTTGAGTATTAAGTACACTCCAGGCATGGAGACATACTTGTTAGATAACATTGATTTTTATGGGGCTTGTCTTAAATTCAAGATTCGTTCAAATACACTACCATTAGAGTCCAAAGTGAGTAAATGGACCCCTGATAATAATGGCACCTGTCAATTATGTAATAATGGTGTTGAGGATACAAAACACTTTCTTTTCACTTGCATGTCACTTAAGGGGGCTGTGCACCTCCAGGTACAGCCTCCGTAAAACTGCCGTAACTTTTTCATTATTCATTTAATCTATATGAAAGTATACATTTTTTGCAGGAAAGGGTTCAATGAATCCAACCATGATCATGAAATTGACCATTTTGGAAAAAATTATAAAAAACCGGTTTTTTGCCCCATTTTAGGTTTGGAAAAGATAACTCAAAATATATTTTGTCAAATTTTGTCATACTAGTTTTATTATATTCCTCATACAATTCCCTAGGAACCGTTTTTTTTGTTTTTGAAAATATTTATTATTTTTTGAATTAGAGACCAAAAAGTGCCAAAAAATGTGGTAAAAAATCACGTTTTTTAGCACTTTTTGGTCTCTAATTCAAAAAATAATAAATATTTTCAAAAACAAAAAAAACGATTCCTAGGGAATTGTATGAGGAATATAATAAAACTAGTATGACAAAATTTGACAAAATATATTTTGAGTTATCTTTTCCAAACCTAAAATGGGGCAAAAAACGTGTTTTTTATAATTTTTTCCAAAATGGTCAATTTCATGATCATGGTTGGATTCATTGAACCCTTTCCTGCAAAAAAATGTATACTTTTATCTAGATTAAATGAATAATGAAGAAGTTACGGCAGTTTTACGGAGGCTGTACGAAGGTGCACATCCCCCTTAATGCTATAAGAACTAATGAATATAATAATGTAGAAAAGGCTCTAATTGACTTAAATGGTATTGATGTATGGGTGCTATTTATCTCTAGCGATCTTGATGTAAAATATAAATTAATGCTAGGTAGTACATACACCACATTTTGTAATATAAGCAATGTTAACGACTTTTATCATGTATTTGACAAATTTTGTAAGTCCTTCTCCAAGCGTGCATGGAAGGCACGATTAGAGACGAAATGCGCAAACAATGACGATTGAATTTAATATATTTGTTCATGTATATACATGTATAGTGCCATTTTCCACGTGTGCCTGACATGATTTCAGATCAATTTTGTATGATTGACTTTGTGTCTGTATATAATATGTATCTATCTCATGGTAACACTTTGTAATTTGTGTATATAATTGTGTATTAATCTTGTGATTTTCTGTATATGAACGCACCGTCGGGTAGACGGGTGCCGCTGTTTTAAAAGCGTATGTTCAAATAAATAAATAAATAAATAAATATATGGATTGATGACATACACCGTAATAATATACACGTTAACAACATTAACAAAAATCACATTTTCCCAATCTCTTATCAAAAATGTCGCATTCGTAGCTATTGGTGATAGCTTAAGAATTTTCTAAGAAACGAGAAGATGTGATTTAATAACAAGCTTGACATTTGTATTGTGCATATCTATATCTGCATATACCCTTGTCGTTCTCTGTTTTTTAATTTTTTAATTTAAACTAGATAAAGACTGATTTATCAAGTCAAATCGTCAGCCAATGTTCTTTCATCATTTATCTCTTGTCATCATCCCTCTTTTACCTCACCCAACCCCTACATGTTGAGGCTTGCAGTTTTTAACAATTGTAGTTGTAGAAATAATTCGTATTCTGATTAATATGAAAGAATACGTTAATTATCCACATAGATTACGTTCTTATTATATTACTATGTATACGTAGTCGAGAATTGGTAATCATTTTGCCGTTGATTGCCACATCCGGGTAATTTGAGTGTAACGCTATGGAAAAACATACAATTTCTTGGTGGCATTGTTATGAAAAAATGCCGGATATTTCATCCATAAAATGCATAACACTTTGAAGAGTGGTACTAAGGCTACCGGCTGGCATACTCTGGGGATAGCATAACTTTTAAAAGGCCAGTCAGTAAGGTGGGGAACACCGATGTCATGCGAAATACGTGAAACTTCGTACTTGCAGATGGCATTTCTCAAAGAGAGTAGTTTTAATCAAAGAATAAGTAATAGCTGACAAAAATGTGTTTCAAGCTTTCCATTGATATCAAATATGTAGTATTTACCAGCCAAATAATGTGTTAAAAAAGGAAAACCAAGGTATACCTTTAGATTTGACCTTTAGTAGGGGATGTACAGCAATGTACAGCTATGCACAGTCTCATGGTACCGGGACATTCCTATGCACTCCATATGTATTTGTATTTGGCGCGCATATTTAGTCTGCTAAGCAGCAAGCAGGATTTAATAGCGCGTGCAAGGGTCCAGTTGTCATATCGATTGGCTGATATTTGTATACAATAGCATACACAATCTTACAGAATCAATACCTCCGTGAGCAACTAATTAACATAGGTTGCTATTTTGTTGGCAAGTGGTTATATAACCTTGGTGTCAATCCAATATGTTGGAGACTTCCAATAACTTTTTAAGGGCGACAGAGGGCAGGGGGCACAATTTATACTTCTAATCTATGTGTATCCTAAACTATTGAAACATACTTTGAAGCTGAAAGCGTCAACATATCCTAATGATTTGTAATATAATCGTTGGCAACAACACAACATAATTTTGAAAATATGCAACACAACATAACTTGAAATTATGTGGGTTTTTTTTATCAATTATGATATGACATTCCTCTGGTTGGGTAGATTGTGCTCTATTAACATGAGTACCTACCTACGATGCTGCAAGTTCAGCATAAGATTGCACTATAAAACCAGTACCTACGGCTCATATATATATACGTCGTATAAGTGACTTGTACGTAAGGCTTATACGATAGTTTCCAAAGAAATATGTCGTATAAGTACCCATAACAAATTAACTAAGATCAATTTCGGTATTGCTATTGACATATTTGTATTGGTGTCAGTTCAATGGTGCTTGTAAGTATGGTGATGAAAACCAGGCCTATTAATTGGCGACTATCGGGTAAGTCTTACGTACAAATCACGTAAACGTATAAGCCATACGTTCTGGTTTTGCAGTGCGGCCAAAAGGAATACAGTCTTGATAGCTACAACTTGTTCATGCTTATTCGGTTTTTATTCGGATCTCATACGAGTACGTCATATGCCACGTGCGTATTAAATTGCAACATTACATTCTGTTGCAGACTACACAGTTCAACTAGAGCAATTAACGTGTAAGTCTTTTCGCGCATATTAAATATTTTGTTTTAAGAGTTCTTTTAAGGTTACTACTTTCATCCAGGTGCCTCATATACAACGTGCGTAATGGAATGTGTGTAAATTGTAACATTATAATTTGTTGCAGACTATATAAATGACTAACTTACTAGAGCAATTGAACTGAGAGACCAATGCTAATGTTTCTGTATGGATGTATGCATTGGTCTTAGATCGATCTTCATTGGTGCTTACGTATGGTGATGAAACATATTACTTTGGCGACAATCGTAAAGGTCTTACCTACAAATAACGTTTACATATTGATTTGGCAGTGCAGCCTACAACATGTACAAAGGAATACAGTATTGATTTCTACAACTTACTCATGCTTATTCGGTTTTTAATTGAATCTTATCCGTGTACCTCGGATAACACGTGCTTAGTATTAACATGCAATTGCACTATTACATTTCTGTTGCAGACTATCCAAACTAACTAGAGCATTTTAATGTGTGATTTCGCGCCAATAAAATATTTCGTTTTGAGGTATAACTGCTCTCATCAAGGGACTTCATACACCACGGGCGTATTGGAGTGTATGTGATTTGCAACATTACATTTTTGTTGTAGACTATACAAATAACTAACTAGAGCATTTTAATATATCTGTCTGCGCCAAATAATTGCTTTGTCTATAGAAATATGTGCGACTAAAAATTACACACATGAAATTGAATCATTAAAGAGGGATTTCAGGCATAGACTTTACTGACAATTCAGATGCAATTTCCATTTAAAATCACATTTGTTATAAATTTATTTTACGTGACCTCTAATGTGCAAGTGGAAGTGGTAGAATATCAGTATTATTATATTAACTACCCGCGTCACACTATCAAAATAAACTATGATAACATAGTTAGGCTTATTATACTGACATGAAGTTGATAGGTTTCACAATGTACGCAATTAACGAGCAAATATAAACTGGTTAACACTTTAAAATGGTTTATGTGACGTCAAATACCGTGCGTTGCAATGACAATTGCGTCTGCATACACTTACAATAAATGCACAGTGTTTTGGATTTGTCTCGGTATTTCTTGCAGCATGTTACTAAAACCAATTACACCGTTTCACCCGAGGGGACAAAGCATGTTATATGTTGCTAAAATAAAGAAAAAGGAATACTATGACTGAACCATTTGCTACAGAATGTTTCGTTCAGTAGGTTTGATAGCGATTTCGCAACAACAAACAGCAATCATGTTTAGCTTGAGATTGTACGTGGGTGGAATAGTTTCCGTATGTATCGCTTTCTCGGCGCGTATCGCAAATACATTAGTAATCATTTAGGATGCGTTTAGCGTATGAAGAGCTTGATTGCAAAAGGGATTACATCCAATGTTGTCTTATGTTATTTGCCCATTTTAATTCATTCAAAGTTTGTTTATAGCTAGCTGACGGTTTAGTTGGAATATTAACATTCCTACCAAACAGCTGTTAACATTGTACTAGTCCTTTTTGCAACCAAGGTTTTCATATACAAATCAAGCCTTACCATTACAAACTATTATTATGTTTTGCTAATAAAAAAGTGCAAATACAAAAACCCCTTCCGCTAAAGTACACAGTTTAGCATTACTGCATTACAATATTTGTGCTGTAATGAGATACATCTATTTCTAAATGATTTCTATTCACGAAGAGCTTGATTGCTAAAGGGCTGATATCCATTGACTGTCTTGTGTTATGTTCTATTCATTAACACTTTGTTTGTAGCTAGCTGACAGTTTACTTGGAAATGCCATTTCTACCAAACAGCTGTAAACAGACAGTAAGACAGACAGTTAGCGACAAGCATTATCTTGAGTAAGCTGCAGGACTCTCCTGTTTTAAATGACTCAGGCGAGCCATTTGATGTAAGCCCTTGTACAACTATGCTTTTCGTGTATCAATCATGCCTTAACATACAATAAATAGATGAACTTTTTTAACTACGTGTTGATAATAAAAAAAGTGCAAATACATAAAAACGCTTTCCACTAAAGTACACTTGTGTATAACTTTATCATTGGAGCTTTGCAATATTTGTGCCGTCATGAGATTTATTTTATCTTATGAAATAACATGAATCTGATATAGGCCTATTTACATAAAAACATACACAATTTAAGTAGAGAAGAATAGTACATGTTAATGCCATCAACAAAGTTATGACGTTCAAGATGGCTCTTTAGGGAGGTTTCAGTAGGAATATTCCATCTACATTTACGTTTATTCTAACGTTGCTATTTGCTCGACGTTTTCGTGAAATAATTATGATTTTATTAGAAGTGGTAAGATCGTTGTATATTACAAACCTCGAGGATTTGTTCCGATGCGCGCGAGATTTGCACTGGTGCGAACGAGATTTGATCGAACCCACGACCTCTTTTTCGATACAAATGTAACTATACGGGGGCATACTTACATACTGCATGTAGTTGACACTTTTGCAGAGTACAACATTGAGGGGCATTCCCGCTATGGATGCCGCCGTCGGTAGGGCACAGATGACGAGTAAGGCGACGTCAGTCAGTGCCAGATTGGCGATGAAATAGTTGGTGATGTTTTGCATCTCCTTATTCCGAAATATGATATAGAGCACGACTAGATTACCGGTGAGACCAATTATAGCGATCAATACAATTAGAATCGGAAATACAATCATCAGCACGTTGAGGAATATGTCCGCTGAGGTTGCGGCACCCGGCGGTTGTTCCATACCCGGGTCATCACCGCTCGTGTTTTCTATCACCGAACTATTGTAGTATTCCACTAGAGTGGACATAAATGATGTCACCACTTCTGTCATTGTGTTAGGTACAGATCAACGTAATTCGGTACAGAAAATAAAAGCCGACTTGACTGGATTCAAAGTACGAGAAACATTGTTAAAAATATGTTAAATCAATCCTACCATAAGCATTGTTAGAATAGATGGATAGATATTAAAAGAGCATTGAAATAGATATTCAGAGAGCAGGTAATGACGTTTGCTCCCTTTGCTTGTGAGACATACGTGAAACTGATTTCATTTGCCTCGCTTGGCTCGTACAAATGTAAATATAAAAGACTAGGGCGCCCTCCTATAATTATCCATCCGTCATGACACGTGATCGTTACAATTGGCGCTCAGGTAAATGGATGAGATTTGCGTACAGTTTTGCTCGAGCTTTTACTAGTAATGAATACACTCAACATCACAAACCCTAGGGAACCCGTGTGGCCAGTGCAGTCGCCTTGTTAGACGTATTTGCCACTCGCTACACTTTTCAGCCAAATTAAATGAAAATTAGTTGGCCAATCGGGTTGTAACCTAAGGCTCTGATGTCCGTTAAGCCACTTGAAATGATTAGTCCATGGTTTTTTTGTAGCGTATGATAAGCCCTATAGACAATTTTGACAATCGCTGTCTTACCTTGGACGAGAATCCGTACACTAGTTAACCGTCAATAACGCTGAGGCCAACAATGTGAAGCACGAGCAAATAATCAGCAATGAAATCAAAAGATTGAGCAATAATTATATTGAATTGTTGAAAATGTTCATTACGAAAGGACAATAAACGTGGGTTTAAACAAATGTCGGAGTTAACTCCGACCACTTATCTTCTAAGTAGTTAGTAATGGATGTCAAATTTTGCTGGGTACAAACGAAATGTGTAGTGTTTAACCCAATATTGTGCTAAACATCGTGACATAACTTTTTACACATGCAATAGTTTACTATTGAATTCCGAGTTTTACACTCTGGAAGTGTAGGGGTGCGCCCGTAATTGGGTAAAACATAATTTGACACCATGGAAGTGTAAGATTCATCGTAGTCTCGTGCCCAGACTCCATTTTACATGACAGAAAGCGGATGTGAAGGAGGTTAGTGCGCGATGTACACTCTCAGTAGTAACAAAACTGCACAATGTTGAGCGAAAATCCCATGCGGTCCGGCACCATATCGGCTATGTATACTTTGTATCTTATCCCGGCTTTTTGTAGGTAAAATGTGATATGGTTTATACACTTTGTATCCAGCCATGGCGGACGACGGTATATCGGTCAGAAACTTCGAGTGCAGGAACAGTACTTGAGGACCTTATCCCGGCTTTTTGTAGGTAAAATGTGATATGGTTTATACACTTTGTATCCAGCCATGGCGGACGACGGTATATCGGTCAGAAACTTCGAGTGCAGGAACAGTACTTGAGGACCTTATCCCGGCATTTTGTAGGTAAAATGTGATATGGTTTATACATTTATAGTCCTGTAGAATAAAACAATAGTCTTATGGGAGTGAAGTAGGTGACAGATCTAATTTGAGATCTTGGCCATATTCCTATTGCGTATATAATAATCTTATACAGTCATCACAATAAGTAACTGACCAGGTAATAAATGTGCTGATAACTCTAAAAGTTTAACTCCTACATAAACATATTAAAGTATAAACATGTTGAGAAATTTCTCTTTTTGAATTTGAGAAATTACACGCTAAAAATGGCTGATTATTAAGGAAGTGACAATCCCAAATGTACTCAGATAGACTCAGACCGGCAAATTATTGATTACTGGTAGTGGTATAGTGCCAATTCACCCGTCGATGGCCTGGTTGTTGGATAGTCGGCCGGTGGCATTGTTACGGTTGATCAATACGGCACACACGCTTTACCTGTCATACTCTCCCCGTGTTGAAAAGAAAATGTTAAAATGAAAATCAGACTTGCCCTATCGTTTGGGATCGTAACTTCCTCATTGATCAACCATTATTAGCGTGTAATATCTCAAATTCAAGAAGAGAAATTTCTCAACAACTTTATTATTAAATATGTTTATGTAGGAGTAATACTTTTAAAGTTATCAGCATGTTTATTACCTGGTCAGTTACTTCTTGTGATGACTCTAAGCTTATTATATGCGTATAATAATCTTATAAGCTTATTATATACGCAAGTAGTACAGGACTATTATAGCTCATCACCAGCTTAGTTGCTTCCATTATTCTTTCTTTGGCTATTTGTTTACTCCATTGGTGCGCCACGCCTAGTGGAGGTATATATAGGAATACATTAAAACTCCTCACAAAAGGTATCGAGACACTTAACAAATGAGCCAATAATTAACGGCCCGAAAGGGTATGGTTTAATCGAAGCAAATAACCCAGTGCATAATTTTGTTCTGCGTATTTTGACACCTCGATTATTGAGATGCGATGTTGCGGAGCGGAGTTATTGTCATTTCAATGGTCGTAGGTCCAGTTTCAAAAGTGACAATCGTCCCTATAGAGCAGGGGTTCTCAACCTGGGGTCGTTTGGGGTTTTCCAGGGGGTCATGAAGGGCTCATAAATATAGGTTTTGGAGGAACCATGCTACATTTCGCTTTAAAAAAAGCTTAGAAACACCAACAAAGAAACGTTAAAATATGCAAAATGTCCTGCTCGCTGCGCTCGCATCCAAACTAAGTAATTTCATTCATGACATCCGGCTGGTGTGTTTATTCAATTCTCGTTTTGGGGGTCACGGTACTGATCAGGAATGTCAAAAGGGGTCGTGGGGCAAAAAGGTTGAGAACCACTGCTATAGAGAATGATCAGGTATATGCTTTAGACACGTGTACAAAAATGCTTCTATATATAGGATGATTGTCACTTTTGAAACTGGACCTATGACCATTGAAATAACAATAACTCCAATCTCAACAATCGAGCTATCAAATATGCAGAACAAAAATATGCAGTGAGTAATTTGCTTCAATTAATCCATACCCTTTCGGGCCGTTAATTATTGGTTCATTTGTTAAGTGTCTCGATACTTTTTGTGATGAGTATACTATATATGTGTGTGTGTACAGTCTGTACAGACCCGGGATGATCCCTTACTCTTTAAGGAGTCTGTGACTTTTTTTAAGGGGCTCGGGGATAGCTCTTCCTATAACCATGATTACAGCTATACTTCACTCCTAAAAGAATATAAATTGTCTTAAAATAACAATAATATGTATAAACATATCACAATTTCCAAATCCTGGATTAAGTCTTCAAGGCCTGCCTCCCGCAAGAAGCTTTGACCGTTGTCACCCGCCATAGCTTAAATTTGCAAAGAGTGCATTATTTATGTGTACCAAATGACACAAGTGTTGGGTAAAACCTCTACACCTCTACACAACCCTGGTTGTGTAAAGTGTTACACATAATTAAATCCTGCTGGTTTAAAAATAATTGTATGGTATTGTGAATTATGTGACCAAACATTTCAGCGTGTAGTTTATGTTAGTAGCCTCACAGAAGGGGTTAAAGTTGTTTTTTCTATAACATGTTTTCTTTATTCAAATATGTTTCCAGTTAAGTACTGCGCATTATTTTAAGGATATACAAAGCTTTAACAAGTCATATGTACGATTTGCGGTCTAATTGCTGGAGTGCCCTGCCAAGATTTGGATAATTGCGATTTAAGTCAACCATTATATCATTATTATATTGAAATACTTTCAAGATAGCATAGAATTGTTCCGGGGCAAATGACGCTTTCCTGAAAGCACAATGACTTACAGAGTAACCACCCGTGGATCGATTTACTGATTGGAAAAATGACAGACCTGCAGGCACTGAATAGGTCGTTTGGGAATTGAAGAAACGCCTAGATACACTGAAGTAACGCGTACGGGAATGATTAGCAGTGCAATCTCATTGAACGTCACTGAGGAATCCACCTTTATTCATTCATACATTCATTCTCTTGTTGGGCTGTATAAGCCGATGAACATTTGCCATTCACGTTAATTCTAGTCCATGGTTACAATAGAGGTTACCAATTTAGACATGCGCAACAGACCGCAAAACGGAACCGCACCCGCCCTATTCTAAATTCAGTTAAATCCGTGACTCCAATTCATTGCATGAACCGTTACCAATTTGGCCTACGTACCATGAGACAGGTGTATCTCCTTTCTGAAAATCTTAAACACAGTTATTATTCCCGACAAGATGGCAGCTAATCCAAAACACGGACAGCCTCTATGCTTTACTAGCGCATTGCTTATAACCCTAACTCTACCTAACGGTAACTGGGCGGGAAAATAATATTAACCCGGCGTGCAGGTTTGTGGGCTACAAAACGGACCCAGTCTTTAATGTAACGAGGCGAATATACTCGCTGAGTGTCGACTGACAGCCGTGATGTAGTGTCTAGGATCTGAGCCCTGGTGCTGGAGGTAACGTATACCAACGTATGCTTAACGTATTCGAAGCGTATGTCTGCCGTGTTCGACGCATCCTCAGCGTATCCTCGGCGTACAACGAACACGTGACTTATGCCGCTGCAGAAATTGAGTTTCGTACACGGCGGGACAAGTGTTGCCAATTCAAGTAATGATAACTATTAAAATATCTAGAAGGGTAAATCTATAGGTCCAACCTATAACTTACGACGAGTAACGTACCTCTAACGTATGTCAGCGTATGTCAACGTATGTCTAACGTATGTCAGCGTTTGTAAACGTATGTCTAACGTACCACGAACCTATCGGGAACTTATGCAGAACGTAAGTTAAGCACACGTTGAGTACGTCGAGAAATTTTGAACATGCTCAATAATTGTTTGCGGGCTCGACGTGTTCCACATTTTCACAACGTATCACAGCGTGCTCATAACGTAAACGACGTATCCCCAACTTACCCTAACTTGTATCAGCGTACACCAACCTACGCCAACGTATTTTTCGATATTTCGCATACGTTGTCATACGTTCAGGCGATACGCCATGGTGTGACAGGGCTACCGTACAGCTAGCGTATGTACCGTACAGCTAGCGAGCATTCGGCGTTTTGGGAACTTATGGAGGGTTTGAGTATATAAATGGGTCCCTTGAGTATCTCATCCTCACTTCTTCATGGTCTGTCGTGCTGAACAAATCAACCCATCATCATACGCTACGAATACGCTACGCTACGTTAAGTATACGTTAAACATACGTTAGTCATACGCTCGCATACGCTGTGATACGCTGTCGTAAGTATGTTATAAGTTAGTGATACGCTATCAATACGTTAGTCATACGCTATGTATACGTTCAATACGCTATGGATACGCTATGGATACGTGACAGGGCCTTACACGATCGCCCGGCATAAAGTGAATACGTGAGTATACGTCGAAACTCGTTGGAAATACGTCAGGCATACGTTAGACATACGGCACATATACGTTATCAACTCGTTATCACTACGTTGGCTGTACGTTTCCCCGTCAGCCTACGTTCATCAACGTATACCAACTTACGAGAAACGTACGAGTAACGTACCACTAACGTATGTCAGCGTATGTCAACGTATATTTAACGTACCACAAACTTACCGGGAACTTATGCAGAACGTATTAAGCACACGTTGAGTACGTCGAGAAATTTTGAGCATGCTCAATATTTTTTCGCGGGCTCGACGTGTTCCAAATTGTCACAGCGTATCACAGCGTGCTCTTAACGTAAACGACGTATCCCCAACATACGTTGAGGCGATACGTTATGGTGTGACAGGGCCTTTACAGAGTAACAACCCGTGGATCAATTTATTGATTGGGAAAATGACACCCTACAGGCACTGTATGAGCGGATGGGAATTGAAATAACTCCCAGATACAATTAGTAACGAGTACGTTGATAAGTCGCGGTGTCAGCTCACTGAATGTCTCCAGTAGCTTAACCAGCAGGGTCTTCAATTTTAGGAGGGGATGGCCTGGGCATTACCGACTATCTTTTGTAAATATACAGTTAAGCCCACAATTATTCATACCTTTTGAAAAATATGATTTTTTTGGTTGCGTTTTTCTCATATCTATACCAACTGGAGTGGTGGAACTTTCGCTTTACAATAAAGACAATTAGTTTGCAAGTACAATATATTTGGGCTCAACATTTTTGCATAACAATATAATTGAACAAGAATTGTGTTTTATGCCTGTCCAAAATTATTCATACCCCATACCAAGTTTTAGGATTGAGGCCATTTTTTGTGATAAACACACATGTTTTTGACATTCCAAACATTCTTTATATTGTGTGATAGCCTTTTACATTGTTATGCAATTATTCCATGATGTGGATGCATTACAAATTAATGTGTCCTATTGAATGTACAGTGAAGGATGTAATAGGACACCCCTCCTTTTTGGTGGTTGTTGAATACTTCCTTAGTATTTTAAAACAAAAATCAGCTTAGGGACATCGATGTCCGGGTCATTACACGGATCGACAGCTCTACTATGTAGTATGAGACCAATAATAAATAGTTTGGGGCGTTGCTTTATTTAGTTGCCGGCATATGCGTTGTGCATAAAACGCAGAGTTGCCACGTGTGCGTGTGCTACAGAAGGTGATTTACTCGAAGCAGGAAGATGGTGAACAACTCATTGTATTTGTCGATGTTATAAAGGGGGAAATGTTCCTTGTTCGATTGAATTAAATATAACAAAAAGCGTTATTTATATGAAAACGAGGTTAAAAATAACCAATGCAATATTAAGAATGAGAATAAGATAGTTCGTATCAACCATACACGACTCCCATATGGTTCAGCCTACATGTATATATTATGAGACCAACGTATATAGAAAAACAGTACTACATATATCATCGTAGTGGATTTCCAATACATCGTATGTGAATGCATGTCTGTTTCTGGAGAACTAACATATATAGCTAACTCGAAATTACATAACTTCGTAAAAAAACACATTTCAATCCTGTAAATAAAGTTAAAAAAATCGAAAATGCATATACCTAATAATACAACATTCAAAATTGCTAATAGATACGTGGAACTATATTATCCATTTGTACCGTTTATATTTACGAGTCAAAATATCTTATTAAAAAACAAAATACCAACAAGTATTTTAAGTGTCCAATGGCATTATGATATCGAATGTTATGAATGGAACTACACGACCGAATAAGCTTCGGTCATTGTATAATATTTGACCTTGAAACCCATATATTCAAACGCTACCCCATACTATAAGCAAACATTTCTAGTAGCCCGTTACCTTAAATTTACTGGCATCGTAATATTCTATCCAAATATTCAAGTTGGCTATAATTGTCATTTTAAAATCTGTTAGTAATAATATATGACGATTTTTTACTACGCCTTTATTGTTTATATCATAATCGTAAATACTTACCTCAGGCTTCGGACAACTGTGTAGCTAATTCAATATTTTTCTCGCGACTTTTTTTCAAGAAAAGAAACTTAAGCCACGGTGAACGTCTTGTGGCGCATTACATCCACCCGCATGCAAATCCCTTTATCTATCCATTTTATAAATTACCCAGAACGATGCTACTCTCACAAGGGAATATCTTTGGACGTCCAAACTATCATTAAGCTAATAGTATCTTAGTATTAGAAAGGACACCGGGGACCATCATAACCACCTTGTACAATGTGTAGTTAAAGGTTATCGACATTTATCGTGATTTTCCTATTATTTAAAGTTAACAACCTAACAAACAATGCCATCACTAGAAAATAACCAAATAATCCTCGATATAATTGTTCTCAATAATATTACCGTTCCCTCGGGCAAATAACTGTATTCCTTGATCCCTTAAAATCCCCATATCTCCATCAGCCACCGATCATAAACCCTGTTGGTTTAGGTGGTCTATAAATCTACATAGTTTTTCATCTTGATTGTCTGCATCATTAACGCTCGTTTATCAGTCTGCTCCGGAACGGGAGCTTGTTCGGCTTGAGGGCGTGCTATTTAGTGACGCACTGCCGTCAATTTTTTCACATGCAATGCATCAAATAACGGGAGTCCGTCTTCCACTTGGTGACGAATAAGTTTGATATTTCAATAGTGGGCGGGCTTGGGAACGGGCCTGTGCTTCCAAGGAAACGGCCTCCCGTCACAGATTGAGAAGCAAAAAAATCCTATTTTACCGATTTTCAACCATAAAATAAGTCTCTTATCTCTGAGATAATGTTGAAAAAAAATCATCACTATATAATACTGCATGGCATATGCTCTCCCCTTTGTCTATGTCATCCTTTTGTTACATTATCCACTTCATCAATCAGCTGTCAAGTTTGTTATACCTTCCCCTATTCATCCATCTGTCACTTTGACCCCCACTGTGTTACATTATCCCATGTCACTTCCTGCCCTTTGTTCTCATGTCTATATATATGTTAGTGTATGTTGTATTCTGTCATTTTACCTTCGATAAAGATTCTGTTAGAATCGAAACGTCAGGTCCTCTTATATTTATTACATTGGCTTATATTTAATATAAAAATTATCACACTTAACCTATAAATTCATGAAAATGGTGTAAACTCGCCTAGAAATGGTAGTTTCATCGCGATAAATAGGCTCAAAGATTTGTAATGTCTAACTGTATTGCGAGTTGGGTCAAAGGTTAGATAAAATCATCGGAGTAGCTGCCGCGAGGAATTTTGGTAGCTAGACTGCCCTTAATTTGTTAAGATATTAATTTGTATGCAAATATTTAGAGCTGACAATCGAAAATGCAAAGATTGCACAAATTGACGAGTATACGTTACCACGGTGACGCACACCAGGCAATTTGTAGCGGCTTCAAGTGAAACGACTCCCGTTCCGGAGCTGACTGATTATAGTAAATATAGACCTATGTCAATGTATGTTAAGGCGTTTAACTTTTCTAGTGTTTCATAACTATCTAATAAGCCCTACAATGACTTCATGGAACTAAAGTGCTACTTATTTGTTAATTTGGTGACGTGGTAACGTGTTTTTGTCAAGCATCGAATCCATCCACACTCATTTTGGCATGATTGGAATCTTAACGCGATTTTCATTTAGGTTAAGAAATGCACGTGTACGTCCATATCGCCTTCTTATGTTCCTACCTACATACTATATCGCTTACTCTTCTTATGCTTAATTCAGTGCTTAATTGTACTAACATCAAAGTATATATTCCCAGAGAGACAACAGGGTGCTTCCGGGGGTGCTTCCCCATCTCCTTTAACCCCTTCCCTCTCTAGCCCTGGTTTCGCCAAAGCAATACAGCACTGTCAGCTAATCAGTTCAGATTCGTGTTGGCGACTGGTATTGCTATAATCACTGACAACTACGCGTCCCCATGGAGCTTATCACTGTCAGGGTTGCGATCATTTTTAAAACTTAAAAGTTTCTTCGCAAATTTGAACATTTCTCTTCCCGATGGCTGTTGATCAAATGTCTGCCCCTTTGTCCACACTTAATAATTACAATCAGGCCCACTGAAGCTTTGCTGATTAATTTCATGTCAGCATAATGACTTCGTATGGCCGATAGAACTTATGAAACAAAATTGCTCCATACATCTGTCTTTTGCAACTTGTTACTCTCTTGTTTGGTTCAATATGTAGTTTACTTTGACGAGAGTAATTGTCTGCAGAGTCGTAGTCTAATCGGGGGTGGACAGGCATTGAGTTACTATGATTCTATCAATGATGAAAGGCTTATTTATAAAGATCAGAAACAGATCCTTCAGGCGTATAATACTAGTACTAGAGTGTGGTGTCTCCGAAAGATCTACGGTGAAAAGATGCGCAATCAAGTCAAAACTGTCCATCCTTAGAGGGCTCCACTTGGTTGACCGAGCGAGTGCATGCGATCGCAGGATTTATCCCTAAGAGCGTGTTTCTACAGGGAAACTTAACGGTAGTTAACGTTAAATTATCCAGTAGAAACACCCAAATAACGCTAATTACCGTTACGTTTTGTAACGGCAAACACCTGCACAAACCAAGTTTATTAACGGTAATTAACGCGAACTTGTCCAGTAGAAACAGCAAGCCGATAAATCTTACCACTAAGTTTTTGTGACCCAGAAGTATTTACACGTACACGCTAGGTTCTACGCCTTGTCATGATTGTGGCTCTGCGTTTACGGCGAATATTATATTCATTTATCGTGTTTACGTTTTTAAAATGTTGCATTAAAAGACAAGGAACTACGGCGGCAGTCTTTTTCAAGTGAGCGCCGTTTTTGGTATAACGAAAGGTCAAATGTCGTGGCCCATCGAGTAGGACGCTTGTAAACTTAGCGTTAACTTAACGCGAGCAGAAAAGAGGAGAGGGGGTTATAAAAAGTTAACAGTAATTATCGTTATTTCAAATAGCGTTACCTTTCTAGTGCCTTAGTAGAAACACGCTCTAAGTCATTTTTTTGGAACACCTCGCTCTCAAAAACAAATACGGAAGAACCCCATCCCCTTGCTCTCAAATTTCTGACTCGGGGGCAAATTTCCCGATTTTTTTAGATGTGCTTCTATATGTGCGTATGCGTTAAGCGGGTTCTAAAATTGACAATTTCAAGAAAAGAAGTACAGTTTTCAAAAAAATTGTCGATATTTTACTCGTTTGGAGGGGGGGGGGGGGGGGGGCGGTAATAGTGAATTTCTCTTCAGAAAAAATACACGTTTAGGTGGTGTTGGATATTTGACCCCTCCCCCTCCCCCCACACACACGGGCAAATAATTGTTACTTCAAACATTATGAAATTCTTAATTTTTCCACTTAATACAACAATCAACATAATTCGTTCCAAACTTTATCAAAACTGTCTTGTTTCCTTTCCTACACACCCGTTTTGTTTTCTGCTTAGCGTTTCATTTTTCATTAACTGTTATTGTCTGCTTATTTTCACAAAACTGGTTAATACTGTGGCTGAAATTATTATAGCACCGAGAAAGGGCGTGTAACAGGGTTTTTTGTCCTGCTACTGGTAAACGTAGAACGAACGGAAGGAACTTATAGTTTAATAATCAAAATAAACTGAAGCGGACAGTATATTCTACATGACGCTTTATTCACACTCTTCCCACCGCTTGTAGGTACATTTAATAACCCAAGATGTTCTCAGCTTGAAGTACAAAATAATAATGATTGACAAGCACATGGGCAGGCCATATGCTTGCATGTGGCGGGCCAGTTGACTCTGCTATGATTGGCCTAGCCACAGTATACTATAACAGAATTAAAAGAAGGTCATGTTTTTTAACCTGGGCTACATTTGTGTTACATGAGTCTATTTCATGAAATATACCTCCTTTCGCAGTTTCAATAGAATATATCAACATGTTTACATCTAAAGTGTATGAAACCATATATATTTGGAACGCTTATAATCTAAGGATTGAAAATATGGTAACTCAAAATCAAATATACAGGGACCTAAACATTATACAGGGTGTAACAATTAAAATTGTATACAAAATGATGATTTTCTTTTTTCCCTCCATTGTCTAAAAATGCAGGGCCTATTCAAAGGCTAGAAATGTTTTTGCTGTAATTGAGTAAATTACCCATCCAGCCATATACAAAATTAATTTTTCAGCTTATTAGGAAATATATATACAGGGTGGTCAAAATACGAAATTTTAGATAATGGAAAAGATAACTAAATTATGCAAATACAAATTAGAATTCATTGCTATTACATTAGAATCAGAGCCTTGATAACTCTTTCCAATTTTCCTGCAAGGAAATTTTTGAAACCTTGGCAAAAACGGATTTGTGACTATATGCACATGGTTCATCCTACTTCGTTAATTCGATTTGAAAATTAGTTAATTAGCTTAATTGATACTTTAAGTAAATGATGTAAAGCATTGTTGCATCATTTAGAACTAAACTGACATAATGCTAAGAATTAGAATGCTCTATTACAGGAAAACGGTCCATTTTCACCCATTATTAGACAATTATCTCCTCCTTCTCCTCCCCTTCCTCCTCCTCCACTTCCTCAACCACCCTGGCTAACTATGCTTTAACGAGCTGTATTAATTTCATCAAAGTTGATGGATTTTTTCTCTCTTCAGATTATTGAAGGGGATTAAATTGCCGTTAAAATAAGTCCAAACACAAGTCAATCGCATAGAGGGTTACACAAATACAATAGCCTAAGTACAAAAAATGATTAGAATGTAACAAAACCACCTTTTATGGGTGCCGAGGTAAAAAAAACGTGACCAGAACTGATTGCTCAAATACAATAACATAATAAACTGATATCATTGGCTAAAGAATTAAATCCATCCAAGCATAGCATCCACACACCTGTGGTAGGTGTGTGCATGCCTGCTTGGAATGTACGAATAGACTTGGCACAAGCTCTTTTGATAGACTTGTGCCAAGTCAAATTGAATGTGTATTTAAAGAATAATATGTGTGGCGGTATGGGAAAACCCGTCGGAAGTCGCTAATGTAAATATTGAGATATCTGGGTCAAGCCAAATTATTCCTATCAAATGAGTTCCAAGTCAACTTTCCAACTTTGGTCCCAAGATAGGGATTAGACCTTTAACGTTAGTCCCCAGGAGTTTTTTAAAGTTTATTTTTAGCACTTTTCTGAACCTTGATTATCAAATTTTTGCCAAGAAATCAGAGGTGAATGAACTAAAATTTACATCTTTTGAATGTGCTAACTCCTCCTTGAATTAACATGCACCCCATTGAATTTGATATCGTTAGAAAGCTCTATTCATGCTCTGTATGAAGATGGACATTCGCATTGATATTTAGGTCACATAATTTACTGCCCATCACATTTCTTCAAAGCAACAGACTCAACGCAGTGGAGGAAATACCCATTTATCGTCAGTTACGTCCTAAAATGTCGACATTTTGGAATGCGAACTATTACTTCAAATAACAAGGAGTATTCATTGATTGAAATCAAGTGATATTTTATACAATTTCCTATGTTAAAAGTCTAAATTGTGCCATAGTTGGCTGTACTTCATAGTATTGTTTATACTTGTCATCAAAATCGAAGATAGCGGCGCCCAGTGAAAATGTTGAATAAGTGAAGTTGCCCGAAATCTTATGGCCTCGGAGGGATAGATATGACCATGTTAACCACTTTTGAACTCCGACAATGCAATGTAAAGATTTTTAAAGTGAAGAATTTAAAATTGGTAAATAACATTGCAAACAAATTAGATTAATATCAAAAGACCTTTTAACATGACAAGCTATTCTGCGTGATAAGACATAGTTTTGTTAAAGCAATTCAAAGATTTTGTGTACGGATTTTTAACCTTTGAATTTTCAGTTTAATGTTTTATTGTTGTGTATATAACTTGCCGTCTTTAAAAAACTTTAACTGTAGTTCTAGAGGGAATTTTTGAAAAATGTAAACAGTTCTAAAATCAGTAATCAGTAGAATATGTAGCTTGCTGCTAAATAATTTTTAAAAAGTTGCTAGAAAATGACCATGTGAAGGGTTTTCCTATGCCAATACACATATTTGTATTTATCTCCTTCTACAGGCGCTCTTTATCTTAATGCTGTCACGTGATCGCCGCAGGACCACGTTATTTGGGTATAAATTGGGCTGTTATGGCTGATTTAGGCAGATGTGGGTTAGACTCTTGCAACTATGTACTACTCTCTTTCCAATTAACGGATTGCGCCCGATACCCTGCACTGTAAAATTTGTGGACGCCTCAAAAGGTGTTCTGGTTATTAACACCATAGTTTTCTCTTATTTAAACAGTATCCTATATCCACAAATATTTGAAAAACATCAACATCTATATTATCATTACAGGATTAAGTCAGCTGAAAATTGAACGTGTTCTATTTTGAACACTGTGTTAAACAAAGGAACACCTTTCTTACACCATTCTTAACACCTTATTTGTAGCAGTTTGGGAACACCATGTGTTCTAGAACACGTCTGTGAACACCTGACGCGTTCTAGAACACATTGGTGTTCCCAAACTGTTACAGAAAAGGTGTTAAGAAACGGGTTCCTTTGTTTAACACGGTGTTAAAAATAGAACACATTCAATTTTCAGCTGACTAAATCCTGTAATGGTAATATAGATGTGTATGTTCCGATCACTTTTTTTTGGCTATGATTTTTCTCTTCACATCATGATATATTTTGATATCAGAAAAATATCCATATTTTTCTCATTATGTCTGTAAAATTTTAGGGCCAGAAATGTTCCATTTATAAATCAATAGGCTAAACTGTGATGAATTACTGCCAAAGGTGGTTAACCACCAGCCAGTATGTGTACTACTCAATGGGCAAAATTCTTGTGACCTTGTGCTTCTAAAATTATAACCATTGGAGTTATGCAACTCAAACTTTGGAATGTGACAATTTTAAGCAAAATAGAAAACATCAAGTTGAAAATCGGGCCAGCAATCAGAACATGTAATAGTTGACTAATGAATAAATTGCATTGATGCGAAAATATTCTCTTGCTTAGTTTTTATCTCATCAAATTAAAGCTGACTTCCGTCCCCTTAGCGTATATTATTTAAAACTAGAGCACCGAAATGTTTTAAAAT
Source organism: Ophiura sarsii (assembly GCA_035610835.1). Lineage (NCBI taxonomy): Eukaryota > Metazoa > Echinodermata > Ophiuroidea > Amphilepidida > Ophiuridae > Ophiura > Ophiura sarsii. Next base: position 54,097,266 of record CM069442.1, on the reverse strand, counting down.
TCGGTTTAATAAGTCCCACAATATAAAACACCTAGATAATCAATTCACCATATGGCTTGACATCTCACCATGTATGCATTTTATTAATAAATCGCGTTATTTGATAGGTAGAATCGTTTAAGAAGAGGCAAGAGTCAAGTGTGTGTGCCTCTCTTCATGTTCAGTTATTTCAGTAGTAGTTACGGCCCAGTGAATTCCAAACTGCTTTATGATGAAAGGGACTATGTGTATGCACGACTTTAACATACGGATATTACATACTAGCATATACAGGGTGAATCAAAAACATTGTGCACGATGTGCACGGTTTGTTGTTTGTATGAAGCGTTGTTAATCTAGTTTCAAGTTAGGTCAAGATAATAGAGAGTGTTAATATCCTGTTGTCATTTGAAATGGTCTTTCTCAAGAGTTGGATTTTTAAATATAGTCCGTTTTTTAACATATGTAATGTTAGGACACCAAGCATCAGTCTAGTCTTATGTTAGAAACAAGTGAGGTCAAGATAATAGAGAGTGTTAATATCCTGTTACCATTTGAAATGGTCTTTCTCAAGAGTTGGTTTTTTAAATATAGTCCGGTTTTTTAACATGTGATGTTAGGACACCAAGCATCATTCTAGTCTTATGGTAGAAACAAGTGAGGTCAAGATAATAGAGAGTGTTAATATCCTGTTATCATTTGAAATGGTCTTTCTCGAGAGTTGGTATTTTAATAAAGACCGTTTTTTAACATATGTGATGTTAGGACATCAAGCATCGGTCTAGTCTTATGTTAGAAACAAGTGAGGTCAAGATAATAAAGAGTGTTAATATCCTGTTATCATTTGAAATGGTCTTTCTCGAGAGTTGGTATTTTAATAAAGACCGTTTTTTAACATATGTGATGTTAGGACACCAAGCATCAGTCTAGTCTTAAGGTAGAAACAAGTTAGGTCAAGATAATAGAGAGTGTTAATATCCTGTTATCATTTGAAATGGTCTTTCTCAAGAGTTGGTTTTTTAAATATAATTTAACAACGAGGCAGATAACTATCGCAAGTTCCACAACTCAAACAGACCTCCACTCATATCCCAACTTAAAAAGCATGGACGTGAGTCGGTGCGGGAATCGAACCCGTGACCTTTCGAACACAAGTCGAATGCTCTAACCACTGAGCTACCCGGCCGTCTCCGATAAACAGAATACAGACCAGATAGTAGTGATATAGAGCAGTCATGGATTCTAATTGACAAACAATACAACAACACACGGTATATGAGATCATTAAAGATGCTTACTCGCAACCCTAACATTATAAATACATACAAACACCACATCCGAAGATGAGACTAAGGGTTACGCATCACATACCAACATAGAGAGGATCGCATAGGCGATTCAATAGGGAACTTGAACAATTTAAATAATTTAACAGCGAGGCAGATAACTACCGCAAGTTCCACAACTCAAACAAACATTAAACAAGCTTCGACTTATATCCCAACTTAAAAAGCAAGGACGTGAGCCGGTGCGGGAATCGAACCCGTGACCTTTCGAACACAAGTCGAATGCTCTAACCGACTCTAACCGATCGCATTGAATCGCCTATGCGATCCTCTCTATGTTGGTATGTGATGCGTAACCCTTAGTCTCATCTTCGGATGTGGTGTTTGTATGTTTTTAAATATAGCCTGTTTTTTAACATATGTGATGTTAGGACACCAAGCATCAGTCTAGTCTTAAGGTAGAAACAAGTTAGGTCAAGATAATAGAGAGTGTTAATATCCTGTTGTCATTTGAAATGGTCTTTCTCGAGAGTTTTTTTTTTAAATATAGACCGTTTTTTAACATATTTATTAGTCGTCAACTATCTGCTCATATCGTTCCCACAATACCGTATGTACGCTAATGGTTTGTCAAACAAATTGTAATTGTGGTCGGGAATAGTTAATAGTATCAAACTGTGTCAAAATTGTTAGTAAATGCAATGCATTGTGCGAATCTATTCACTTTATACAGTCCATTGGGTTTTGATTTTGAATTGTTGAGATACGGATATACACAAATCAGGCAATGTGAAATAACAGTGAAATTGCATCTGAGTTTGGATTACTGTATTTAGAAAGAAAACACATCGAAAAATGTTCCTTTCCTATTTCCATACCGCCACGACACTAATGAAATAAACAGACAGGCGAAACAATCGTAATGAAGTTTAATGTCTCCGCTGATCAACACCTGCTTGTTGTTGTTGAGCATCCACCTGACCTGATGACATTGCAATTGATAGGACTGCTACACGTCATATGTTGTATGCTATATTTCTTAATTTAATTCTTTTTAGAATGACACAATGTTCGCATGTATCAGCAGAGCTTTAGATCATTTGTTGGAAAAAAGTATGTCCTCATAAGTATCCAATTAGCATGTAAACAATAGATATATGCAGTAAATGATCCTCTGTATCCTAAAAGTTGTTATGTGTCTAATGTGATGTATTATAACCGAGTCAATGACAAAGACTATCGTACTTTAAGGCCCTGTCACACCATAACGTATCGCCTCAACGTATGCCAACGTATGCGAAATATCGAAAAATACGTTGGTGTACGTTGGCGTACACTGATATAAGTTAGGGGTACGTTGGGGATACGTCGTTTACGTTAAGAGCACGCTGTGATACGCTGTGACAATTTGGACCACGAAAAAATATTGAGCATGCTCAAAATTTCTCGACGTACTCAACGTGTGCTTAATACGTTCTGCATATTAATAATAATAATAATACACCGCATTTATTCAAGCGCTTAATACGTAAGATCTCCAAGCGCTTTACAATATAAATACAATAGGTAATTACATGATAAAATACACAACTTTCCACAAAATATGTTATAAAACTTAAAACTACAGACATTGAACCACAAGCCAGTAAAAATCCAGTGAACCAGCAACTGGTCATAATATGGAAAATCCGGCAATGAATCCGGTAGAATACAGATAAAAATTAAAAGGCACAACATATTTAAAAGACATCATTTATAGTATTTAAAAAGTCATCACATTTAAAAAGTCATCACATCACGAGGTGTCAACAATATGCACTTGTCAAGCAGTAACTGAACATGAGAAACCAATAATGCACTAATCTGTAGGATGTTTAAACATGTGTGTTTTTAACAAGCGTTTGAATTCGGCAAGAGACTTGGCATTTCTAATCACGAGAGGAATGGTGTTCCATAGTTTTGGAGCCGCCACACTAAACGCCCTTCTGCCATAATGAATGGTTGACACCTCGCGATAAGATGGAGGAGCCAGAAGAAACTGCGAAGTTGAGCGAAGTGCACGCCCAGGAGTGTAGTTAATCAGTAGATCAGATATATACACTGGGGCCAGATTGTTGAGGGATTTATAAGTGATGAGGAGGATTTTGAATGCTATGCGATCATTTATAGAGAGCCAGTGTAATTCATCACGTCGCACAGCACTGATACTCTCTCCAGCTCTCACTCGCATAACCAATCTAGCAGCACTATTTTGGACCCGCTGAAGTTTTGCGATCTGATTCTTTGGAAGACCATAGAGGAGGCTGTTGTTGGCATCCAGGCGCGAAGTAACAAAGGCGTGCACTAATCGCTCAGCAGTTTGTCTGTCAATGTATTTCCGAATCTGTTCCCGGTAAGTTTGTGGTACGTTAAATATACGTTGACATACGCTGACATACGTTAGTGGTACGTTACTCGTACGTTACTCGTAAGTTGGTATACGTTGATGAACGTAGGCTGGGGGAAACGTACAGCCAACGTAGTGATAACGAGTTGATAACGTATATGTGCCGTATGTCTAACGTATGCCTGACGTATTTCCAACGAGTTTCGACGTATTCTCACGTATTCACCTTATGCCGGGCGATCGTGTAAGGCCCTGTCACGTATCCATAGCGTATCCATAGCGTATTGAACGTATACATAGCGTATGACTAACGTATTGATAGCGTATCACTAACTTATAACATACTTATGACAGCGTATCACAGCGTATGCGAGCGTATGACTAACGTATGCTTAACGTATACTTAACGTATTCGTAGCGTATGTCTGCCGTGTTCGACGTATCGTCAGCGTATCCTCGACGTACAACGAACACGTGGCTTATTATGCCGCTGTAGCACGTATAAATACCGCGCCGATCTCACATTACATCATTCCCGCCGATGTCATCAAGCAGTTAACATGCCTCCCAAGAAGAAGCAAGCAACCAGGGGCCGAGGCCGAGGAGGAGGAAAAAGCAAGAAGGCCAAGACAGACCATGAAGAAGTGAGGATGAGATACTCAAGGGACCCATTTATATACTCAAACCCTCCATAAGTTCCCAAAACGCCGAATGCGCGCTAGCTGTACGGTAGCCCTGTCACACCATGGCGTATCGCCTGAACGTATAACAACGTATGCGAAATATCGAAAAATACGTTGGCGTACGTTGGTGTACGCTGATACAAGTTAGGGGTAAGTTTGGGATACGTCGTATACGTTAAGAGCACGCTGTGATACGTTGTGAAAATTTGGAACACGTCGAGCCCGCGAAAAATTATTGAGCATGTTCAAAATTTCTCGACGTACTCAACGTGTGCTTAACTTACGTTCTGCATAAGTTCCCGATAGGTTCGTGGTACGTTAGACATACGTTTACAAACGCTGACATACGTTAGACACACCCCGACATACGTTAGAGGTACGTTAATCGTCTTAAGTTATAGGTTGGACATATAGATTTACCCTTCTAGATATTTTAATAGTTATCATCTAGGCTGCGTTTACTTGAACTGGCAACACTTGTCCCGCCGTGTACGAAACTCAATTTCTGCAACGGCATAAGTCACGTGTTCGTTGTACGCCGAGGATACGCTGAGGATACGTCGAGCACGGCAGACATACGCTACGAATACGTTGGTCATACGCTCGCCGATCGCATACGCTGTGATACGCTGTCATAAGTTTGTTATAAGTTAGTGATACGCTATCAATACGTTAGTCATACGCAATGTATGCGTTTAATACGCTATGGATACGTCCATTCCATCACCGATGTTGACGCAATTCGTTGGGAAGTTGGACGTTCTTGGACGTTCTCGGACTCTGACAATTTTCGAGCTATTTTTTGAATATGTCGGCATACGTTCAGGCCACGTTCAGGCCATACGCTATGGTGTGACAGGGCCTTTAGCTAGTTGTGCCCTGCCCGTTCTAAAATGTGTATAAAGGCCCTGTCACACCAGAGCGTGTGGCCTGAACGTATGCCTACGTATTCAAAAAATAGCTCGAAAATTGTCAGAGTCCAAGAACGTCCAACTTCCCAACGAATTGCGTAGGAAAAGTCGACATCGGTGATGGAATGGACGTATCCATAGCGTATTAAACGTATACATAGCGTATGACTAACGTATTGATAGCGTATCACTAACTTATAACAAACTTATCACAGCGTATCACAGCGTATGCGATCGGCGAGCGTATACCAACGTATGCTTAACGTATTCGAAGCGTATGTCTGCCGTGTTCGACGTATCCTCAGCGTATCCTCGGCGTACAACGAGCACGTGACTTATGCCGCTGCAGAAATTGAGTTTCGTACACGGCGGGACAAGTGTTGCCAGTTCAGTAAACGCAGCCTAGATGACAACTATTGAAATATCTAGAAGGGTAAATCTATAGGTCCAACCTATAACTTACGACGAGTAACGTACCTCTAACGTATGTCAGCGTATGTCAACGTATGTCTAACGTATGTCAGCGTTTGTAAACGTATGTCTAACGTACCACGAACCTATCGGGAACTTATGCAGAACGTAAGTTAAGCACACGTTGAGTACGTCGAGAAATTTTGAACATGCTCAATAATTTTTCGCGGGCTCGACGTGTTTCAAATTTTCACAACGTATCACAGCGTGCTCTTAACGTAAACGACGTATCCCCAACTTCAGCGTACACCAACGTACGCCAACGTATTTTTCGATATTTCGCATACGTTGTCATACGTTCAGGCGATACGCCATGGTGTGACAGGGCTGTGACAGCGTATCACAGCATACGCTGTGATACGCTGTCATAAGTATGTTATAAGTAGTGATACGCTATCAATACGTTAGTCATACGCTATGTATACGTTCGATACGCTATGGATACGCTATGGATACGTGACAGGGCCTTACACGATCGCCCGGCATATGGTGAATACGTGAGAATACGTCGAAACTCGTTGGAAATACGTCAGGCATACGTTAGCCATACGGCACATATACGTTATCAACTCGTTATCAATACGTTGGCTGTACGTTTCCCCGTCAGCCTACGTTCATCAACGTATACCACCTTACGAGTAACGTACGAGTAACGTACTACTAACGTATGTCAGCGCGCGTATGTCAACGTATATTTAACGTACCACAAACTTACCGGGAACTTATGCAGAACGTATTAAGCACACGTTGAGTACGTCGAGAAATTTTGAGCAAGCTCAATATTTGTTCGCGGGCTCGACGTGTTCCAAATTGTCACAGCGTATCACAGCGTGCTCTTAACGTAAACGACGTATCCCCAACGTACCCCTAACTTATATCAGCGTGCACCAACGTACACCAACGTATTTTTCGATATTTCGCATACGTTGGCATACGTTGAGGCGATACGTTATGGTGTGACAGGGCCTTAAGGAGCTGGTCAGTATTTCATACGTTTGATTTTATTTTGCTGTTTAAGGTTTCATACAGTCGGGTTATTTTACGGAGTAAAATTATAGCCCATCCCTGTCGCCTTACCGTTTAGTTTAATTATAGCCCATCCCTGTCGCCTTACCGTATAGTTTAATTATAGCCCATCCCTGTCGCCTTACCGTATAGTTTAATTATAGCCCATCTCTGTCGCCTTACCGTATAGTTTAATTATAGCCCATCCCTGTCGCCTTACCGTTTATAGCCCATCCCTGTCGCCTTACCGTATAGTTTATTATAGCCCATCCCTGTCGCCTTACCGTATAGTTTAATTATAGCCCATCCCTGTCGCCTTACCGTGTATAGCCCATCCCTGTCGCCTTACCGTATAGTTTAATTATAGCCCATCCCTGTCGCCTTACCGTATAGTTTAATTATAGCCCATCCCTGTCGCCTTACCGTTTATAGCCCATCCCTGTCGCCTTACCGTATAGTTTAATTATAGCCCATCCCTGTCGCCTTACCGTATAGTTTAATTATAGCCCATCCCTGTCGCCTTACCGTTTATAGCCCATCCCTGTCGCCTTACCGTATAGTTTAATTATAGCCCATCCCTGTCGCCTTACCGTATAGCTTAATTATAGCCCATCCCTGTCGCCTTACCGTTTATAGCCCATCCCTGTCGCCTTACCGTATAGTTTAATTATAGCCCATCCCTGTCGCCTTACCGTATAGTTTAATTATAGCCCATCTCTGTCGCCTTACCGTATAGTTTAATTATAGCCCATCCCTGTCGCCTTACCGTTTATAGCCCATCCCTGTCGCCTTACCGTATAGTTTAATTATAGCCCATCCCTGTCGCCTTACCGTATAGTTTAATTATAGCCCATCCCTGTCGCCTTACCGTTTATAGCCCATCCCTGTCGCCTTACCGTATAGTTTAATTATAGCCCATCTCTGTCGCCTTACCGTATAGTTTAATTATAGCCCATCCCTGTCGCCTTACCGTTTATAGCCCATCCCTGTCGCCTTACCGTATAGTTTAATTATAGCCCATCCCTGTCGCCTTACCGTATAGTTTAATTATAGCCCATCCCTGTCGCCTTACCGTTTATAGCCCATCCCTGTCGCCTTACCGTATAGTTCAATTATAGCCCATCCCTGTCGCCTTACCGTTTATAGCCCATCCCTGTCGCCTTACCGTATAGTTTGTCAATCCAATCATGCCGATCGAATCCAAGAAATCTAACTTTAAAAACAGAAATGGAGCGGGTTGTTAATTACCTCAACATTTTGAGCACCCCTAATCCACACGAATGCATTAAAAATGTCAAAACATTGTAAGAGATTTGTGAAAAGTCAGGATAAATCATTTCCCCTCTCCATAACTACCAAACCCCCCCTCTCCCGTCCATAACTACCAAATGTGCTGCAGTTCAAATTTGCAGTGTGCATCTGTTGGACAGTTTGGAACAATTCCTGTTTTAAAAAGTCTCTCCACTAGAGCTACATAAACGCCATGACCAATGCATGACCAGCAACTAAAACTAAGCATTGATCTATGACAAATCAAATTTCTGCCACATCCTTGCATAATCCTACCCACGTGCGTGTCATTTGATCAGGTTTCTCCCAGTTGAAAAAACACACCAATACAACAATGCTTGGTTTTTGAAATATATAAACATGATGAAATACAAATAAATTAGGTCAAATAGAATTAATAAGTTTATCCCTGTCAAATTTTCTGAAATTCTCATCCTCGCCCTAATGATACTAGAATACAAAGTGGATCTGCTTGAATACGACACTGTTTCTGAAATACGTGATATCAGGATCATAAATCAGTCTAGTCTAATGAAATATAAGACGGGTTAGGTTTCGATGACAGGGGGTTTTAATACTATTAATATAGTTGTTGCTGTTGTCATTTGAAATATAGTCCGTCTCGGGATTTGGTTGCTTGAATAAAGTCCTTTTTCTTCTGCTTAAATGTTTATTAATCGTCAACTACCTGCCAATATCGTGCTCAAAATATTTATATATTTTAATTACAGTTGGAAATAGCAGTATCAAACTCTATATCCGATTTATTCAGATTAGAGAGTCTATTGGGTTACAGACAGTGGGTTTTTTTTAATTTGCGATATGTATATTAGTATACACACGATGCGGTAGGCATTGCAGGCGAATAAATATTTAACCGAGTCGGAAAGACAGCTGTTCATGCTTATAATGTAGTTCCCGTTATTATTTTCCTCAAATCTCTCCAAAGTGGATACAAATTGTAACGATTTTAAGTGAAAACTGGTTAATCAATCTCAAACAAACTGATTGTTTAAGGTAGAGATTTAATATTATAAGTTCATATAGGTTTGTAATTGTATAGCGTGCAACGAATATATACGTAAAGAATTGAGTTTGACTGCAGTGTAATCGCTAGAGTCCGCCCAGGAGTTATTACGATATATTCAACCACTAATCATTAAAAGAAATTCCTTTCACACTCACAGGGTATAATTGCATTCGTCCGGGGCAGAGGACGCGTTCCTAAAAGCACGATGACTTACAGAGTAACCACCCGTGGATCAATTTACTGATTGGAAAAATGACAAACCTCAAGGCACTAAATGAGCGGTTTGGGAATTGAAGTAACTCCTTGATACAATAGAATAACGGGCACGTGGATGATTAGCGGTGTCATCTCATAGAATGTCTCGGAGGAATCCGTCATTATTCATTCATGTGTTCATTCTTTCATTATAAGGCTGTAAAAGGCGATAAGTATTTCCCATTCATGTCAATTCTAGTCCATGATCACAATGCTGTACTAGTTCATTTCTGATGTCAAATCTTAACTTTAATATTCAATTCAAATATCTTTAACCTTTAGCGCTGAAGCTTCTGAGAAAATCTCGATTTCGTTACGTTACTGAAAAATACCATTTATGTGATTTTGCTGTCATGATTGTACCATAGAAACACATTTATATTCTTACAGCACGCATATTCTAAACGATATTAAACATGTAGATAAACGAGCTATTGGTAACAGCTTAGTCACAACACCAGCCTGTTGTTGTATCAAATTATAAGGGGCCTGAGCTTTTGATAGCAGAATAATTTTACAAAATATAGTAGAACCCGTAAAAAAACGTCTGTTATATCAAAATTGTTATGCAAATGGACGGTATTTATAATTAGAAGATGATCACGAATTTGCTAACACAGTAGCTTGAGTGCTGAGAAGGCATACGTAGGAAGTTTGATGTTACCACTAAAAAGTATTGTTACACCTCATAAATATTCATGAACTAATCATGCCAATTCATTGGCCAATTCCTATCACAAGTACTATTTCCCTAGGGAAATAGTTTTGACTATTTCCCTACAACCTCATCCCCAGAGTCACAGTGAGGTGTAATAAATCAAATACTACATGGTATGATTGGGGAAATAGGGCACACTATTTTCCCTCGGTACTGGCTACGGGCCTATCACCCCTCACCCATTGCTCTAGTGCCCTCTCACGATCACGATAATTACGTAATAAGTCTGATTGAAATAATTATTCTTTCACACTCGCATGGTATAACAGCGTGGGTCCGGGCCCGCGAACGGCTTCCTGAAAGCAAAATGACTTTTACAGAGTAACCAATTTACTGTTCGGTATTCAATTTATAATATCGGCATCCCTTAGCGCTGAACTGGCTAAAGCTCGGTGTCGTTATGTTCCCGGAGAAGACTATAACTCATGAAGAAACATTGATTTTTTGGCCATGATCGAATAAGCTTCGAAGATCCAAAGTGGCCGCCATTATTATGCACATTAGGTAACATTTTACCTTGAAACCCCAGATACAGAAACGCCACCCCCATACTATAAAACATGAACCTCATAGGTGTCATATTGCAAAAATGAATTCCTAGTAGCCCCTTACCTTAAGTTAACTGACATAATTATAACTATTCTATCCAAATATGCGAACTGGCTAATTGTAATTTAGAACAGAAACTCAAGCCACAGTAAACGTCCCGTGGGTTTCCGCGTGACGTAATACATCCACCCGTATTCAAAATCCCCTATCTACGCATTTTATAAATCACTTCGGTGGAACGACGCTACTCTCACAAGGGAATATCTTTGGTGCAAATTGGACGTCCAAACTATCATTAAGCCAACATTATCTTATAGTATTAGAAACAGAACACCAGTGGCCATTATAAACAGCAATGTGTCGCTAGTTATCGACATTCATCGTGCTTTGTGTTCAGGGCCGTCTAGGATCTTTTAAAGTAACATGGCGCGGGTCGATATTTGTCCTGAGTGGTGCAGATGATGCTTGTCCAACGGGCAGGGGGAGAAGGGGAACAAGTGCCTCCTTGGGCGTCCATTCCGAAAATCGCTTAACTAATCCCAATTCCCGAACATTTGTTTTACTTAAACACGCGTCTAACTTACTAAAAAGTGTCAACCCTAAGACATGGATATGCAAGCTGACTGGTAGATCGAGATATATGTGGCCATATAAACAAAACGTGTAAGACAATACGTCTAAGGTTACACGTATAACGTGAAAGGTTAGACGTCTAATAATATAACATCTTACACGTCGAAGATGAGCAAATACAGGTTACGAATAGGGTTTATTCCGTAAATAGCATAATCTTGTAGGATATCCAATGGTTTGTCCTTGTTTTTCCATCCTTCCCCTCCCCACTCCCCCGGGTTTGTTTCATCAATACTTGTTCGCAAATATTAAATCTAAATGTTCACAATTGTTAACCGAATAATGCGAGATTGTATCTCAGGCAGGCGTCTGAGATACATCTTAGACGTCTAACCTCACACGTTCTACGTGTAACCTTACACGCACTGCGTGTTACCTTTCGCGTACTACGTGTTACCTTAGACGTAGTATCTTACACGTTAGGGAGCACGTCAAAACTCGACCGCGCGGCAACCGCCGGTTCCGCCCGGTGGGGGACAAGATTCACATAGTTTATGAGCGGGTTTTGTTAAACACGTCGTTTAAAAGATAAACTCTCGTTTAATTTAGACACGAGTTTAGTTAGTTACAATTTACAGTTTTAAACTAAACCGCGTTAGTACGATAATTCAGCCCTATACAAGTTTCTTCCTGGAGTCCTGGTCACTACGCCAGTGCCACAACCCTCCAGCTTTCAATATTGTATATTATACCACCAAAAGGCTCTAAAATGTGAGAGACACCGAATAGTAGTATGTGGGTATGTGTGGTGTATATGGGATCATTTCAGGGATAATTCCCGAAATCGATTTGATTGACCCTTACGCTGTAAGGGATATTGGATAATAGAGACATAGCAAATTGTAGCAATTGAAGTAATGTGATCGGCCATAAATTGTCTTTTGCGTCACCTGCCTCCCTCCACCCCTCTCCCTCTTTGTTTTATCCTAATCCCACTCTCCCCTCTCTCCTTTCCCCTCTTTTCTATTCTCTCCCGCTTATTTTATAAATTTGCTCGGGGTATCGCCCCCCCCCCCCCCCCCATATCGACGACTCTGTTACGTTTAAGAGTTAACGACCTAACAATCAATGCCGTCTCTACAAAATAACCAACTAATCCTCAAAAAAGTATTTTAATAATATTTTACGTTCCCTGCGGCAAATACTGTGGTCCTTGATCCCTTAAAATCCCTATAAACTCCTCCAGCAACAATCCTAAATACCCGTGGATTGAGGTGATCTATATCTTCATCTGTTTTTCATCCGCTTATCTGCGTCATTAACGCTTGTTTGTAGTGTGTTTGGAGCGTTTCATTTTTCTAGTCGTTCATAACTTTCCTATGACTATGAGCCTTACAAACACCTCGTGGAAATGAAGTGCTACTTATTGTGTTAATTTGGTGTCTCGTAATAACGCGTCTTCGTCGTGCGTCGAAAACGTCTACACCTATTTTGCCATGATTGACCAAATTAAAGTTTAATCTTAAAGCGATTTTCATTTAGGTTAATAAATGCATGTGAACGTCCATAATAGCTTTCCTACACTTAATGTTACCATCATGAAAGTCTATAAAATACCCAGGGTACCAGCTGCAACTTTCCCTTTACCATCTAGCCCCTTGTGGTATCACCAAAGCAATAAAAAAAAAAGCACTGTCAGGTAATCTGTTCAGATTCGTGTTTATGACTGTTGTCAATCAAGAATGGTTGTTACATTGGACCACTTCTCTTCCCTTGGGCTGTTGATCAAATGTCTGTACCTTTGTCCAAACTGATGTATTACAACCAGGCCAAATGTAAGTTTGCTGATTAGCTTCATATCAGCAAAATGACTGTGTATTGACGATAGAAATGAAACAAAATTGCACCATACTTGTGCCTAATGCTACTCGCTTCCCTAGTGTTTGACTCAATATGTGTACCTTTCATAATTTAGTTTGACGAGACCAACTGGCGGTTGGTTCGTATTCTAATTGTCTAATTGGAGGTGGGCACGCATTGAGTTATGTATCCTTTTATCAATGATAAAAAGGCTAAAGATCATAAAACAGAGCCCGGCTCGACGATATCAGCCAATGGCCGACCTGACTTACGCTTTCAATAGATGCCACACCTCTTGAGGAATATAAAACACACAATATTTAATGTCGCAAAACGCACACACCCAAACCTCGAGGCAGTCAACAATAATAATGTAAGCATACGTGACCACAATACGCGTAATAAGGGGTGTGTTCATAAGGGTGCGTTACGCGTGTAATGCGTCATGGGGTCTGAAATCGACTATTTTCAGGAAAAAGGGTAAGGTACTTTTTCAAAATATTGTCGATATTTTACTCTATTTAGCTTCAGAGGAAACACGCGTTTAGGGGGTGTCTAGAAAATCTGTCATAGCGCATGCTTATAGTATGATAATATTGCGTCAATCACCCCCCCCCCCCCCCCCCCCCCCTCCCACCATAAAAAACTGAAGCTTCAAACATTAAACGCACCATGTTTTCACCGACTAACTACGGAGGTGTTACTAAATGATCTTAAAACTTATTTGTTTCCAATACTGCCCGCCAACGACAAGAGGAAGTATGGGACACTTTATTGTTTTGAGATATGGTAAAATAACAATTTTTGAAGATATTTCCATATTTCTTCAAGCAATTATCTTTTTTAAATATTAATGTTAGTCTCTTTACTCTATAAAATCAAAGGAAGCAAGTCCTCTTTACTTCACCCTTAGGGAGCAAATCAAAACTCGACCGCGCGGCAACCGGCGGTTCCGCCCGGTTGGACCGCATATCATTGTTTAGACTAATAGAAACCGGCTGCAACCTCACGGAACTGCACGGAACCGGCGGCTGCCGGGCGGTTGAGTTTAGATGTGCTCCCTTAGTGTTTTCGTTTTTCACTCACTGCTATTATCTGATATGTTTACGTTAGAAGTCATAACTTTTCAGCCCAGCGTGATCTTGAAATTGGCAGGGGTGCCTAAGTTTGTGTGTCGGTGAATGTGAGTGGTAGGAGGAGTGACACGGACCGTATATCGAAATGTAACTTGATACGTCAAAGAGAAGATTTTATGTAAAAACGTCATTCCGCTAGTGTTGATGGTATAAAAGAGTGAATACGGATTCCTATTTCGAAATTTGGTAAAACAATTCCTATTTGCAAGGGTCAATTCGACTTTTATAATGACAAATGCATGTTTACTTAAACCAGTCGTACAAATATATATATATGGATGGAAATGCTCATACACCTTTCGACCTCAGGTCACCTAACCTCATGTTACCTATCCTCAGGTCGAATTCATTTTCGGACTTGGCATTTTTTCATAAAGTGTGCAGGCCTGCATTGCGGGCACACGTTCAATCATCATCGAACGCCAGGCACCTTACGACAAACGGGATACATACAAGTTATTACGAACGCCAGGCACAACACGAAAAATGGGATACAAACAAGTTATTGTAAACGCCAGGCACCATACGACAATGGGATACAAACAAGTTATTGCGAACGCCAGGCACCATACGACAATGGGATACAAACAAGTTATTGCGAACGCCAGGCACCACACGACAAATGGGATACAAACAAGTTAAAGCCTAAAGTGGATTGAAGTTTTCGAATCATCAATTTTAGAAACTTGTGCGTTTTCTACAGCATGTTTTAATTAGAATGATTAGTATTGCTTCGTTTACTTTGTATAGATCCAGACTTATCCAGATCACTGATAATAAAAACGTTGATGCATTTAAATTGTCTCTATATGGGTTAAGATGGATAATTAGTATTTTGAAACGTATGCGTAGTGAAACTGTGTGACATAAGATTGCCCAAAGCCTACATAGCACATATCAAATACTAGATTATACTATAATAAATATATACTTAAGTGGTATTTTTTTCTTGTGAAATACATACATGAAGGCCCATATAGTTTTGTTCGTTAATTCACCAGAGAACGTCATGTACCGTTGATGATCGCGTGCGCCATTTATCTTTAACATTTTTAAAGCTGATGATAATTGGTGGTGCATGCTGTTGGCCGGTAGAGTCATGTTTGTTCATGTTTAACTTCTTGATCATTGATACTAGTATGTTTAATATATTGTTACTATGTTATTGTTACTATGAATACATAAAAGTTAAAAACATAAAAAGAAGGGAGAAAGGGAATTTATTTGGGATTCATAATTGCAACAAGTTTTAAATTATTTTATTTGTACTCCATTGATATTTATGGGGCAAAAAATAGAAATGAAACAACAATGTTTTACAGGCTACACTGAATGTAAGTAGAGGTAGTTATTCCCTAAAAAGAGACTTACACACGAAACTAACTAGTACTTTTAACATGTAGTATACAGCCGTGGAAATATATATACATACATATATGCTAGTGTTCTTAGTACATGAATTCATTATACCTGATGAGTGCAGCCAATGCTGGCTGTATGAAACAGTGCTGTAGTATAATAATCATGGAATTGTAATCAAGTTGATTTTATATAATATATATTGCTCTACTTATTTTAGTATTGAGCACTCTGTTCCAAATGTTCTGGATTTACGTTATTGTATACATACATATATAATGCTTAATTCAGTGCCTGAGGAAATGGAATAGTTGACTGATGAATCAATTGCATATTGATGTGAACAGATTCACTACTCAAATTAAAGTCGACTTATGTAACTTTAAGCGTATACGCAGTATTTTAAACTAGAGCACTAGGGGCCTGAGCTTTTGATAGCAGAATAATTTTACAAAATATAGTAGAACCCGTAAAAAAACGTCTGTTATATCAAAATTGTTATGCAAATGGACGGTATTTATAATTAGAAGATGATCACGAATTTGCTAAC
>CM069442.1:53887445-54081125 GCA_035610835.1 Ophiura sarsii | reverse complement strand
TATTACCGCCCCCCCCCCCCCCCCCCCCCCCCCCCCCCCCCCCCCCCCCCCCCCCCCCCCCTCCAAACGAGTAAAATATCGACAATTTTTTGAAAACTGTACTTCTTTTCTTGAAATTGTCAATTTTAGACCGCTTAACGCATACGCACATATAGAAGCACATCTAAAAAAATCGGGAAATTTGCCCCCGAGTCAGAAATTTGAGAGCAAGGGATGGGTTCTTCCGTATTTGTTTTTGAGAGCGAGGTGTTCCGAAAAAATGACTTAGAGCGTGTTTCTACTAAGGCACTAGAAAGTTAACGCTATTTGAAATAACGATAATTACTGTTAACTTTTTATAACCCCCTCTCCTCCTCGTTTACAAGCGTCCTACTCGATGGGCCACGACATTTGACCTTTCGTTATACCAAAAACGGCGCTCACTTGAAAAAGACTGCCGCCGTAGTTCCTTGTCTTTTAATGCTACATTTTAAAAACGTTAACACGCTAAATGAATATAAAATTCGCCGTAAACGCAGAGCCACAATCATGACAAGGCGTAGAACCTAGCGTGTACGTGTAAATACTTCTGGGTCACAAAAACTTAGTGGTAAGATTTATCGGCTTGCTGTTTCTACTGGACAAGTTCGCGTTAATTACCGTTAATAAACTTGGTTTGTGCAGGTGTTTGCCGTTACAAAACGTAATTAGCGTTATTTGGGTGTTTCTACTGGATAATTTAACGTTAATTACCGTTAAGTTGCCCTGTAGAAACACGCTCTTAGGGATAAATCCTGCGATCGCATGCACTCGCTCGGTCAACCAAGTGGAGCACTCTAAGGATGGACAGTTTTGACTTGATCGCGCATCTTTTCACCGTAGATCTTTCGGAGACACCACACTCTAGTATTAGTTTATACGCCTGAAGGATCTGTTTCTGATCTTTATAAATAAGCCTTTCATCATTGATAGTGATAGAATCATAGTAACTCAACGCCTGTCCACCCCCGATTAGACTACGACTCCGCAGCCAATTACTCTTGTCAAAGTAAACTACATATTGAACCAAACAAGAGAGTAACAAGTTGCAAAAGACAGATGTATGGAGCAATTTTGTTTCATAAGTTCTATCGGCCATACGAAGTCATTATGCTGACATGAAATTAATCAGCAAAGCTTCAGTGGGCCTGATTGTAATTATTAAATGTGGACAAAGGGGCAGACATTTGATCAACAGCCATCGGGAAGAGAATGTTCAAATTTGCGAAGAAACTTAAATGATCGCAACCCTGACAGTGATAAGCTCCATGGGGACGTGTAGTTGTCAGTGATTATAGCAATACCAGTCGCCAACACGAATCTGAACTGATTAGCTGACAGTGCTGTATTGCTTTGGCGAAACCAGGGCTAGAGAGGGAAGGGGTTAAAGGAGGTGGGGAAGCACCCTGTTGTCTCTCTGGGAATATAGATTTTGATGTTAGTACAATTAAGCACTGAATTAAGCATAAGAAGAGTAAGCGATATAGTATGTAGGTAGGAACATAAGAAGGCGATATGGACGTACACGTGCATTTCTTAACCTAAATGAAAATCGCGTTAAGATTCCAATTATGCCAAAATTAGTGTGGGTGGATTTGATGCTTGACAAAAACACGTTACGAGACACCAAATTAACAAATAAGTAGCACTTTAGTTCCATGAAGTCATTGTAGGGCTTATTAGATAGTTATGAAACTCTAGAAAAGTTAAACGCCTTTTAAACATAGGTCTATATTTACTATAATCAGTCAGCTCCGGAACGGGAGTCGTTTCACTTGAAGCCGCTACAAATTGCCTGGTGTGCGTCACCGTGGTAACGTATACTCGTCAATTTGTGCAATCTTTGCATTTTCGATTGTCAGCTCTAAATATTTGCATACAAATTAACATCTTAACAAATTAAGGGCAGTCTAGCTACCAAAATTCCTCGCGGCAGCTACTCCGATGATTTTATCTAACCTTTGACCCAACATCTCGCAATACAGTTAGACATTACAACTCTTTGAGCCTATTTATCGCGATGAGACTTCCATTTCTAGGCGAGTTTACACCATTTTCATGAATTTATAGGTTAAGTGTGATAATTTTTATATTAAATATAAGCCAATGTAATAAATATAAGAGGACCTGACGTTTCGATTCTAACAGAATCTTTATCGAAGGTAAAATGACAGAATACAACATACACTAACATATATATGAGAACAAAGGGCAGGAAGTGACATGGATAATGTAACACAGTGGGGGTCAAAGTGACAGATGGATGAATAGGGGAAGGTATAACAAACTTGACAGCTGATTGATGAAGTGGATAATGTAACAAAAGGATGACATAGACAAAGGGGAGAGCATATGCCATGCAGTATTATATAGTGATGATTTTGTCAACATTATCTCAGAGATAAGAGACTTATTTTATGGTTGAAAATCGGTAAATAGGATTTTTTTCTTCTCAATCTGTGACGGGAGGCCGTTTCCTTGGAAGCACAGGCCCGTTCCCAAGCCCGCCCACTATTGAAATATCAAACTTATTCGTCACCAAGCGGAAGACGGACTCCCGTTATTTGATGCATTGCATGTGAAAAAATTGACGGCAGTGCGTCACTAAATAGCACGCCCTCAAGCCGAACAAGCTCCCGTTCCGGAGCAGACTGATAAACGAGCGTTAATGATGCAGACAATCAAGATGAAAAACAATGTAGATTTATAGACCACCTAAACCAACAGGGTTTATGATCGGTGGCTGATGGAGATATGGGGATTTTAAGGGATCAAGGAATACAGTTATTTGCCCGAGGGAACGGTAATATTATTGAGAACAATTATATCGAGGATTATTTGGTTATTTTCTAGTGATGGCATTGTTTGTTAGGTTGTTAACTTTAAATAATAGGAAAATCACGATAAATGTCGATAACCTTTAACTACACATTGTACAAGGTGGTTATGATGGTCCCCGGTGTCCGTTCTAATACTAAGATACTATTAGCTTAATGATAGTTTGGACGTCCAAAGATATTCCCTTGTGAGAGTAGCATCGTTCTGGGTAATTTATAAAATGGATAGATAAAGGGATTTGCATGCGGGTGGATGTAATGCGCCACGAGACGTTCACCGTGGCTTAAGTTTCTTTTCTTGAAAAACAGTCGCGAGAAAAATATTGAATTAGCTACACAGTTGTCCGAAGCCTGAGGTAAGTATTTACGATTATGATATAAACAATAAAGGCGTAGTAAAAAATCGTCATATATTATTACAAACAGATTTTAAAATGACAATTATAGCCAACTTGAATATTTGGATAGAATATTACGATGCCAGTAAATTTAAGGCAACGGGCTACTAGAAATGTTTGCTAGTAGTATGGGGTAGCGTTTGAATATATGGGGTTTCAAGGTCAAAGATTACACAATGACCGAATTTATTCGGTCGTTTAGTTCCATTCATAACATTCGATATTATAATGCCATTGGACACTTAAAATACTTTGTTTTTTAATAAGATATTTTGACTCGTAAATATAAACGGTACAAATGGATAATATAGTTATATAGATACCACGTATCTAAGCAATTTTGAATGTTGTATTATTAGGTATATGCATTTTTGATTTTTTAACTTTATTTACAGGATTGAAATGTGTTTTTTTACGAAGTTATGTAATTTCGAGTTAGCTATATATGTTAGTTCTCCAGAAACAGACTTGCATTCACATACGATGTATTGGAAATCCACTACGATGATATATGTAGTACTGTTTTTCTATATACGTTGGTCTCATAATATATACATGTAGGCTGAACCATATGGGAGTCGTGTATGGTTGATACGATCTTATTCTCATTCTTAATATTGCATTGGTTATTTTTAACCTCGTTTTCATATAAATAACGCTTTTTGTTATATTTAATTCAATCAAACAAGGAACATTTCCCCCTTTATAACATCGACAAATACAGTGAGTTGTTCACCATCTTCCTGCTTCGAGTAATCACCTTCTGTAGCACACGCACACGTGGCAACTCTGCGTTTTATTAAAATCTATGGTTTTATGCACAACGCATATGCCGGCAACTAAATAAAGCAACGCCCCAAACTATTTATTATTGGTCTCATACTACATAGTAGAGCTGTCGATCCGTGTAATGACCCGGACATCGATGTCCCTAAGCTGAATTTTGTTTTGAAATACTAAGGAAGTATTCAACAACCACCAAAAAGGAGGGGTGTCCTATTACAATTCTGAATACCTGGACAAGAAATTAAAAGAAGTGGAAAAGGCAACCCTAAACATGCAACACAGATTATCTTGGGAGCTCATTAACGAAGTAAGTGGAAGGAAAACCTCTAGGAATGGTATCCTCAAAGGAAAGACAAAGGAAGAACGAGTCAATAATTTGTACTGCCACTTCCAACAACTCCTAGGAAATCCACCGGTAGTGACTGATAAAGATGAAGACATCCCAAAGATTTTCGAAGAACTACCAATTAAGTGTACTGCCTTTTAATAACAATGAGTACCAGAAAGCCAAGAAATCTATCAAGGAGGGGAAAAGTTTTGGAGAGGACAACATTCCACCTGAACTCCTGACAAGATGCAATCTTGATGATTTAATACTGGATATCTGTAATAAGGCCCTCCTAGAAAAACAAAAACCTGACCAGTGGGCAATATTGAACCTGATACCAGTCCCAAAATCTGGTGACCTAAGTCAAGCAGGAAACTACAGAGGCATATGTTTGAACTCTATTGTGGCCAAGACATATAACAGAATGATTCTCAACAGAATAAGACCTCACCTAGATGAATTACTTCGAACTAACCAGAATGGCTTCCGCGAGGGAACAGGCACTACCTCACACATTCTTGGGCTCAGGAGAATCATCGAAGGTATACATTCCAATAATCTCTCTGCAGTCATAACATTCATTGATTTCAAAAAGGCATTCGACACCATACATCGTGGGAAAATGATCAAGATACTCAAAGCATACGGTGTCCCACAGGTTATAACAGATGCAATTGATGAAACTTACAGAAACACAAGAGCCAAAGTCATATCACCTGATGGCGACACGGAACTGTTCGACATCCTAGCAGGAGTACTCCAAGGAGATACCCTTGCCCCTACCTATTCATAATCATCCTTGATTACTGCTTAAGAATAGCTATCAGTGGGAGAGAAGAGGAACTAGGATTCACCATCAAGCCTAGACAAAGTCGAAGAATAGGGCCAAAGAACGTCACTGATCTTGACTTTGCAGATGACATAGCATTACTTTCTGACACTAAGGAGCAGGCACAGAAGTTGCTGAAATATGTTGAGGGAGCAGCACTCAAAACTGGGATCCACATGAATGCAAAGAAAACCAAATGCATGGTATTCCACCAAGCACAAGCGGTACAGCTAAAAACCTCTGATGGAAGTAACCTAGACAACGTAGAGGACTTCAAGTACCTGGGAGCTTGGGTTGGTAGTAGCCAGCATGACATAAAAGTACGTAAAGCACTTGCTTGGAAGGCCTGCAATGCTCTGAACAAAGTGTGGACATCCAGCCTCTGTCGAAAAATCAAAATCAGACTTTTCCAAGCTACTGTTCAAAGTGTTCTACTGTATGGAGCTGAGACATGGACCATCACTAACAGACTGAATAAATCTCTAGATGGATGCTACACTAGAATGCTGAGAACTGCACTCAACATTAGTTGGAAAGATAAGGTACCAAACAAAGACCTGTATGGAAACTTACAAAAGGTATCAGAAAACAACACAGATCGAAGGATGAGATTTGCAGGACATTGCATGAAAAGAGAAAATGAGATTGTATCTGACCTGCTGCTATGGAGACCCAAACACGGACACACATCTGTCGGCCGCCCAGCCTTAACATACTTGGACAGCTTGGCGAAAGACACAGGACTGAAGAATGATGAGGAGATGAAAGCATGCATGAGGGACAGAGTAGTTTGGCGAGCCATCACGAAGACCGTTCGAGAACGACATAAGTAGTAGTAAGTAGTAGTAGTCCTATTACATCCTTCACTGTACATTCAATAGGACACATTAATTTGTAATGCATCCATATTGTATGCACACATCATGGAATAATTGCATAACAATGTAAAAGGCTATCACACAATATAAAGAATGCTTGGAATGTCAAAAACATGTGTGTTTATCACAAAAAATGGCCTCAATCCTAAAACTTGGTATGGGGTATGAATAATTTTGGACAGGCATAAAACACAATTCTTGTTCAATTCTATTGTTATGCAAAAATGTTGAGCCCAAATATATTGTACTTGCAAACTAATTGTCTTTATTGTAAAGCGAAAGTTCCACCACTCCAGTTGGTATAGATATGAGAAAAACGCAACAATTTTTTTTCTTTCAAAAGGTATGAATAATTGTGGGCTTAACTGTATATTTACAAAAAATAGTCGGTAATGCCCAGGCCACCCCCTCCTAAAATTGAAGACCCTGCTGGTTAAGCTACTGGAGACGTTCAGTGAGCTGACACCGCGACTTATCAACGTACTCGTTACTAATTGTATCTGGGAGTTATTTCAATTCCCATCCGCTCATACAGTGCCTGTAGGGTGTCATTTTCCCAATCAATAAATTGATCCACGGGTTGTTACTCTGTAAAGGCCCTGTCACACCATAACGTATCGCCTCAACGTATGCCAACGTATGCGAAATATCGAAAAATACGTTGGTGTACGTTGGTGTACGCTGATATAAGTTAGGGGTACGTTGGGGATACGTCGTTTACGTTAAGAGCACGCTGTGATACGCTGTGACAATTTGGAACACGTCGAGCCCGCGAAAAAATATTGAGCATGCTCAAAATTTCTCGACGTACTCAACGTGTGCTTAATACGTTCTGCATAAGTTCCCGGTAAGTTTGTGGTACGTTAAATATACGTTGACATACGCTAACATACGTTAGTGGTACGTTACTCGTACGTTTCTCGTAAGTTGGTATACGTTGATGAACGTAGGCTGACGGGGAAACGTACAGCCAACGTAGTGATAACGAGTTGATAACGTATATGTGCCGTATGTCTAACGTATGCCTGACGTATTTCCAACGAGTTTCGATGTATTCTCACGTATTCACCTTATGCTGGGCGATCGTGTAAGGCCCTGTCACGTATCCATAGCGTATCCATAGCGTATTGAACGTATACATAGCGTATGACTAACGTATTGATAGCGTATCACTAACTTATAACATACTTACGACAGCGTATCACAGCGTATGCGAGCGTATGCGAGCGTATGACTAACGTATGTTTAACGTATACTTAACGTAGCGTAGCGTATTCGTAGCGTATGATGATGGGTTGATTTGTTCAGCACGACAGACCATGAAGAAGTGAGGATGAGATACTCAAGGGACCCATTTATATACTCAAACCCTCCATAAGTTCCCAAAACGCCGAATGCTCGCTAGCTGTACGGTACATACGCTAGCTGTACGGTAGCCCTGTCACACCATGGCGTATCGCCTAAACGTATGACAACGTATGCGAAATATCGAAAAATACGTTGGCGTAGGTTGGTGTACGCTGATACAAGTTAGGGGTAAGTTGGGGATACGTCGTTTACGTTATGAGCACGCTGTGATACGTTGTGAAAATGTGGAACACGTCGAGCCCGCAAAAAATTATTGAGCATGTTCAAAATTTCTCGACGTACTCAACGTGTGCTTAACTTACGTTCTGCATAAGTTCCCGATAGGTTCGTGGTACGTTAGACATACGTTTACAAACGCTGACATACGTTAGACATACGTTGACATACGCTGACATACGTTAGAGGTACGTTACTCGTCGTAAGTTATAGGTTGGACCTATAGATTTACCCTTCTAGATATTTTAATAGTTATCATTACTTGAATTGGCAACACTTGTCCCGCCGTGTACGAAACTCAATTTCTGCAGCGGCATAAGTCACGTGTTTGTTGTACGCCGAGGATACGCTGAGGATACGTCGAACACGGCAGATACGCTTCGAATACGTTAAGCATACGTTGGTATACGTTACCTCCAGCACCAGGGCCCAGATCCTAGACACTACATCACGGCTGTCAGTCGACACTCAGCGAGTATATTCGCCTCGTTACATTAAAGACTGGGTCCGTTTTGTAGCCCACAAACCTGCACGCCGGGTTAATATTATTTTCCCGCCCAGTTACCGTTAGGTAGAGTTAGGGTTATAAGCAATGCGCTAGTAAAGCATAGAGGCTGTCCGTGTTTTGGATTAGCTGCCATCTTGTCGGGAATAATAACTGTGTTTAAGATTTTCAGAAAGGAGATACACCTGTCGTATGGTACGTAGGCCAAATTGGTAACGGTTCATGCAATGAATTGGAGTCACGGATTTAACTGAATTTAGAATAGGGCGGGTGCGGTTCCGTTTTGTGGTCTGTTGCGCATGTCTAAATTGGTAACCTCTATTGTAACCATGGACTAGAATTAACGTGAATGGCAAATGTTCATCGCCTTATACAGCCCAACAAGAGAATGAATGTATGAATGAATAAAGGTGGATTCCTCAGTGACGTTCAATGAGATTGCACTGCTAATCATTCCCGTACGCGTTACTTCAGTGTATCTAGGCGTTTCTTCAATTCCCAAACGACCTATTCAGTGCCTGCAGGTCTGTCATTTTTCCAATCAGTAAATCGATCCACGGGTGGTTACTCTGTAAGTCATTGTGCTTTCAGGAAAGCGTCATTTGCCCCGGAACAATTCTATGCTATCTTGAAAGTCTTTCAATATAATAATGATATAATGGTTGACTTAAATCGCAATTATCCAGATCTTGGCAGGGCACTCCAGCAATTAGACCGCATTGCAAATCGTACATACATGTATGACTTGTTAAAGCTTTGTATCCTTAAAATAATGCGCAGTACTTAACTGGAAACATATTTGAATAAAGAAAACATGTTGTAGAAAAAACATCTTAACTCCTTCTGTGAGGCTACTAACATAAACTACACGCTAAAAATGTTTGGTCACATAATTCACGATACCATACAATTATTTTTACACCAGCAGGATTTAATTATGTGTAACACGTACTTTACACAACCAGGGTTGTGTAGAGGTGTAGAGGTTTTACCCAACACTTGTGTCATTTGGTACACATAAATAATGCACTCTTTGCAAATTTAAGCTATGGCGGGGGTGACAACGGTCAAAGCTTCTTGCGGGAGGCAGGCCTTGAAGACATAAAGGCATATTATGTGATCTTTTCCAGAGAGCGCCCTCTATTCATGATTTTTTTTAGAAAGTAGATTTTCTTGCAGATTTACATTTCTGATCATAAATCGGAAATACATTCCAAGTTACAGAGCGATACAATTCCTAATTACCTCAAAATCATGGTTTTAGAGTGAATTTAGACTAGAGTAAAATAAGTTGTCGGACAAAAATCGACAATCCGACAGTTTATTTTCACTCTAAAACCATGATTTTGAATCGTATCGCCCTGTAACTTGGAATGTATGTACGATTTATGATCAGAAATGTAAATCTGCAAGAAAATCTGCTTTCAATTTTTTTTCGATGTTGAGGGCGTTTCCTGGACAGATCACATAATATACCTTTAATCCAGGATTTGGAAATTGTGATATGTTTATACATATTATTGTTATTTTAAGACAATTTATATTCTTTTAGGAGTGAAGTAGCTGTAATCATGGTTATAGGAAGAGCTATCCCCGAGCCCCTTAAAAAAAGTCACAGACTATTTAAAGAGTAAGGGATCATCCCGGGTCTGTACAGACTGTACACACACACATAGTATACTCATCACAAAAAGTATCGAGACACTTTACAAATGAGCCAATAATTAACGGCCCGAAAGGGTATGGATTAATCGAAGCAAATTACTCACTGCATACTTTTGTTCTGCATATTTGATACCTCGATTGTTGAGATACGAGGTTTCGGAGTGGAGTTATTGTTATTTCAATGGTCATAGGTCCAGTTTAAAAAGTGACAATCATCCCTATAGAAGCATTTTTGTACACGTGTCTAAAGCATATACCTGATCATTTTCTATAGCAGTGGTTCTCAACCTTTTTGCCCCACGACCCCTTTTGACATTCCTGGTCAGTACCGTGACCCCAAAACAAGAATTGAATAAAAACACCAGCCGGATGTCATAAATGCAATTACTTATTTTGAATGCGAGCGCAGCGAGCAGGAAATTTTGCATATTTTAACGTTTCTTTTTGGTGTTTCTAAGCTTTTTTTAAAGCGAAATGTAGCACGGTTCCCCCAAAACCTATATTTATGAGCCCTTCATGACCCCCTGGAAAACCCCAAACGACCCCCAGGTTGAGAACCCTTGCTCTATAGGGACGATTGTCACTTTTAAAACTGGACCTACGACCATTGAAATGACAATAACTCCGCTCCGCAACATCGCATCTCAATACTCGAGGTGTCAAAATACGCAGAACAAAATTATGCACTGGGTTATTTGCTTCGATTAAACCATACCCTTTCGGGCCGTTAATTATTGGCTCATTTGTTAAGTGTCTCGATACCTTTTGTGAGGAGTTTTAATGTATTCCTATACATACCTCCACTAGGCGTGGCGCACCAATGGAGTAAACAAATAGCCAAAGAAAGAATAATGGAAGCAACTAAGCTGGTGATGAACTATAATAGTCCTGTACTACTTGCGTATGTATATAATAAGCTTATAAGATTATTATATACGCATATAATAAGCTTACAGTCATCACAAGAAGTAACTGACCAGGTAGTAAACATGCTGATAACTTTAAAAGTATTACTCCTACATAAACATACGGTATTTAATAATAAAGTTGTTGAGAAATTTCTCTTCTTGAATTTGAGATATTACACGCTAATAATGGTTGATTAATGAGGAAGTGTCGATCCCAAACGATAGGGCAAGTCTGATTTTCATTTTAACATTTTCTTTTCAACACGGGGAGAGTATGACAGGTAAAGCGTGTGTGCTGTATTGATCAACCGTAACAATGCCACCGACCGACTATCCAACAACCAGGCTATCGACGGGTGAATTGGCACTTCCACTACCAGTAATCAATAATTTGCCGGTCTGAGTCTATCTGAGTACATTTGGGATTGTTACTTCCTTAATAATCAGCCATTCTTAGCGTGTAATTTCTCAAATTCAAGAAGAGAAATTTCTCAACATGTTTATACTTTAATATGTTTATGTAGGAGTTAAACTTTTAGAGTTATCAGCACATTTATTACCTGGTCAGTTACTTATTAAGTTATTGTGATGACTGTATAAGATTATTATATACGCAATAGGAAATATGGCCAAGATCTCAAATTAGATCTGTCACCTACTTCACTCCCATAAGACTATTGTTTTATTCTACAGAACTATAAATGTATAAACCATATCACATTTTACCTACAAAAAGCCGGGATAAGGTCCTCAAGTACTGTTCCTGCACTAGAAGTTTCTGACCGATATACCGTCGTCCGCCATGGCTGGATACAAAATGTATAAACCATATCACATTTTACCTACAAAAAGTCGGGATAAGGTACTCAAGTACTGTTCCTGCACTAGAAGTTTCTGACCGATATACCGTCGTCCGCCATGGCTGGATATACAAAGTATACATAGCCGATATGGTGCCGGACCGCATGGGATTATGGTGCCGGACCGCATGGGATTTTCGCTCAACATTGTGCAGTTTTGTTACTACTGAGAGTGTACATCGCGCACTAACCTCCTTCACATCCGCTTTCTGTCATGTAAAATGGAGTCTGGGCACGAGACTACGATGAATCTTACACTTCCATGGTGTCAAATTATGTTTTACCCAATTACGGGCGCACCCCTACACTTCCAGAGTGTAAAACTCGGAATTCAATAGTAAACTATTGCATGTGTAAAAAGTTATGTCACGATGTTTAGCACAATACTGGGTTAAACACTACACATTTCGTTTGTACCCAGCAAAATTTGACATCCATTACTAACTACTTAGAAGATAAGTGGTCGGAGTTAACTCCGACATTTGTTTAAACCCACGTTTATTGTCCTTTCGTAATGAACATTTTCAACAATTCAATATAAATATTGCTCAATCTTTTGATTTCATTGCTGATTATTTGCTCGTGCTTCACATTGTTGGCCTCAGCGTTATTGACGGTTAACTAGTGTACGGATTCTCGTCCAAGGTAAGATAGCGATTGTCAAAATTGTCTATAGGGCTTATCATACGCTACAAAAAAACCATGGACTAATCATTTCAAGTGGCTTAACGGACATCAGAGCCTTAGGTTACAACCCGATTGGCCAACTAATTTTCATTTAATTTGGCTGAAAAGTGTAGCGAGTGGCAAATACGTCTAACAAGGCGACTGCACTGGCCACACGGGTTCCCTAGGGTTTGTGATGTTGAGTGTATTCATTACTAGTAAAAGCTCGAGCAAAACTGTACGCAAATCTCATCCATTTACCTGAGCGCCAATTGTAACGATCACGTGTCATGACGGATGGATAATTATAGGAGGGCGCCCTAGTCTTTTATATTTACATTTGTACGAGCCAAGCGAGGCAAATGAAATCAGTTTCACGTATGTCTCACAAGCAAAGGGAGCAAACGTCATTACCTGCTCTCTGAATATCTATTTCAATGCTCTTTTAATATCTATCCATCTATTCTAACAATGCTTATGGTAGGATTGATTTAACATATTTTTAACAATGTTTCTCGTACTTTGAATCCAGTCAAGTCGGCTTTTATTCTCTGTACCGAATTACGTTGATCTGTACCTAACACAATGACAGAAGTGGTGACATCATTTATGTCCACTCTAGTGGAATACTACAATAGTTCGGTGATAGAAAACACGAGCGGTGATGACCCGGGTATGGAACAACCGGGCCCGGGTGCCGCAACCTCAGCGGACATATTCCTCAACGTGCTGATGATTGTATTTCCGATTCTAATTGTATTGATCGCTATAATTGGTCTCACCGGTAATCTAGTCGTGCTCTATATCATATTTCGGAATAAGGAGATGCAAAACATCACCAACTATTTCATCGCCAATCTGGCACTGACTGACGTCGCCTTACTCGTCATCTGTGCCCTACCGACGGCGGCATCCATAGCGGGAATGCCCCTCAATGTTGTACTCTGCAAAAGTGTCAACTACATGCAGTATGTAAGTATGCCACCGTATAGTTACATTTGTATCGA
Source organism: Ophiura sarsii (assembly GCA_035610835.1). Lineage (NCBI taxonomy): Eukaryota > Metazoa > Echinodermata > Ophiuroidea > Amphilepidida > Ophiuridae > Ophiura > Ophiura sarsii. The sequence goes on along the minus strand of CM069442.1, from coordinate 54,067,856 downwards.
AAAAGAGGTCGTGGGTTCAATCAAATTTCGTTCGCACCAGTGCAAATCTCGCGCGCATCGGAACAAATCCTCGAGGTTTGTAATATACAACGATCTTACCACTTCTAATAAAATCATAATTATTTCACGAAAACGTCGAGCAAATAGCAACGTTAGAATAAACGTAAATGTAGATGGAATATTCCTACTGAAACCTCCCTAAAGAGCCATCTTGAACGTCATAACTTTGTTGATGGCATTAACATGTACTATTCTTCTCTACTTAAATTGTGTATGTTTTTATGTAAATAGGCCTATATCAGATTCATGTTATTTCATAAGATAAAATAAATCTCATGACGGCACAAATATTGCAAAGCTCCAATGATAAAGTTATACACAAGTGTACTTTAGTGGAAAGCGTTTTTATGTATTTGCACTTTTTTTATTATCAACACGTAGTTAAAAAAGTTCATCTATTTATTGTATGTTAAGGCATGATTGATACACGAAAAGCATAGTTGTACAAGGGCTTACATCAAATGGCTCGCCTGAGTCATTTAAAACAGGAGAGTCCTGCAGCTTACTCAAGATAATGCTTGTCGCTAACTGTCTGTCTTACTGTCTGTTTACAGCTGTTTGGTAGAAATGGCATTTCCCAGTAAACTGTCAGCTAGCTACAAACAAAGTGTTAATGAATAGAACATAACACAAGACAGCCAATGGATATCAGCCCTTTAGCAATCAAGCTCTTCGTGAATAGAAATCATTTAGAAATAGATGTATCTCATTACAGCACAAATATTGTAATGCAGTAATGCTAAACTGTGTACTTTAGCGGAAGGGGTTTTTGTATTTGCACTTTTTTATTAGCAAAACATAATAATAGTTTGTAATGGTAAGGCTTGATTTGTATATGAAAACCTTGGTTGCAAAAAGGACTAGTACAATGTTAACAGCTGTTTGGTAGGAATGTTAATATTCCAACTAAACCGTCAGCTAGCTATAAACAAACTTTGAATGAATTAAAATGGGCAAATAACATAAGACAACATTGGATGTAATCCCTTTTGCAATCAAGCTCTTCATACGCTAAACGCATCCTAAATGATTACTAATGTATTTGCGATACGCGCCGAAAAAGCGATACATACGGAAACTATTCCACCCACGTACAATCTCAAGCTAAACATGATTGCTGTTTGTTGTTGCGAAATCGCTATCAAACCTACTGAACGAAACATTCTGTAGCAAATGGTTCAGTCATAGTATTCCTTTTTCTTTATTTTAGCAACATATAACATGCTTTGTCCCCTCGGGTGAAACGGTGTAATTGGTTTTAGTAACATGCTGCAAGAAATACCGAGACAAATCCAAAACACTGTGCATTTATTGTAAGTGTATGCAGACGCAATTGTCATTGCAACGCACGGTATTTGACGTCACATAAACCATTTTAAAGTGTTAACCAGTTTATATTTGCTCGTTAATTGCGTACATTGTGAAACCTATCAACTTCATGTCAGTATAATAAGCCTAACTATGTTATCATAGTTTATTTTGATAGTGTGACGCGGGTAGTTAATATAATAATACTGATATTCTACCACTTCCACTTGCACATTAGAGGTCACGTAAAATAAATTTATAACAAATGTGATTTTAAATGGAAATTGCATCTGAATTGTCAGTAAAGTCTATGCCTGAAATCCCTCTTTAATGATTCAATTTCATGTGTGTAATTTTTAGTCGCACATATTTCTATAGACAAAGCAATTATTTGGCGCAGACAGATATATTAAAATGCTCTAGTTAGTTATTTGTATAGTCTACAACAAAAATGTAATGTTGCAAATCACATACACTCCAATACGCCCGTGGTGTATGAAGTCCCTTGATGAGAGCAGTTATACCTCAAAACGAAATATTTTATTGGCGCGAAATCACACATTAAAATGCTCTAGTTAGTTTGGATAGTCTGCAACAGAAATGTAATAGTGCAATTGCATGTTAATACTAAGCACGTGTTATCCGAGGTACACGGATAAGATTCAATTAAAAACCGAATAAGCATGAGTAAGTTGTAGAAATCAATACTGTATTCCTTTGTACATGTTGTAGGCTGCACTGCCAAATCAATATGTAAACGTTATTTGTAGGTAAGACCTTTACGATTGTCGCCAAAGTAATATGTTTCATCACCATACGTAAGCACCAATGAAGATCGATCTAAGACCAATGCATACATCCATACAGAAACATTAGCATTGGTCTCTCAGTTCAATTGCTCTAGTAAGTTAGTCATTTATATAGTCTGCAACAAATTATAATGTTACAATTTACACACATTCCATTACGCACGTTGTATATGAGGCACCTGGATGAAAGTAGTAACCTTAAAAGAACTCTTAAAACAAAATATTTAATATGCGCGAAAAGACTTACACGTTAATTGCTCTAGTTGAACTGTGTAGTCTGCAACAGAATGTAATGTTGCAATTTACATACATGTTAATACGCACGTGGCATATGACGTACTCGTATGAGATCCGAATAAAAACCGAATAAGCATGAACAAGTTGTAGCTATCAAGACTGTATTCCTTTTGGCCGCACTGCAAAACCAGAACGTATGGCTTATACGTTTACGTGATTTGTACGTAAGACTTACCCGATAGTCGCCAATTAATAGGCCTGGTTTTCATCACCATACTTACAAGCACCATTGAACTGACACCAATACAAATATGTCAATAGCAATACCGAAATTGATCTTAGTTAATTTGTTATGGGTACTTATATACGACATATTTCTTTGGAAACTATCGTATAAGCCTTACGTACAAGTCACTTATACGACGTATATATATATGAGCCGTAGGTACTGGTTTTATAGTGCGATCTTATGCTGAACTTGCAGCATCGTAGGTAGGTACTCATGTTAATAGAGCACAATCTACCCAACCAGAGGAATGTCATATCATATTTGATTAAAAAAACCACATAATTTCAAGTTATGTTGTGTTGCATATTTTCAAAATTATGTTGTGTTGTTGCCAACGATTTTTATTACAAATCATTAGGATATGTTGACGCTTTCAGCTTCAAAGTATGTTTCAATAGTTTAGGATACACATAGATTAGAAGTATAAATTGTGCCCCCTGCCCTCTGTCGCCCTTAAAAAGTTATTGGAAGTCTCCAACATATTGGATTGACACCAAGGTTATATAACCACTTGCCAACAAAATAGCAACCTATGTTAATTAGTTGCTCACGGAGGTATTGATTCTGTAAGATTGTGTATGCTATTGTATACAAATATCAGCCAATCGATATGACAACTGGACCCTTGCACGCGCTATTAAATCCTGCTTGCTGCTTAGCAGACTAAATATGCGCGCCAAATACAAATACATATGGAGTGCATAGGAATGTCCCGGTACCATGAGACTGTGCATAGCTGTACATTGCTGTACATCCCCTACTAAAGGTCAAATCTAAAGGTATACCTTGGTTTTCCTTTTTTAACACATTATTTGGCTGGTAAATACTACATATTTGATATCAATGGAAAGCTTGAAACACATTTTTGTCAGCTATTACTTATTCTTTGATTAAAACTACTCTCTTTGAGAAATGCCATCTGCAAGTACGAAGTTTCACGTATTTCGCATGACATCGGTGTTCCCCACCTTACTGACTGGCCTTTTAAAAGTTATTCTATCCCCAGAGTATGCCAGCCGGTAGCCTTAGTACCACTCTTCAAAGTGTTATGCATTTTATGGATGAAATGTCCGGCATTTTTTCATAACAATGCCACCAAGAAATTGTATGTTTTTCCATAGCGTTACACTCAAATTACCCGGATGTGGCAATCAACGGCAAAATGATTACCAATTCTCGACTACGTATACATAGTAATATAATAAGAACGTAATCTATGTGGATAATTAACGTATTCTTTCATATTAATCAGAATACGAATTATTTCTACAACTACAATTGTTAAAAACTGCAAGCCTCAACATGTAGGGGTTGGGTGAGGTAAAAGAGGGATGATGACAAGAGATAAATGATGAAAGAACATTGGCTGACGATTTGACTTGATAAATCAGTCTTTATCTAGTTTAAATGAAAAAATTAAAAAACAGAGAACGACAAGGGTATATGCAGATATAGATATGCACAATACAAATGTCAAGCTTGTTATTAAATCACATCTTCTCGTTTCTTAGAAAATTCTTAAGCTATCACCAATAGCTACGAATGCGACATTTTTGATAAGAGATTGGGAAAATGTGATTTTTGTTAATGTTGTTAACGTGTATATTATTACGGTGTATGTCATCAATCCATATATTTATTTATTTATTTATTTATTTGAACATACGCTTTTAAAACAGCGGCACCCGTCTACCCGACGGTGCGTTCATATACAGAAAATCACAAGATTAATACACAATTATATACACAAATTACAAAGTGTTACCATGAGATAGATACATATTATATACAGACACAAAGTCAATCATACAAAATTGATCTGAAATCATGTCAGGCACACGTGGAAAATGGCACTATACATGTATATACATGAACAAATATATTAAATTCAATCGTCATTGTTTGCGCATTTCGTCTCTAATCGTGCCTTCCATGCACGCTTGGAGAAGGACTTACAAAATTTGTCAAATACATGATAAAAGTCGTTAACATTGCTTATATTACAAAATGTGGTGTATGTACTACCTAGCATTAATTTATATTTTACATCAAGATCGCTAGAGATAAATAGCACCCATACATCAATACCATTTAAGTCAATTAGAGCCTTTTCTAGATTATTATATTCATTAGTTCTTATAGCATTAAGTGACATGCAAGTGAAAAGAAAGTGTTTTGTATCCTCAACACCATTATTACATAATTGACAGGTGCCATTATTATCAGGGGTCCATTTACTCACTTTGGACTCTAATGGTAGTGTATTTGAACGAATCTTGAATTTAAGACAAGCCCCATAAAAATCAATGTTATCTAACAAGTATGTCTCCATGCCTGGAGTGTACTTAATACTCAAATAATCTGTAAGAGAGGATTTGGATTTGACATCTTCTTCCCATTCAATGTTAGATATATTATTGATCGCGCGTTTAACTGAATTGGCCCAATGAGGATTCAATGGAGCTCTACCAGACTTCGCTGAATCAATGATGTCAATTAGGTCACACTTGTGCAAAATATTATGAATACAATATAAGAATTTGTATCGAAGTTTAATTGGCTCAATATCCAGACTTAGCATTGTGTTAATAAGTAATTTTGGGCAGCGATGTTGCTCCATGTCAATGATACGTGCGAAATATTTTGCTCTAAAGCCATCTTGAATTGTGGAAATTGGTGCCCATCCGAGTTCACCATAAAGTACAGCGCGAGGTGTGTTACGAGGGGCTTTCAAAATGTAACGTGCCATTTCAAGCTGAAGATTTTCAATTTTCTTTACATCTGCTTGACTACCAGGAAACCACACCGAACTTGCATAATTTATCGATGGAAGAGCTATTGTTTTCCATAGGACATCACCATAATGTACACGATTAAAGTTATCAAAATTATTAATAATAGACTTAATATATGCAATGTGTCCGTTACCCTTTTTAACTACTTCCTGAATATGACAATGAGCAGAGAGGTTGCGTGATATGTGAACACCTAAATACTTATATGAATCAACCTCAGATATATATTTATCACCCAAGCTCCATAACTTATTCTTATTTATGCGTTGCCCGACAATCAGAACATTAGATTTATCATTGTTAAAATTCAATTTCCAATCAATAGCAAATTTAGCAGCTAATTCGAGCATCCTTTTTAATTCATTCTCATCATTTGCAAGAAGAACCACATCGTCTGCCCAGAAAAGGCTACCAACACATACGTTATGAATTCTTACACCAATTTCATGTTCCTTTAACAGCTTTGTGAATTCATTAATAAAAATAGAGAACAAAACTGGCGATAAAACACAGCCTTGCTTAACACCTTCTGTCACTTCAAAGAAATCAGTTTCTATATTGCCAAATTTAACCTGAGCTTGAACATTATCATATAAGGCATCAATTAATCTCCAAATTCGACCTCTTAACCCCGAGTTCCAGGCTGCTAAAAGTAAGCCCTCCCTCCAAACGGTATCAAAAGCTTTGCGAAAATCCAAAAATGCCATATAAGTTTTTTAGCCCATATTATAACTTACTTTTATAAACCTAAAGGTCAATTTTGATATTGACCAAAAACGAATATATAATACAATTACAATTATCCGCATGTAAAATGCATAGCCTACCCTCTTTGGCAATCACTACTTGAGGCATAACAACCTATCCGTACTTTAGTGAAGAAAATGAATAAATAAATGAGCCTTTAGTAGCCAAAAGCTCTAGTATCGGGACACAAAAAGCCATAAATCGTGTTCACGAAAGCAACAGTTAAGAACCCATTTCATGACTAAGCACGCGAAGTGTAATCCCTGCACTTTAGATGATACGTTGAAGGTATTATATCACGATTCCTTTCTCAAATAAAACAGCTTAATAAACAGTTCACCTATTCTGTATTTATAACACTCTACTTCATAAATGTATCGTGAACATTTTGATCATAATACATTGTCACTCTTCTTGATAAAATGGAATTTGCAAGCTTACACAAATAATGGATTTGTATATAAGTAAAATTGGGAGTAATTCTGTTATACTCTTCACAGAGGTATTCATAGTGCATGATTTTTAAGAACGACGCATACTGCCGATGTTGGTGTGTAGGGTATAACAAAATTATACCTATCAATGGTACGTGAATATTATGGAATTCATTTAGTACAGGGTGAGTCAAAAAGACTGCAATAGTGGAAAGAAGCCATTTTGTTTTCAAAACCAAAATGAATTTTAAAACTTTTTAAACGTTGCAAGAATGATGTATTTAATCCCAAATCTGTGTAAAAAAATGAAGTCGATTGCATTTTTCGTTTGTCTTTGGCGACCCTCTTTGCTGCACAACCAAATTTACCTGTTTGTCCACGAGCACAGTGATTTTCATTTGAAATGGCACACATTGCATTTTCATATTTGAATATCCCGCCAACAAAAAAATGGAAAATGTCAGTTTTTTATTAAACTTTAGAACATTATTATACGCTTTCATAGCATGGGTATGATTACAATTGATTATGCTAACTCACATGTAAACAAGAAAGGATGCATCAAATTCCAATCACAAATTAACTCAAGTTTCCAAATTTGAATGAGAGATACATTTTGCGATTTTATGCATATTTTGGGTATCTCGTGGACAAACGTGTGAAATGGGTGCACTGGTCAAAAGGTTCACCAAAGGCAAACGAAAAATGTAATCGACTTCATTTGTTCACACAAAGTTAGGATTAAATACATCATTCTTGCAACATTTAAAAAGTTTTAAAATTCATTTTGGTTTTGAAAACAAAATGGCTGCTTTCCACTATTGCAGTCTTTTTGACTCACCCTGTAGGCCTATATCAATTATACATGTATATGACCATGCTAAGAGAGAACAACCTTTCAAGCAATACATGATTAGTGCTGAAATTTAGTTAAGTGTTGACAAAATAGATATGTTAAAAACGTTACTGTATAATAAAAAAATCCAATCACTCACAGTTCTTACGATTTTGTGTGTAAATGATCCCACGTATATCCAATATTATTATCATTCTGAACATCGCTTAGCAACGATGTTGTTTGAGACACCGGTAAGCATAGGATCATATGTTACAATAATAGGATTGACATTTTAATACCATTACATTAATTGGTAGCTATTACCTCTTATTGAAATACACCTGAGGCCCACGTTTCTATGAATCCACTATCGTGTAAAATCGTCTGATCTTAATCAACCGAGTCGTCATATATTGTTTTTAATAAAGTCATCAAAATATCTCTGAACAAATCAAATGCATGCGTTATTGTGCAGCGATTTATTGTGCTGATTTAAATAAGTATTAAATTAACAATTTGGCACAAATACTAATCGTATTCCTAATTGTCAAAAAGCTAAGGTATTCAAGATTGATATACACACTCTGTGGAGTAACTAACAACACATTATTCTTGTCCGTACCCAATTTAAGCATGACATGTGTCAAAATTATGCAATCGGAAATATTCGTATATATGTTAAGGGTTTACGTGTATCCAATATTACACGACGTGATTTGAAATATGCATCTTTACAGATCAATACATCACCAATTATATTTAGTTCTTACACCTATCGTCATTCAATAAAACGCAGCGCGTTCATCCGTACGATTTAACCTTCAATTACAATTCAGTAATATATTACGCGGTTCTAGACATGAAAATGCAGAAATTCAATAACGTTCATAGACGTTTAAAAGACAAAATGGGTGGGGCGCAGCACTGAGGGAGCCACGTTTGTGATAATTATGTGAAGGTATTAGGCCGGGAGCCCAGAAGATTTAATCAGCTGAGAAGGTACAAAAGGTTGTGATGATCTGATAAGTTTAGTTGGGTGCCAAGAGTCAATATTTTATGTTGCTGCCGTGTCGCATCCTCTATTAGTTTCATTAGGTCAAAGGTTAAGAAGCTATAGGCCGGCCCGGTCATCCGGATACTTTGTTCCGTTTGCCGTTGACAACAAACCAGACGTTTTAACAACTTATCCGTTTTGCGCTTTATCGCCCATACCCAAGGGATCGCGTCTCGCTGTGTCTCTGTGTAAGAAGCCTTTATTGACCTCTTTTGGTTGTGGTCAACGGCATGTGACGTGGTGACCTATACCACTAGTGTATGCTGACCTTTGACCTATTGAAACTAATAGACGCTTAATTTGAAGATATGGCAAACTATTCTTTTTATGGCTCGTGGTATCCATCTGAACAATTTGAGACCATTTCCATTAAAATCGGAGCATTTTAAGAATTTGACCCCTGTACAATAAATTTGAGGCACAATTCGACCTTTGACCTATTTTAACCTATATCTCGGAAACTAAGCATCAGGTGGAAATACAACCATTGATTTTTTTGTGTTCCTTATGATATCAGGAAGAGTTTGATATACATCTCAATATAATCCGACCATTTTCACATTTTTAAACCTATATGATCTTTGACCTTCGATAGCGACCATCCATACAGGATGCGACACGGCAGCAACATAAAATATTGACTCTTGGCACCCAACTAAACTTATCAGATCATCAAACCTTTTGTACCTTCTCAGCTGATTAAACCCTCTGGGCTCACGGCCTACATGTATAAATAGTTCAACACATCTTGCACATTTATATGTTTAATCTTGAAAACATTACTTTATTAAAGAATATCAATACAACGGTGAAGGTCTAATCACGCATAAACCATAGTAAAAGTAAATGTATTATTTAAATAATATACAGATGTTCAACAACATGTTATCTTCAATACAATATTGGAGAATCTTATTGATGGGTGCGGTTCATAATTAAGTAAATCTCAATTAATTGTATCAAATGTATCCCATAACTCTGGTATTTTTCTGAAATTATTCATATTATGAAAACTTAAATTCTTAAATACTTTTCCAATTCGATTTAAACCTTAATATAAAGGTATACATTGTCTGCTGGAGTGCATTTTACTAATGTTCTGTTGGCAGTGGACGTACTATATTCATCCATCTTACTTAGTACAAACAGTTGTAAAGCTCGGATAGAATTTCTTTTGTCGTACTCTGACAACACAGATGGATTCGTCCGTTTGACCAAAATCGTTTATTTATAATAAGCTTGTATTCGTACATCATGAATTATTCTATCAGAGCTATGACATAGCATTACAAATATGGGACACCCTGTAACTCTTAATGTCAATGTAATAATATGGTTTTCATATTTAGATTAGAATAAAAATCACTGGATTTCTAAAAAGGCAATGAAATTATAAATTTGAATTGTCCTATTTTTACCATGATAGAAGCAGCGAACGCTTGGATATGTTTTTTTTTTATAGCAGTACTATTTTTTTAAATTGAATATAACAACAGGTAATTTTGAATCGAAAACCTTTTGACCGCAGGATAATTTCAATAAAAGGTCAGGAAAGGTACTGATTTAAATGTTATCCTGATAGTTATTAACCCTAACCCCGGTTTAGGATTTTTGACCGGGATCACAATTTTCGAGGAAAAAACACCAACTAAATCTCCGGGAACCTGCCGGGATTCGATCCGGGGACCCTCCGTTCTCAAGCCCCACCTTCCCACCACTAAGCCACGGCCCTCAGCTACACATTCGTGCAGTATACTGCACTCATTATATAGGCTCGGTTGACTACGTCATCGAAAACTGACGGCGCATGCGTTTGGAGAGGGACTTTGGATTAGCATTTTTTAGCACTCAGGGGGGGTTAGGGTTAATAGAACACACACAAAAAACTTCTTTTTTTTTTACCATAATAGAACACACAAAAAAAACTTTTTTTTTTTTTACCATAACCCTAACCCCGGTTTAGGATTTTTGACCGGGATCACAATTTTCGAGGAAAAAACACCAACTAAATCTCCGGGAACCTGCCGGGATTCGATCCGGGGACCCTCCGTTCTCAAGCCCCACCTTCCCACCACTAAGCCACGGCCCTCAGCTACACATTCGTGCAGTATACTGCACTCATTATATAGGCTCGGTTGACTACGTCATCGAAAACCGACGGCGCATGCGTTTGGAGAGGGACTTTGGATTAGCATTTTTTAGCACTCAGGGGGGTTAGGGTTAATAGAACACACAAAAAAAACTTCTTTTTTTTTTACCTTAATAGAACACACAAAAAAAACTTTTTTTTTTTTTACCATAACCCTAACCCCGGTTTAGGATTTTTGACCGGGATCACAATTTTCGAGGAAAAAACACCAACTAAATCTCCGGGAACCTGCCGGGATTCGATCCGGGGACCCTCCGTTCTCAAGCCCCACCTTCCCACCACTAAGCCACGGCCCTCAGCTACACATTCGTGCAGTATACTGCACTCATTATATAGGCTCGGTTGACTACGTCATCGAAAACCGACGGCGCATGCGTTTGGAGAGGGACTTTGGATTAGCATTTTTTAGCACTCAGGGGGGTTAGGGTTAAGATATATTTCTTACGTTTAGTTGCCTATTATAGTTGCTGGTTATACATATTCTAACAAGTGGCTTCGGATAGATAAGGTTATTTGTAGTGTTATTTAATTTAATCTAGACCAGGGAGTAAATTATCTCAAATTACTGTGTGTCGATTTACAAGATGACTCGATTGAAAACCGCGCCAATTGGACAAGTTCATCTAAATTTTCAGCGGTTTATTCGTGGATAAATTAGTAAATATATTGGTATTCTATTTTATTGCAGCTAAACGAATAATAACAAACAAATGTCGTTATCATCATGTTTGGTAACAATAGACAACCGCTTAGAAATTAGCAGATTTTTCAAAGGGTGTAAATGAGTCACCAGCTCAAAATTAATTTAGTTTGGTAAAGGGATTTGTCCTTGCTTTCGGGTGAATATTTGTTCCACATTGAGTACCAGTGAATTTGAAATATCAGAGAAATGTTTAAGAATTGTGTGACCTCGAAAAACGTGTGCTTCTACAGTTTCTTTCCAGATCAAAAGCATTGCAATTGGCTAAATTTGTCAAGGTAATGTTTTACACACAAAGTTGATTACCGAAAAAAGCTGAACCTATTTCCATTTTCTACACGTAGCCTTCTTCAATAAAGCATACAAGGTTATAACTACTTTACTACTTTAGTAGTTTTAATGTTTTGAATGACACTTGATGGTACGCAGCGGTTCTATTTTAAGCTATTTAAAGTGCGCTCAAAGTGCTCCTTGGTTCTGCACGGTTCTACTGAATATTACTGACGTGAAACGGTGGTTTTTTTATCCTAAATATTACTTTTAGGTTATTAGTCGAGTAATGAGAAAATATGCATTAGGCCAGGCGAAAAAGATGCTCACAACGGGCCCGACAATCCACAGATTATAGGTTTAATATCTATTTAAATCTTGAAACCTGTAATAGTTCTGAACACGTTCGTAAATTCTAAAACTTAAGCTTGTAGCTCTTGTCGACACAATGCTTACAACGTGTACTAACATATCATGATTTGGCTCATAATTCTCGTTTTATCAGTAGTAATTTATTACCTATTTATTTATTTATTTATTCATTCATACGAAATGTGGATTCTAGATGGTAAAGGTTATATAATAATAAGTAACAAAGATTAACGGGGATCACAGAAAAGGGTCTGGATAATTGTGACCCAGCGGCAATCCTATGAAATATGTGTATTTACTGCTGCACTTGGGTGTTGAAACAGATAATTCAAGTAGCATTTGATATGATGATTGCAGATACGTTTCACGTACAACTGGGTTCAGACTCTTACGGACCGTATTTGGGCCGTACTTCTCATTAAAGCGGATTATAACCTAAAATCGTTGCTTACTAAACTTATAAGTAAAATGCAATTTGAACTATTAGATAAGCGGCCGAGTGCACCAATGGCGAGTAGCTGAAGAATAGCGCTACCTCGCTAGTAACTGAGGTGTAACCCAAAATGTTGAGAGCACCAAAAACGGGGTATTAAAGCTACTAGGCTAGTAACTGGCGGTAATTTACGCTAAATCTTATACCTCACCGGACCCAAGAGTAAGTTGGAGCATAACAGTTTATGCTGTAACTAAACGACAATTTCGTATAGGACGAAGATATGATGATCAGTGGGAGAATTTTATCATGCAATTATTATCAACTTGTGTATAATAATTATACTTAATTATACATTTAAGACCAATTTATTATAAAATGTTTTAAAACTATCCACAATCATGCATACACAGTTGTAAAAATCAGTTTAAACAATCAAGCATCTAATCAATCAATCAATCAATCAATCAATCAATCAATCAATCAACCAATAATTATTTAATTAATTAATACATTAATTAATCAAATAACATGCAAACAAATAAATAAACAAATATTATAAAAATAAAAATAAATCAATACAAAATAATAATACATTTAATAACTCGATTGATTAATGTCAATACCATACTGTTCATAGACATTGACATAAATGACTAGGGAGGTAGCTTACCTCCCTATTAAGCTTAGTTACGCTAGTTTGGTGCACTCGGCCAAAGAACGTTTAACAAAACACGTTTTTAAACACGATGAATAGCGTCCCTAGAAAAGTCGTTGAAGCGTGCTAGTTTACACTCTAAATGGATATGATGACATAGCCCGAGTGTATCTTACCGATTTTGTTGCCATCCGTAGGACACATTAAATTGGACACAGCTTTGTGTTTTGTTTAATCGAAGCAGATATTAAAATATTAAATACGAGCACAGCCGCTCGAATTGCGTACAATAAGTACTCTTGGAAGGCGTCAAGAACTTCTCATCTTTTTGCATTTGGGTGTTGAAGCAGATGGGTCAAGTAGCGTATACGATGTGATATAGTGATTGCAGACACGTGTTGTGTAAAACTGGGTTATCGTATGTTCAGACGCTTACGGACAAACCACGGGTAGTATCGTTAAAGCCATCATTAAAAGCATTGTCATCACATTCAGCTTATCACCCATATATCACGTTTTAAAACCCATATCATGTGTCTGCACAATCTATATACGACTCAGCTCAAGAGATGGTGCTCACTTACCGTATCGAAATTTATGTTTGTACTGTAAATTCAAGTTTCGCTGAATTTGGAGGAAAACAAATACTCGTATGGATACCTACGATAGAACCTCTGGGATAAGTTGTACTTACGGTTTAGATATGAATCAGTCGCACATTAAGATAAAGTTTCCCATCACAGTAATAAGTGAGGGTCCAATTCATCCGTCAAAGACCTGATCTTGGGCTTGAAGTACACTATTTCCCAAATGATTTTTACAGCTATGTGTAAAATGCAAACGCAATCTTATAGAGGAACCTTTTTTACTCATTCGTTTCTTATACAGGGTGTCCCAAAAGTTTCGAAACCACTTAGCATTATAAATCTGGAAATATCTTTTGATATAGAACACTTGTAGAATTGTTTTGATACAAAATTTACAAATACAGCTATCTTTATAACTCATGAACTCATGAACGACAGGAGAGTCTACACAGCTAAAAAAATTTGCTCAAAAACGAGCAAAAATTTAATCGACACGGTAGTAAAAAGGGAACTACTCGATTTTGGATTAATTTTTAATCGATATAGGTAGATTAAAGTTTTACTCTTGCCAGATTAAAAAAATAATCGACACGGTAGTAAAAAGGGAACTACTCGATTTTGGATTAATTTTTAATCGATATAGGTAGATTAAAGTTTTACTCTTGGCCAGATTAAAAAATTAATCGACACGGTAGTAAAAAGGGAACTACTCGATTTTGGATTAATTTTTAATCGATATAGGTAGATTAAAGTTTACTCTTGGCCAGATTAAACTTACTGATTTATATATTCCAAGGTAAATATTGTTCCATTTGTTAATAGGACTATTGAGTTTTAAGCTTAAAGCTTGATGGGACTCGGCAATGGGACTGTCCCATTGCCGAGTCCCATCAAGCTTTAAGCTTAAAACTCAATAGGCCTATAAATAGCTCGCACCCTCTAGTTAAATTAAATCATTGACAAATGGAACAACATTTACCTTGGAATATATTAATGAGTGTAGGCAATCCCCAAAGATTCATCAAAACCTCCATTTCACTGGTGTTCATCTCCGTGTCCATCTTGCGGCACGGCTCTATATGGCAAATGGCGAACACAATAACCACGTGCGTGCAAGTTTTAATCATATGGTATTGATTTCTTAATCACGCGAGGAGTGACTGACGGGGAAGACGCGACCGGTGAAGCAATGCGATTAAGTTTTAATCGCAATTTGAGTAAAATACAGCAAAACGATAGAAACAATTACTCTTTCACAAAAAATTACATTTAATCTGGCAGAGATTAACGGTACTACCCGTATTTTACTCTTGAAAGATTAAATAATTGGTCGTTTTTCAATCAACACACGTTAATCAGGCACGATTAACGCGTATCACGGTTCGTTTTTTAGCTGTGTAGGCCCAGTATGTTGCGAATGCTTCCTCCATTTCGTCCACGGATGACCAATGATGATGATAACCATAGTACAGGAGAAGGTTTCCCGACCTGTTAAACTGCATTTTCATAACGCGAACTATATAATCATGATAATGTTTGCTAATGTCATGAATTAGATGGAGCAAGGGAGGGATATGGGAAATAAGGAAGTTTGTTCCATTGCGGGTTTTTTTAATCTCAGACTAAAATTATATCATATTATGAACTTAAGAAAATATACATTTATTCAGTTAAAATAGACTAATAAAACCTATAAGGCAAGGCAACGTTTCTGCTTAATCTGTATCTTGTACGGGAACTTCTTCAAGTCTCTTCGCAAAATACGTTGGAGGCTTTTAACTTACTGCACGTCTTATGACGTCAATGTTGTTTGTTGATCTCCATTTTTTACGGCCACCGCGAACTGCTTCTTATACAGATCCTGTCTATAAGTATTTGTCCGCCAATTTCCAAAATAGTCGACTTTGCCGGTGCGCCTCAGTTTAACATTAAAATGTTCTCTTAATTTTGTTGACTAAACTTGATTGATTTAGTTACAGCGTACAGCCAAACAATTCGAATACGTTTACTTATGCTGTAATGCATCCTGAAAATAGTATTGAGCATATTAACGTCGTGCACTAATGTATTGAGTGAATGAATTTTGTGAAAGCCACGTGAATGGAGTATGAGGAATGTGCAGCTCCAGTTTCCAACACGTGTTTACAGCTACGCAGGTGGCGTCGTAAAAATATAACAATGTATGGTATTGTGCGTTATGTCAACAAACATTTCCACTGGTGTAACCATTAAGGGCCTCAACAAAAGTTGCACATTTCATATAAAAATAATTCTGCAAGTGTTTTCTATCCAAATATATTAATTTACAGATTTAAGGTGTGAATTATTTTACCTGAGATATAAAGCTTTGAAATGGTTTCGAAACATTTGGGACACCCTGTACATCCTCTTAAACGCAATCCATTTAGAAAGACAACATTCCGTGGATCTTCACCACTTCAAGACAGTGTATCACATTGCTTCTAATCAAGTCATTAGTGATATACGTACAGACACGGACAATTAGCGTTACCCATAACTAATGTCATCAACTAGAGAAAGACACTAATGGTTTACCATTGCAAACTGTAAGGCTAGTCTAACCATGTTATGGTTCAATTACAGCTGAAGGCAACGCCCATCGCTATTGACAACACTTGATACTTGATAAATAGAGAGAAACAAAAGATAGGTTACTTTAAACAGTAATGCATATGATTGGTTGTTTTTAATTTAACTAGTGAACATTACTGCCTGTAACTCTTTCCAATTTAGCACCTGTCTATTGCTATTAACCTAAACCTATCGTTTCATATAAGATGGGGCTGATTGAGCGTTTGCTTGGGAATGTTGTTCTCTAATATGATCCTTTCATCGAATACCATGGCGATCCGAAATAGAAATAATTTGAGCTCAGATTTTACCTCAAATGACATTTGAATCCTCTCCTTCTAAAAAAAGACACGGAATTCCGTAATAATAGATGCTGGTTCCACCCTTTACTTGGATTATATTTTAAATCTTCTTTTGACTTAGTTTTACTTTAATAAAGTCGAAACTGCATGTCACAAAATATGAGTGGGAGAGGTCAAAAGGGGGGGGGGGGGGGGGGGGGGGGGGGGGGGGGGGGGATGGCAAGAGAAAAAAAGGAAAGAAAATTGGCCGACGTTTCGACTGGGTGAACCAATCTGTATCAAGTTTGATCAAGACAAAAGTATGCAGATAATACACAATACAAATATCAAGATCAAAGAATTGCTGGGTGTATACAGCAATGCACAACACACAGATATGGCAGTTGTTTCCTTTGTGCGAGAGAGAGATAAGGGAAAGACTGCTAAGAGAAGACTAGTGGTAAGAAGTGAGAGGAAATCTAAGAGTGTTAACATTATGCATGATTAAGAGATAAGTATATGAACTGACAAGAAAGCTATCAGGTAATTATGAAAATCATAAACAGACTACTTCAAGTAGATCCACAAAACATGATGTTATGCTTAGATGCCACTGCTTAACTGAGTTACAAAAGTAGTGAGGTAAAGTTGGAACTGTCGTTTTGCATTTGCTTAGTTAATACGTGCCTACCACTTTTGAGCAATAAGCGGGCTGCCATTTCCAATTGAGTCCTGGTTCAATCTTGTTGAAATTCTTCTGGTTTCCACTTTATATTCGATAGGCTAACAAATAACTTGAAGGATGCCATATCATGACATATGTAAAAGGCATCATGTTGAGATTGCTTGCACTACATCTACTTGTAATTACATTCGACTTTAGCCGCTAGAGCTAGTCTTTATATTGCGTATTCTGTGTGTGTGTTGTACCAATCATGTATAAAGCCATGCAAAATTACAAGGTATTTGCGACAACACGACTGTCATTGGTTCCTTAAGCTACGGTATTGTATCTATTGCTTCGTTCTCGATAAAAGCACACACACAGATGCCATTGAATTGTAATAAAAGGCACAATCCTGCGACTGACTCTGTCTTCTTCCGGCTCGGGGGAAGTCATAGACAAATCATACTATTGAGATCACAACAAAGATGGCTTCAATTAAAGATGACACCGTTTCGTCGACCCGAAGCCGAGGATTGAGCTTTGCACATAAGTCATAGGGGACTTAACCTGACTATGGCTATATCTGAATATTATACCGAGTAAACGTCCAGGAATAAATGCGATTCTATCTTCGATGAGGCTTTTCTCTGTACGATTGACGATGTGTGTAGTACGGATCTTATACAGGGTGAGTCTCGTTTTTAGAAAATCAGGAATACACTTTTGGTTAACATTTTGCCAATTTCTTCATTGTTTAAAAAGAGTAGTAATACTTATTCATACTTGGTAAAATTTTCAAGACAATACCTTATTACAGACCATTACAATATTTTAACAAAGAGCGCGAAATCCAAAGTGTTCTAAATATACTCCCACATTCCATTGTCGGCATTTTTAATATCAACGCGCCATTGATTGACACATTCAAAATGCGTGCGTTAAACATTTGGAACAGATAAAATTTCACAGAATTTGGGAAAATGCACATATCTCCTGTTTGGAATAACCAATGTGAATGAAATGAAATGTTAAGTTACATCTAACAATGCGTTATTATTGTGCATAACAATAAATATATTAATTTGTGCATATTAACTGTAAAAGCGGGACCTGAGTATTTTGACTGACCCTGTATAATGTAATTAAGGGCAGGACGTACAGTATATAAGTTGTGCTAGTGTTTATAGTTATACTGACCATTTTGTTATACTAATATATATGAGAGTGCCTAACGTTTTGATCCTGGCAAAATCTTTATCGAAGGTAAAATGACAAAATACAACATACACAAATTATATAGACAGTGGAACAATGGGCCGGAAATGACAAGATATATTAAAACACAATATAGGTGAAAAGTGACGGGTGGATGAATAGTGGCGGAAGGGTAATCATGACAGACAAATGATAAAGTTTGAAATATAACAAAGGATATTATAGACACAAAGGAAATTGAATTGTCAAGTAAAAGGCAAACAGGATTTAAAACAGTACAATGGTTAACAAAACACATAATGTAATTATTAAAAATTAAAAAAACCCCTTTTCAACAAAAATTCAACAAAAATATGTTTTTAAAAATAAAACTATAAGGAATTTCCACACGCTGTATGTTCTCTTAATGAGAGATGTGTAATCCTTGACACTTATATTATTATTATTAGAATCCGCCTCTAAAATATGATTCGCTTATATTTTCATGATAACTTATGTTTATTATATAAAATCAACTTGATTACAATTCCATGATTATACTACAGCACTGTTTCATACAGCCAGCATTGGCTGCACTCATCAGGTATAATGAATTCATGTACTAAGAACACTAGCATATAGTCCAACATAGATTGACTCAAGTCAAGTATGCATGGTCACAGACAATAGAAAGTATAGTAAAACGTATGAGGTGTGAAGAGCAATCAATAATCAATAAACTATCCACTTTTAGAACATGTCACTGTAGTAAATGGCTGCTAGCCAACAATAATAATAATAAATGACAGAGTTAGGTTGAGTTGCACAATAAAAATTTCTTTCTATGCCTGCATGTGGTGATTAGCTCATTCCTTTTGTTTAATGAGCTCAAGTCCGGTCTGAAGATAATTAGAAATTTCTCATGAAGGCATAGATTACATCGTTTACTGGCATTAGAGTACGGTTTGCGTTTGGCCAAAATCTTCCAAGCTATAGAGTGTGGTATTTTAGAGTCCTTGAGCTTCCATATGTGTTGACTGAGGGTTGTGCTGTGCTTGTGTTCTACATTTCTGAAGGAACTAGTGTGACCATTATATCTCGATTTGAATGTATTACCTGATAGTCCGACATAGGTTTCTTCAGTTTTGTTGATGTTGTTAGTTACTGTTGCTTGGTAGACAATGCCTGCAGTTAAGCATTTACCGGACAGCGGACAGACGGTGTTGCGTCGGCAGTTGCATTCACGCGTGTTGACCTCAGTGTTTTGTATGTCAGCTTCCTTTTTTAGTAAATGCTTGTTGTGTGATGAAATAGTGTTCTGGACATTAGGCATGCAGGAGTAGCTAATTTTGATGGTGTTCCTATTTAACTTATGTTTACGCATTTTTAGAAAATACTTCTTTAGATTCCATTTATAAATGCTTACAGAACCACTCTTTACTACTCCTCTACTACTCTCTAAATGTAGAAGAGTGAAATCAAAAACTCTCAAAAAGAGTGAAACTCTTATCTTGCAAACCACTCCGAAGGAGTGAAATGGGCGGTTGCACTAGAAAATCACTCATAAAAGAGTGAAAACAACGCCAAAAGAGTAACAATGCACTCTTTTGATGAGACCACAAATGGACAGCTCATTCTCAGAGCTCCATGAAAGCGTGGAATTTTCTCTTTTGAAGCACTGCTTTGAAACTACGCTGGGTGACAAGAATAAAGGCTTCAAATTCATTGAACATATCTGCGTAACAGTTTGTTCCTAGAGTTTGTTAAGCAATGTGGATAGTAAGTCAATATAGACGTGCCCAAGCGTCCACATTGTAAATACATCTATTAATTCGCCTTTCCTTTGTATTTCTTTGTATGTTACTACCTTAAATTACGTTAAAGAGAACACAATCAAATTACATCCAATTAAATGATGCGACAAACAGAACTTTACATTCCTAATAATATAAGGGCCTCACTCAATCGCCCACTGGATGTATCGACAAAGATCGAAAAAGACAGACAAATTTTAAGAGCAAAGATATCAGATATCAAGACGATTTTTTAGTAAAATCTGTTAGTGAAAATGAAGTCCAGGCTAAATGCACTCTATGTATTCCCATATGTATTATCACGCGAAGCAAATACTCTAAAATCAGATACGCAACAAACTCCTCGGAGATTTGATACGGTACTAAAGCTGCGTTTGGAAGATGACATTGAAAGAAAAAAAGGACATGTGAATCAATATTGAATGTATATTGACTAACAATTGTGTCCAACGAGGACGTACATCCCACCACCCCCCCCCCCCCCCCCCCCGTATAATCTTTGAGCAGCTGGCTTAAAGAATTTCTCAAAACGCACGTGTTATAGTTCTACCCCTAATGTTACCAATATCTTGAATAGAAAAAAAAGGTGTGTACCTTCGGCCCAAGATATTTGTGAAATGAGTTCATTTTGAAATACCCGTATAGTAATTCAGGCCCAAATGTTGTTTTAATTCGTATTAGTATTCGTATTAGTCTAGTGCTTCTCTGCACATGAAAAGTGGCCAAAGCTGAATTTGACATGCATGAGAATATTTGCAATAATATGATATCGAAAGCTCCAAAATAGATAGAAACAAATTCTCATAATGCATTATATTCAATATTAATACTCACATGGGACGCTTTTGTCGACACGCCCTGTTTTTTTATTTACTAGTATAGTGAGTAAAAGAAGCTCGCCATTCTCAATTTAGGAGAACCTTGATGTAGCCATCATTATTATATTAGTATGCCCTAGTTAAAAATGATTAACGATATATATTTGATATCATAATGATATAAGACCGGATCATAATTGTTATGGAAATATAAATCCAGCTGCAACCTTGAATAAGTTGATGTAAATTAACCTAGATTTGAAATGTGGATGACACAAACTAGTGTACATTTTATGTAAGGTAATGCAAAGTCTCCATAGTGTCAAGAATGACGGTTAGGTTAATAAATAGCAAATCTTGAGAGATTTAGAGACTAAATGCTCTATTCAATCGGCTTTTGTAATTTCTACATTCTGCAATTTATAATCTATAGTAAATCTTTGTAATAAGTATTTCAATATATTCCGAAGAGTTTTTTTTTGCAACAACCTTATATGATACTTATTGATGTTTTAGTCTCTTTTTTTTTCGTCTATTTTTTCTTTCAAATTTATTTTCATTCATCATTCACACCTTTTATAGCATGATCACAATACATATATTCACAAACTCAGAAATAAATCCATGTTTGCATCACATACATAAATCCATGTAGTATAGACTGGAGTTCACGGTAATCATGATCGTACAACATGACCGAACTCCATTGATACGTATTGGCAAGTTCGCCAATCTTTGCAGTATAGCCAATGTACTGCATCAAAGTGAGACCTCCTAATTTGCCATCAGAGAGGAGCTGGGCCATAATACGAGCGTTCGCCAACACCCACTGCCCCGGTTTAATTTCAGACGGGTGCAATTTCTTACCCGTAGATCTACGGAGGTAAATAGTACCCCCATCACCCCGCGCAACTTCCTCTTCCTCAGTAGTACTCATTGATGGTACAAAATCAACAATCAGACAAGCCTTTTCACCTTTGTTCTGTGGTCGAAGAAACAATCGCGGGTCTTGGTCTATAGATCCATATGTAGCCTGCGGAATTGTAGGTGCATTGGCTGGGCGCGTGATATTACAATCCGTCAGCAGTTTGGCCAATATATCTGATTCCGGTGCCGAATTCAAGGTGTTGTTTACATCAGCTGGCATATCCCGCGATGGTTTTGACGCCGTCAGATGTAGTTGATCCTGTAGTTCTGCTATCTTCCGCCTCTCCAACTCTATTTCAAGATGTTCTCGTTGTAGTTTTAGCTCTGCGAGAGAGGTAGAACTTACAGCTTCTTCCTCACGTTCATCTGGTATTTGAGGTGGCACGCCGGGATCGGGAACTGGTACTGAGTCCTGAGATTCCATGTGAGACAAGTTTGCCTCATATTCAGCCTGGAGTGATGGTGTGCCGCTGGTATTTTCATTTGGGATGTTTGGGACGTCTCCAACTGCTTCTACTGGCATAGGCCCCCGACAATTTGCCGACGGCTCTCCCCACCAATGTTTTGTTTTTGCAGTAGGGAGGTGGCACCCTGTGCAAGATTTAGAACGTCGTTTGCTATGGTGGTAATGTTTTCACTTGAACCGATGAATTTGAGAGCGATGCGCTCGACAGCAATTCGAAAACGAAACTGACCTCCCCAGTGAAATTGACAAAGCAGGTAGCATCAGGGATACTATTAACTTTGGGATAGGAAAGTCGTATACTAACGTACGTAGCGAAAACGGACCCTTTTGCATATCTGAATAAATTATGGTTATCGTCCGGAATGTGTCGGTGACCGGCGTTTAACGCGTTTAACAATGTTTAACCAGGTTTAACGGCAGGTTAAACGGCATGTTAGTCAGCATAGGTTTGGGGGCGCTGCAGACGACGGTGGCCACGTGAAACCTAAATTTTGAATTCGTAGTGAATAACACGTAATCGCGAATTTTAAACTATCATTTTGACAAATACATCATAATTAAAAGGATTTTTATCGTTAACCGGGCGATGACTGTTAAAAATAATTCAAAATGGTGCACTCCCGTTGCCAAATTGGGTCGTTTGAGAGACGCGTGGCCAGCGTTGCGTCGTCTGCTACAATCATCACGCCTGATCGGTATAGCGCCCCCAATTCTATGCTGACTAAGTTCAATTTAAAAGTGGACCCGATCGGCAAGCTCAGTGACATACCCCTGGTAGCATTACCCCGAACCCACTTGACTTAACGCAGCGTGAACTACATAGGTGGGTATAGAAGGAAACCCAGTTAATCCAATAGATAGGTCTGCAAACGCTTAAAACATTCCTCAAGTAATTACATTAATTGAGGATACACAAAATTTGTATTTCTCACTTTTAAGTAAGTATAAGTAAATCATTTATCGAAGCTCAATGTGTTTTTCTGGGTTTTCTATGCTTTTCGTAATCAAACAATCACATATCTCATTAAGCATACATACTTTGGTACTATATAATTGTACATGTCTATATCAACATCATATACTTATTAAACATATTTATTTTATTTAAAACTTAAGTAATCTAAAATTAGCCATATCATTCTTATCTTTGCTTTTCTATATAAATAAATCCTATCAAATAGTGATATTTCAAATCTTGTCCTTTGCGAGATAGACCAACAAAATTACTGGTTTGACATTTATTAGCCAAAATACAACATATAACATTTTCATTGCTTTTCCGTCAGTAACAATTCCTCCTTAAAATAGTGTTTTATTTAATGTTTAATATCAAAAGCTACAAGTAGATATGCGAGAGCAAATTCGTAAAATGTAACTAAACGGACACGTTTAAAACATCTTTCGGGATCTTTTAATATTGATCAATAAGTTACATCGCGTGCACAGTGATTCTGCTCGGCTACATGTACTCGTCTATTCTTCGAGTCCGTCATTTGATACTTTGTAGGCTGTTTTAAGTAAGGATTTTATGGTTGGAATAGTTGAATATGTCACTAGGGAAATTCGGGATTTCTTTCTCAAACGCAATAAAGCATGAAAAGTCCCAGTCCATTTATATGGTAAATGGAGATAATGTATACGCATACAGAACTAATAGCATTACCATAATGTAATAATATACCATGATTGTTTGGTCACATTTACTACGTTTTGTGCATATTTACGCACACACCCCAACTTTCCCTTGAACCTCAATATTGTATGTGATTGTAAGGCGTATTTTATTTTAGAGAATCATTCGCTGGCGTATAATATAAATGGTCGATTATTGGAGGACACTCTCAGCCTTCCGTCACGTCTCGTCTTAATACGGATTAACCTTTACAGTAAGTTGTTCTTTTTAGTAATAACATTCAGACTGTCCGCAATCAGATTGCGTAGTCCTTTAAGAACAACAGTCATTGGACGACCTGGCTTTTCTCAAGTGAACCTCTTACTTAATAACAAGAGCAATCATCTCAGCTTTAACATCCGTACGGTTGTCCTTGTCAAGGTCTTTGAAACTTCCATACATTTTTTTTTTTTTAGACTAGAACTTGAAATTAGCATTTTATACCCTTATACCCTTTATACCCAAAACGCATGCACCTCTTGTGCCTTCAGAGACCTTCTATGACATTGACAAATTGGCATGAGACAATCATTATATACTTGTTGTCACTTTCAGGCTACCAGACATGTCATGGTGTGAATTTGATGTCATTATGTTCTTAAATAAAAGTAATAAATTCTAGTGCAGAAATACATTGTGTCAGCAATTATAATCTAGGAAAATATATCGTACGAAGGTGCTGACGCTTCACTTTTATCACATGAACACTGATTTCTGTCACCAGTTCCCATCGACATTACGGTGCAAGGAAATGCTTATAAAGTGGTTAAGCGAGGGTCTTTAAGAAAATCCTGTTGCAAGTAATATGATTGATATGTCTTAATACAGTCCTCTCTTGATTTTCTTAAAGACCCTATATTTTTATAAAATACAAGTGTTAGTTGGGATTCAACTGCTTTCATATTTGTGGCCAAGTTTACCCTATCTGCACCATGTATTACTATGGTAGAGGTCAGACGACCTCCAGCTGTTAATGTGTGGCACTGTTTGTTTAGGTTATGAATGTATTTTTTTAAGCATTTACTTAATGCTAGACCTTTTACTTATCTAGTAATTGCTTTTGCTTATAGTTTTTACTAGTTAGTAATTACTTATTTTTATGAATATGGGCTAATGTGTCACGCGTAGCGTTGACCAACCCTACTGCTCAGCATCAGCGGTGGAACGTTGTGGAGTATTGTACTCAGCGCTTTATGCGATAAGCATCAGTGCAAATCAAAGATGGATTCAGGCACTTGTACGTCACATGCTCAATATATGTTCATACATAAGTTAAAATGACGTTAGCCTAAGGTAAATCATCACACGGCTTTTAAAACATCGATATGTTTTACTACAGGGTCCAACACTTCAAAGATATTATAACGCAAATATCGTAAATTATAACGAATAGAGGTCCCATCTTAAACTCCTGTCGCAAGTTGGACTACGTACCTACGTCTGTTTAAAACAATGTCTACTTTCATCGGGCTGAGGCGGCATACCCCTACCCAAAAAAGTTGAGTTTTCTTTTATTTATCAAATCGTATATTACCAAATTTCTGCCGAATAACCCTATAAATTTGAACAAGACGAAAAAGCATAATACGGTACCTATAATTACAATTTCACATAGTTTCGATAGCGTCGTTTTTCCGGCACCGGGACTAACATGCAACACACATAAACTTGGGATGTGTGGGTGTTTGTCGTAAAATATTGTTACCAACTATTTAAACACTTCACGCTTTTTAAGTGCACAAAATTATTTAATATGCATCGTTGGGATATCAATGCACGGATAAAATGTCCATTTAAGCTATCCTGATTTTATACCGGTAATCTTACCGCAAAACGATTAGTGGTATTTTTTATATGCATTCGACATTTTGTATGTGTTCAATTATATACGCGAAAGTTGACGGATGACCTAGTTTTTCCTATGAGCCCATTTGGTTTAAGACCCAAAAGGTTAAATGTCTTTGTCATATAACAAAGTATTCCCAAAATAAGGTCAATTTAAAACTAAAGCAAATACGGATTAACCCTCCTGGGTTCTTAGTTATCGTAAATACAGTGTAATGCGACGAATTTGTTATTTATATAGTTGATATACGGTCAAATCCCACTAATACTTACTAGAGGGACTTGGTTTCTTTGTTGAGCTAGCAACTTCTTTTGTGATTATCCAAATAATTGAGTTTTTTATTATCTCAATCATACCTTGGTGTTTTGTTCAGCATTTGCTGTCTTAATATGGCTTATGATTCCATTTTGTCTGTCGTTTTATAAACCACAATACAATCATCCGACTGACTGACTAGCCTGTAATAAGTAACAATACTTTTTAACTTCACGCAGATTTTAAAACCTATATAGAATACTTTCAATTCTTTTCTCTTCCCTCTCGAGCTTAAAAATCGTCATCTTGTAGTTATTAAACTTGTATCACACACAAATCCCCCAATCAACGCAGATATAACGGATCAAAGATGTTGATAGTCTGACAAACATGTATACGTTTATCTTGCCGTAGTCTACAAGGGTTATTCAATAAGTTCTACCTTATACGATATAACATAGCTATTAAGCCAGCCTTTTGAAACGTTCCACAGCTATAGCTTTGAATCTTAGTTACAAATTCATCGTTAGTAAATTAGCCCGAGTAGTAGTTGCACTTTTCTGGAGACGCAGTAAAAAACAAACCTTCACTTAGTGTGACGGAAACGGATGAAAAACAGCAAAATGTCAGCAAAGTGCTGATCATTTTTCCAATTGTAAGAGATATTACACATATATCGGTCAAGTTTAACCGCTCTAAATGTCATATATATCATTACCAGACAGTAAACAATAACAGTGACTAACTAGCCAGAACCAGATCAGGACAACAATTAAGTTTAACACTTTTCTGGATGACACTGCAAAATTCATATTTGCTTTTCGTACGAACTGAGAAATCTTTAATGTACAGGATTAAATAGAGGGATTGCAAGTCTCTTCAAGAGATGGTTTTCTACATTGACTATCTGATTGACTACTCTGAAGGCTCCACATAAACAAAACTCATAAAGTGAATATCATGGTAAAGATTTAACATACCAGGCATCACTGTCCACGACTTGTTTAAAACGAATTTGACTAATTAGCATTATTAAATATGGTAAAGGCATAGTCGTACTTTCGAGTGGATATTATACTATGTAATAAGAGTTATTATTATTTATATGGGCCTTCCAAACGATACAATAAAAGTGCGTATTGAATATTGTCCACCAAGTTCCCGGATGTGCGTCCAATATTCAAAAAATATTGCCGTCCAATATTTTTGGCGCGGCGCAGAAGATGTGCGCGTGAGTACATACGCAGAGAAGGTCAGTTCGGGCTAACTTATTTAGTTTTTAACTTGGTTGTACCCCAGTTTAGGCAGTTCTGAAGTGCTATCAAAACAGTCTGTTATATAAATAATAATAATAATATTGAATGTCTTATTTTCGGGTGATACAAGAAAATATTGCACTCGCTATAACAAATATTGCACTCGTCTCCTACTCGTGCAATAGCTCGTGCAATATTTTCTTGTATCACCCTCAAAGCCATCCAATATTATATAAATATTGCGTACAATCGTATCGTTACATGATGTAGGATGAACACGGGATTGCATACAACTTGAAGCGGTTTGGTTCAATCATTCTTCAAGGGCATCGTGTCATAACGAGCTTTTCTCTTTTTTTTCTTAACTGAGCTAGTAGTAGTTTACCCGTTCAAAATCTTGAGCTAATCTTATGTATCTGTTTACAGTTTGTCCTGCTCTTTGTTTGCCAATTAAAACATAGGTTGATCATATATCATCCGTTTAAAATTGTAGTTGGTTGTCATCATATTTGTAAACAAGTTATATTGACGCTGTGCTTTAAAATATGTCCAGACTTATGTTCAAATCTGACCTGCTATCTTCGTATATCATCAAAGTTATGATTAGTGTATTCTTACACCATAAAGCTAGTAAAATGTTCACTAGCTTTAATCGATTGTAAATACACTATCTTGATGTAGCCAATACAATTATATTATTAGTATGCCCTAGTTCAAAATGAAATAACAACATTATTTCGTAATGAAATAAGACTGGATTAATAGTTATCATATAAACTATAAATCCAACAGCAGTCTTGAAGATGTCGATGTAAATCCACTGTAGATTAAATAGTGGATATTATTACTCATTTCGAATTCTTTTTTTTTTAATATAAAGGACGATTCAATAATAACGTCAGCTATTGACAAAGACGTTAAATATTCATGTTCAATCAGCCTCGCCATTGTCTGTATAATGTTTAATGATTAATGTATTGTAAATATTCAAGTGCGATTTATAATTCCCATGAGCTTTTATTTAGTTGATGAATGTTTTCCCACTGTGTTCTCTTTCAAAGTTATTTCACTCAACTATGACACTATATTATTGATGCTTGGTTTTGTAAATGAACACATATGAACACATTTTCCATAGATAATTTATTCCCATGTCGTATCGCTGGAATATGACATTAATGGATGTTTTATGTGAGACAGACAGTATATCATTGCTGAATGCATTTAGGGTAAAGGAACTTTCGATTTTAAAGCCTTGAAAACGCAATGTAATTCGAAATAGACACTTTTTTAATTATCTCAATGCATTTCTACTTTAGTATGGAAAAATGCGAAGCTTTTTGGTAAAAGTCAAATTGATATTTAATTTGTCCTTCAAGCGCTTTCAAATTCATCCGGGATCTCCCCACAATAATCAATACGTTACACCGTTTGCACAATTTTACTGCTACGCTAGTCGTTTAATCGTGTGAATATGATTAAACCTCATGCTTACTACAGACCTTTATTCGTGTTCAACACCTTAAAGGCTGTTTTCAAGTAGAGATTTTTCTTGTCACATAGTATATCTTGTTGCTGGAAATATCTGGTAGCTCGTTTTGAAATGCCAACATTCTTGAAACACCGTTCATATGTACTACTTAATACTGTATGTATGTACACAGAAACTCATAGCGTCAACATTAAGTATGGACATTTACCTAATAACTTTTGGTGTATTTAGCTGCATGGGTATGCTTGGGAGTTAAAACTCCCAAATGTTTTTAAACTTTAGGTCTGACAAATGTTGATTAAGGGATTAAATCATGTTTTAGCGTTGTGCATCACTAATCGACAACAGTGTTCGAGCGTCTGCGTGGTTTATTTCACGAGGGCAACGCCCGAGTGAAATAAACACGCAGCACGCGCAGAACGCAAGTTGTCGATTGGTGATGCACAACGCTGAAACATGATTTAATCCCGTTCAACAACGACTAGGGATTTTAACGCCATTTCATAAACAGACAATGCAAATAAGAACATATGTTGATGCAGGCCTACGGTACTTTATTATTTACAATTCCATTCAATTTTCAAAAACTAAAATGACTCCTGTAAGTTTCAAAACTCGATAAAAATAGTTGGCATGGTCATTCCAAATCAACACTCATTGCTGTGAAAACATTATTTGCGTAGTGCGGATATCGGCGCGATGGTTGCCCATAGCAGCGTTGTTTAACTCAAATCGACAACACTTCGCTACTGTACTTAAGGTATGGGGAGTTGTTGAATATTAAAATATTTTATGTTAATTAATAGTTTAATGTTTGTTGAAGGAAGCAATGTGCATGATTCACACGTATACAAAATAAATGTCCGATTATTTGGGGGTAATATTTATGCCTCACCTCACCTCTTGCCGTACTTCAGTTTTTAAACCTTTACGATTGCTCCTTTAATAGTAAAGACAGTGCGATTGAACAGACTTGATCGGATAGTGTTATTCCGGATGGACACACAGTCATTGGCCGACCTTGCTTTACTCAAGCAAATTGTCTTCTATTGCAAGTTTGCCATCTACTGTCCTTGTCGAGTTACTTGAAACTTCCGCGCCTTTAGTCATTTTGCTAGACTAAAACTTGACATTTACGTCCAGCTCTTTTATACAGTCTTAGTCTTTACAATAGTCTAAAGAAAGAAAAAAATGTTCCAATCTTTAATATACCTTTCAATGAAACATTGACATGAGACAATCAAATTGCTATAATTCAGTTCAAAAATATCAACCATCTCGTGGCGTAAGCTTATTGGACATGAAATGATGAGTTTCAATGTGATCAATTATAGCATTGCACAAACAATAGATACACACTTACATAATTTCTGATTCAAATGAATCAAACAATGCCGCTGGAGTTGTGGTTACATTACTAACATGATCATTTATTTCAAACAAACAACTTTTTGGCTTAAGATTACTAAAGCATTGTATCATATATCTTTAGTATTGTCAATAAAATAAAATAAAATTATATAGCTTCAAGGAAGTCTCGATGTCGAATTCGACGAAATGTTGTAGTTTGTGTATATATTGTATACAGAACTAATATTTGCATGTACACATGTTTTCATACATATATTTGTATTTTGTTTATTCTAATCAATTTCTAGCAACGTTTTAGGTAGGATTAGTATATTGCGGCATGATTTTAAGGGCTTATGGGTAGTTCTTCCGAAAAAGAAAAGCTTACTGAACAAATCGCACCCCGGAACGTTTCAGTCAGCCCTTCCGTCATCGCACAAGACAAGAACATAATATAACTAAATGCTTTGTCACTATTATTATGTATTCAAATATATTTGTATACAATGAGTTAAAACGACTTCACCTTGCGGTTAATCACCACAGAGCTTTTAAAATATCCATGTTTAGTACATACAGGGCCCTACACTTAAAAGTATATTATGTGATCTTTCCAGGGAACGCCCTCAACATCGAAAAAAAATAGAAAGCAGATTTTCTTGCAGATTTACATTTCTGATCATAAATCATGCATACATTCCAAGTTACAGGGCGATACGATTCTTAATTACTTCAAAATCATGGTTTTAGAGTGAAAATAAACTGTCGGAATCCCGACAGTTTATATTTTTCACTCTAAATTCACTCTAAAACCATGATTTTGAGGTAATTAGGAATCGTATCGCTCTGTAACTTGGAATGTATGTATGATTTATGATCGGAAATGTAAATCTGCAAGAAAATCTACTTTCTAAAAAAAATCATGAATAGAGGGCGCTCTCTGGAAAAGATCACATAATATGCCTTTAAGACATAATAACGAAAATACCGCAAATGATGACGACTAGATAGAGGCGTGCTCATAGTTTCAAACTCTATGATGCTTTATACCGGCTTAGCTTTCTACATGCGTTTACTATATACGGTACCATTGCTTATCTGCCTTTGCCACGCTAAATGTTTCACCAGAGACTCAATGCATTTACAATGCATGATGTGTGTGGCTTTTTGAGGCTTCTTACGGATTTATGAAATTACAGTTCCAGGAGAGAAGGTTATCTGTCTTGCCGATCTCTCCTTCGAGGTGCGAGCATTAATGCCTTTTCAACTGCATAATTGATCCTCCGGTGGTATAAACATAATAGATGTGGAACCCCATTTCGCGTAGTGCTACCAACCTCCACTATCCATTCAATCTCTCCAGTGAGATGTCTAGTGTTGTGTCGTCAACAAAGGGTGTATGACTCGGATCCGCTATTTGTGTGTTCGTAGACGATTCTCCAGTTACTCTCGTACTTGGGGTTCGCTAGTCAGCTCAATTATGCAGTGCGTTTTTGCGGTCTGGACCCTTCCAGGTACAAGTCGCATAGTTTTTGTATTGGCGCGGCCACATAGGCTGCAGCGAATGGGTGGTCGGATGCACATTCGACATAGGGGAAAGTGGCAATCTGATGCATCAGGAAGTGCATAAGTTTGTGAGTGTGCGCTATAGTAAAACTTGGGATTTTTGATCATAGGAATAAGCCGAGGGTTCCCACTGTCTGACTGTCAATAGTGTTGCATTAGTATTACGATTTATGGTGGTCTATTTACCAGTGCGGAAAAGAGGGATTCGCTTGGGGCACCTTCTGTGTGACTTGCATTATTGAGTGTTATGGTAGTTCATATACCAGGCTGAGTGAATAGACTCGCTGAGGACAAACACCCTTTACCACTTGAATGTTGGTGATTTAGTGTAGTCTAGTTATTGTTACCACATGAGGGATTCGCTAAGGGCACCTCGGTCAATCGAAATATGGATGTTATCGTAGTCTAGTTTCTTACGCTTACACGACGAGGTTAGGTGTGGGCTTCCTCTGTTATTTGAAATAGGGTGTAATCGTTGTCTAGTTAATTATGCTTAGGCAAGCGGTTAACTGTAGTCCTTTTTTGAAGGGGGGGGGGGGGGTATTAGACTCGTTGAGGGCACCCTTTGCCACGTACATTTTTGCGGGTTAGTCTAGTTTTTGTCCCAAAATGAGGGATTCGCTGAGGGCACCCTCTGTCATTTGTATTATGGGGAGCAGACGACGGTGGACACGAACGGTGGACACGAACGGTCGTTAATTTTGAATTTCCGTTGGTTTCAATGTAACAGTGGATTTTGATTATATGACCCCATAAAATTCATCACACGTTGAAACTAAATTATTTCATCCTAAAACCACTGTGGGTGGCTAACCATCCGCAGTGTCAGTATCATTTTTTGAATTTAAACCGTTGTTAAGCGTTCGTCCCATTAACTTGATCACGTAACCTCGTTCGCATATTTTTACCTGAATATTCGTGAATACGCCCGTGTCCAGCGTCGTCTGATGGGGAGCTATCGTAGTTTAGTTTATTATGCTCAGACAAAAGGGGTTAGCTGTGGGCACCCTCTGTATGAATGCTGCCACTTGGGTTATTGTATATTTTTGATGTATAGTTATTTGTTCCCACATTACGTTCCGGTTACCTGTATAGTTTGAGCCCGAATTTGAGATAATATTTGACTTTGCGTGTGAACGTCGTGTGAAAGATGTTTACACTCTGGAATAACTGTCGGGACGATCCAAAAGGCAATCCACACTCCAGCGATGTGCCTTGCAACATTTGGATAATTTTGAAACTAACATCTGCTCTATATCGTAACTGCTCTCGAAATCTGAAACAACACTAACTTTTAAAACAAGTTGAAGTTCAAACATTGAATTTCTTAACACAATACAAAAGTCGCGTGTTGGGCTCTTAGTTCCACCCAATAATTTACCAATCCAACCTGACCGCATGCTGGGGACCTTGAGGATGGCCAAGGCATTCTACAATCTTGCCACATGACATGATGACTTGCCACACATGTTGATTTCCAGCCAAGTGGGCTAATTTTAACAAATTAAAGTTCAAAGTTTGATTTTTTAAAACAACGACTTTTAAAAAGTAACATTTTTGGCTTCAAGTTCAACCCAGGACATTATCCAAGGAACCATACCACGCCTAGAGCATTGGGCCATGCTTGACAAAGCGATGGTAGGGTAGCAGGACCCAGTAATAAACAGGTGGTGTGAAATAAATCTGAGAAATGGTTCAGGAGGGGAAGATTTGTTACCCTTGAAAAGCTTGCAAATCGGGGTTAGGAAAGTCTCAAAAAATAAAGGGGATGGAATCGTAATGCAGTCGAGAGTTTCACTGAGGACACCCATTGTCATTAGTAGGGCACAAAATCCGTACCTTGCTCGTATTGGTTCCTACGTTTGTTTATAAAACATGGGCCGGGTCTGATAGTTAGGTCCTATGGGTCGGGCCCCCTTCTTTCCTTCTTTTGCTTTTGTTTTTCGTGTTACCTGGTGCGGTGGGATGTGAAACCCCACTATAAGTAATGTGTATGGACTCCCATTGCACTAGTTACTACTTATGGACTGTTTTCAGGTGACTAGATTTAAAGCTAGTGGTGAACTAGTGTAGTCAAGTTCACCACCAACTACTCAATTTGAAATATGGGGACATATTAACGAGGTCCACTTCCTGGACTGAATTCACGAATAAATTGTGCCTATGATAGCATTCACAAATTAACAAAGATGATAACTATATATTTGTTTTATTGGGCTGGTGATTGCACAAATTTCTTTATAGCAAAATGTGGTTTCAGATGTGTCACAACTACAACTATGCTTCGTTAAACTTCTAGATGCTCAGTTAGTTTTCTTGTTATCCTTTGAGTTTGAGATTCATCAAATGATGAATTAGGTAGAGCGATGACATCTACATGTAGTTACGGAGTCTGATGTTAAATGGTAACTAAAATAACATGGAAATACCGCTAGATTTTAAATAAATATAAATACAAGAATAGCGTGTAGCAAACAAATTTAAACTGCACTAAGTCATGTTGATATTGTGACGTTTTTCCATCGCCAGTATTCCCATGCATCACAGCTATCAAAAATTGTATCGATGCGTGTGCGTCGCAGTATGACGCGGGTTACCAATTGACTTCACGGTTATTACACTAAAAAGTACGATATCAATTCATATACCTTAAAAACATTAAATACCATGAAACACTATTGAAAAACTGTGCTGGTGGCCTTCGCTCCCACAGTCTATCTCTACGGGCGATCGCGGCGGGGCGATATAATGTGCATGAAAAAGGTAATTTTGGAAGCACGACCTCCGCAATGTTTTAGAGTAGAGTCTCTTTTACCTACGGACCCGGGTTCGAACCCCAAGGATTGCAGTGTGTGTGTAAACATGGTGCTCTCCAAAACAATGAAATGCTTTGTTTGAATGTCAGAGAGAGATTCCGTGTGAAGTCTTAGTCGGGTTTACTATTAAGGGGCTTCTAAAAGATCATCGTGAAATATAAACGGGTTTTATTTCGCAACTTGTAATTTCATAATCTTGATAAAAAGGAGAACACGCTTATACGTCACCTCGTTATGAATTGAAATTCAAGTGTCATGATCAGTCGAGTTGAACTTCTCACACGCAATTAATAAGCGGATCAAATCGTTGTGCATTTCTTCCAATGTACCAAAACGTCTGCGTAAATCTAATATCGTAGCAGATATTGTGAGAATTATTGATTCACAGATGCTGATTCGACGACATTTGAATATTCCAGAATTATTGCTGTTCGGACATGACGTCTGCGGGTAACCGTGAAATTGCATAATATTTTCAAGATTTAAATAGCTATTTTTTTCTCCATGACATTTTGATCTCTTTTCTTATTCCTGATGCTGGGTCACGATTCAGGAAAACGAATGTGTGTTTTATCATTGTCTCGGGATTTCAGATATTTTGTTTGCAGTTTTTGCATTTAAAGTGACCACCTGCTGGCTGTGTGAACTGTTAAAGATTGCTTCGGCATTGAGGAAACTAAGCCTTGTTATTGCGAGTTTGAAAGAAACTACGATTTTCATATACAATTTAAACACGATAAAAGACTGATACGATCTCTGTGAATAATACGTTACTCGAACCAGTTTTCCATTGTGATAGTTATATATCTTATACTTGATTTCTTTGAATATTGAGATTGATCTAATTTAAAATGTTCGAAATGTAAACATTGCAAATTGCCAGTCATATGGCTTGACACTTGACCATAGGTAAGGTATACACGAATTCAACCATACAAGGTATCAAGAGGGTGTAGTCGACCGTGTGCATCCGATCTGTTCCAAAGAATATTTTATTGTATGTTGACTGAATACAATACAAACTAATTGCGTGTGAAAATGGCGACATTTTACCATGTAAAGGTAATAAATTCCGATAAACAAAAACCTCTTTTGCCATAGCTGTATGATCGACCCCCTCTATAATTACATTAACAATTTTAATCACTAGTTGGATTGGTGTATAGAGTAACATTAGAAATACCTTGTAACGATATCCATACTCGATCATTTTTATTTCGAGAATATGCGTTGCCTACTGAATTATTACTATTATTATTTTTTGCTGTGGGGCTCGCCGCTCCTCCCGTACAACGAGTCTGTTTTAAAATTTGGCACAAAAAGTCATTATGTATTAGGAATTAGGTAAATTTAAATTTAAAGCAATACGGAAAACCATCTGGGGTGTTTATATCGCAATTAATGAAGCAATACAAAAGTAGTACGTAAAGCTCATAAGGAATTGTGATTTGTATTTTGGCGTCTAGCGGAATAAGTCTTAAGGCCCTGTCACACCATAGCGTATGGCCTGAACGTGGCCTGAACGTATGCCGACGTATTCAAAAAATAGCTCGAAAATTGTCAGAGTCCGAGAACGTCCAAGAACGTCCAACTTCCCAACGAATTGCGTCAACATCGGTGATGGAATGGACGTATCCATAGCGTATTAAACGCATACATAGCGTATGACTAACGTATTGATAGCGTATCACTAACTTATAACAAACTTATCACAGCGTATCACAGCGTATGCGATCGGCGAGCGTATGACCAACATATTCGTAGCGTATGTTTGCCGTGCTCGACGTATCCTCAGCGTATCCTCGGCGTACAACGAACACGTGACTTATGCCGTTGTAGAAATTGAGTTTCGTACACGGCGGGACAAGTGTTGCCAGTTCAAGTAAACGCAGCCTAGATGATAACTATTAAAATATCTAGAAGGGTAAATCTATATGTCCAACCTATACCTTAAGACGATTAACGTACCTCTAACGTATGTCAGCGTATGTCTAACGTATGTCAGCGTTTGTAAACGTATGTCTAACGTACCACGAACCTATCGGGAACTTATGCAGAACGTAAGTTAAGCACACGTTGAGTACGTCGAGAAATTTTGAACATGCTCAATAATTTTTCGCGGGCTCGACGTGTTCCAAATTTTCACAACGTATCACAGCGTGCTCTTAACGTATACGACGTATCCCAAACTTACCCCTAACTTGTATCAGCGTACGCCAACGTACGCCAACGTACGCCAACGTATTTTTCGATATTTCGCATACGTTGTTATACGTTCAGGCGATACGCCATGGTGTGACAGGGCTACCGTACAGCTAGCGCGCATTCGGCGTTTTGGGAACTTATGGAGGGTTTGAGTATATAAATGGGTCCCTTGAGTATCTCATCCTCACTTCTTCATGGTCGGTCGGGCTGAACACATCAACCCATCATCATATGCTACGAATACGCTACGCTACGTTAAGTATACGTTAAGCATATGTTAGTCATACGCTCGCATACGCTATGATACGCTGTGATAAGTATGTTATAAGTTAGTGATACGCTATCAATACGTTAGTCATACGCTATGTATACGTTCAATACGCTATGGATACGCTATGGATACGTGACAGGGCCTTACACGATCGCCCGGCATAAGGTGAATACGTGAGAATACGTCGAAACTCGTTGGAAATACGTCAGGCATACGTTATACATACGGCACATATACGTTATCAACTCATTATCACTACGTTGGCTGTACGTTTCCCCCAGCTTACGTTCATCAACGTATACCAACTTACGAGTAACGTACGAGTAACGTACCACTAACGTATGTCAGTGTATGTCAACGTATATTTAACGTACCACAAACTTACCGGGAACTTATGCAGAACGTATTAAGCACACGTTGAGTACGCCGAGAAATTTTGAGCATGCTCAATATTTTTTCGTGGTCCAAATTGTCACAGCGTATCACAGCGTGCTCTTAACGTAAACGACGTATCCCCAACGTACCCCTAACTTATATCAGCGTACACCAACGTACACCAACGTATTTTTCGATTTTTCGCATACGTTGGCATACGTTGAGGCGATACGTTATGGTGTGACAGGGCCTTTACGTACAAGTCACTTATACGTAAAAGCCATACGTACTCATTTTGCAGTGCGGCCTAAGGGATATAGCGTGGAATGTGTTATTTATCAAGTTGTGTTGGGATACATTAGGCTATGCGGTTAAATCTCAGACGACTTACAAGCGGGACTTGTTTCTTGCTTCAGCTAGCATTTAAAAAACATATTTCATTCATACATATTGCTTAATCATCTTTGACAATTTCTTTCCCAGACAATATTTAAATTAAAAGAGGTCGAATAGCCATTACGGTTCCGTTCCCTGTATATTTACACAACTTTTTAAACCACGGATACAGCATGGTATCCGTGGTTATCAATCTTGATTCTCCCCCCCCCCCCCCCCACCCAAGTCTTTGCGTTATTGCACCAGCTGTTAGTGCTTAACTGTTGGTACCTGCTCTGGCCGTTAGGACCTTCCAATGGTTTTAACTAGGGTGTTTTTGTAGCAAGGCCGTCACACTAGTGGGGGTCATTGTCAAAATTAATCAATGCGTTTTTATGTTGATATTTGTGATTTAAAATACAAAAATGAATACATTCTATAAAAATAGCACAGTTTGTTTTTTGAACGAGCAAAATTGGTTGGATATATCTTAAGTTATGCTATTAGAAAGATTTTATGTTCACAATAATATCATAAGTCCATTCACTACAGTGACAGTTAATTCACTCCATAGCTGTCTACAAATAGCTTTAACCTTTGATAATAATTTGGGCGGAGCAGCAAGCCCAAAATGTTAAGTTTATCATTTGTTATGTTATATTAAATTCAATTTGTTATAAAAACTAGTGCTGTTTCAGATTTGGTAAAATAACAAGTTCAAATTTCGAGAAAAATAAGAATATAGTATTGCTTGAGCAGGTTATAGTTTTAAAAATGAGCCCAATGTGGACTTTGAAAACCCTTATGTGGCAACACTCTGGTGCATTTTGGTCAAGCAGGAAGCCCGCAAGTAAGGTCTCCAGCATGTGGGCATGTTGTCGATGGACGGTGGGTCTGTGAAATGCTGGTTGATGGTTGAAACAACTCCCAAATGGTAAGGTTTTAGCATGTTTTAGCCGGGGTTTTAGCGTGGTTGTATAAAGATTTTTTAGCTTTGAACTTCAATTTGCTATACAACTTAGTGCTAAATAAAAAACGTGGCAAGACTATATTGGCTAGACAAAGTCGGGACACATGTTCACGGAGCAATTACTAGTATTATGGCCTGTCAAAGTGGCTCAAAACATAGAGGCGATAGAACCGTAATGGAGAAAATTGTCCCTTTATATTTGTATCATCTTAATCAACAACACATTCTCTTACGCAATGTGTTTACTAGTTCACTTTAACGCCCCGAGTTCAACCAGGTGCAAATTACTAAGAATTTATCGTGCATATTTGCTTATAATTAAATGCATCAGCCAATCGCGTCCCAGCTGGGGATTATCAAATTTGGCCCAAATACCGATACATAACTATACAATATAGTTCTTTGTCGACCTTGTTTCGCACACGGTAAGTCGCCTTTGATCATGCTCTCCAGCACTTATGATTTCCAAGGAAATTAATGACTACAATGATTTTATCAAATATACTTTATGTTCGACATCTTATTATATCTGTGCATCTAAGTTTTATTTGTAATCTTCAGTTCTTAATCATCGGTTTACGTTACCAATATCTGAACAGAATATAGAAGAGGACTTACTTTTTTTACTTACAAATATGAGCTCGTACACTCGTACTCCTTCGAAGTAATAACTTTACCTATCTTGGCATCTTTGCTCGCCACTTCAATATATGAAGCTATAATTCCTTAATGTAAACTGTCTAATCATATTTAGTTTGCCCCAATTGAAAATTAAATAACAACAAATATTTTGATATCATAATAAAATAAGACCGGATAATAATTGTCATGAAAATATAAATCCAGCTGCAACCTTGAAGATGTTGATGTTAATCGACCTAGATTTGAGCTATGGGTGGCGGAAACTATTCTCCACTTTAATAAACGTTATACAAGGTTTTTATTTTCTATGAAGTACGTTTAATTAATAAATAGGAAATCTGAGAAATTGATTACGTTAAAATGTTATGTTCAATCGGCTCTGTCATTTTCTGTATAATGTAATATGTGTAATGTATTGCAAATCTCTAAGTTTTCATAAATACTTTCCCATGAGCTTTTAGCTGATGAATAATTTCCCGCAATGTTCTATTCCCGAGTTGGTTCGTTTTACTCATAGCAGCTATATAATGGTGAGATCATCCCAGTGATGTGCGGGTCATTTTAACTGCATTTTACGTACATTTACGCAAACTCCTCGAATATTCCCTCAATACACATATTCTCTAAAACGTGAATTTTCATTACGTAACTTATGTGAAATGATTATATTTGTCGAAATAATGTAGGCCTACAGTAATCTTAAGTGAAAAAATATAAATGCACGATTACAATCATCCACCTTCATTAACTGCCCCCCCCCCCCCCCCCCCCCCCCCCCCCCTGCGCGTGAGCACACCTTACTAGTCTGTCTCGTCTCCTAGGGACAACTTAAGTCGTTGGCCCACATTGATTTGTCCTCAGAAGGTTAAACTACGTACTGTAGACAGGAAACTACAACACACAGCCAATTTGTAAAATTGCCTCAGTGACTTTTATGTGGGATAGCTGGAGTAGTCAAAGCATCACTGCCTGATGCACACAAATGTGATAAGTATTTTTCCTCTATCAAAGAAGTAGTAACAATATTATACCATTCTTTAGTAAACAATACACCATGCTATGCCATGAGTCCCCAAACGAAGCACTCAAGCCTTCCACAAATTCATGGCCAAAACCAATGAAAAAGGCACAACAAATATGGTCCAGAACCTTACCCCCCTAAAAGAACCTGCCCCACCCCTTACAACAAAAACAAACCAAAAAAACTGCCATTGATCTGAGTCCGGCTCAGACCCAAGTTAGCATAACCAGGACTCATAATGCCTAAACACGACCCAAACAACAGTTGCGGATACAGGGTAGGGGCGGAGTAGGCGGGGCGCCCCCCGTAAAATTTGACAATATACTTTTTTTTGTGTGTACCACTGTATATACCTTATTTAGAGGCATAGGTGGTTCTGTCAGTACATTTGCGAGTTTTTGGCCGGTTTTGGGATGACCACATACCTACC
Source organism: Ophiura sarsii (assembly GCA_035610835.1). Classification (NCBI taxonomy): domain Eukaryota; kingdom Metazoa; phylum Echinodermata; class Ophiuroidea; order Amphilepidida; family Ophiuridae; genus Ophiura; species Ophiura sarsii. The sequence goes on along the minus strand of CM069442.1, from coordinate 54,026,815 downwards.
CCCCCCCCCCCCCCCCCTCCCCCCAACCCCACTTAGTAGAATTTCGCGAGCTGACGGCAAAAAAATGTTGGCACATTTTACGATTTGGTACCAATTAAAAAAAAAAGTCTTGGTCAGCCTCCCGTAAATTTTAATCCTGGATCCGCCACTGAACAACCCCTCCAGTATGGGTAAACTGGGTGGATTGGGTGGGATTTTTCACCATGCGACCATGACTACTCCAACCAGATATTAAAATTCACAGCCCAAAAACGGCGCGAATTCATGTCATTGCTCGACAAAATGCGCCACCCGATTGGACAAGTACCGTACATGAATATTAATATGGCCAATCACAAATTTAGATAGGGAGACCAAGGTCACAGCTTAAAACCACTTAGAACTTACGAGCAAAGATCCGAAACCAGGGAACCTCTTGAAGACAAAATCGCTTTTGATTAGATGGGATTAATAAAAAACGGAATTGTTCAAGGGTACCTCTTGCAGCCATCTTGTTTTGACATCCCTTGTCCGTGTCGAATTACTTGAGACTTCCGCTCCGCGTCTTAGTGAATTTGTGAGCCTGGGACTTGACATTAAAACGAAAGAACATCCTTTGCACTTAGGAATAATGAATGATAGAACCTTCAATTGCAAATTGGCGTCAGATAATCCAAAATATTTGTTATAAGTTGCAAGATATGTCGTCCAGGTCAATGTTATCCCGGACAATGAATGAAATTAAGGTTAAAAATATGGAGTTGTAGGAAATCCTAATCGACTATTAGAAATGTTTCGGATACTTAAATGTCGACATATGAGATCGCCGATAGTATAACTGCATTATACATTTGATCGCCATTGAGCAAAATATCTTGCAAATAGTGTATCGATGTTGAATAGTTTCACCTAATTGCTAATATAATATGTCTCAAAAACATTTTTTCATACCGTCTTTAAAATATTATGTTTATCCTGATTCATTTACTGTTTGTCGTTATTTCACATTTCGATGTTTAAATGCTTTCATTTCACTAATAAATAAATTAATCACTCTTCGGTATATATGGTTCAAGTGACACATTATACCTACCGAACCGGAAGGCTTCCTGGCAAATGTCTACATAATATGTACGGGCTGCATTTACAGGGCAGTGCGTAAACGCACAAGACAAGATCTTAGTTTAACCTAATGCCCGTAGCTAGAGAATGCTTAGCTACCTTGCTCCATACTAGAGTTAACAACGGCATTAGCCTACGGTAGATTATCACACGGCTTGTTAAAACGTCGATATGTTTTTACTACAGGGTCCAACACCCAAACCACACACATAGTATATCGCAATTTTCGTTAATGATAACTATTAGAAAGGGTCGCACCGCCTACGTCGGCTAATGTTTGTCAACAAGTTGAAAACAACGTAAAATGTCATCGAACTGACGCAGGCCGATGGTCAATGACATTAAATATGAACAAAAATAGTCATAATGGTTTTGAAAACTAAAACCTTAAATCCTGACTTAGTTTTGCTCAAAGAACCACGTATTGGTAGAATACGGAATGCTAGCGTGTTTAGCTATGCCTATGCCTATTTGGTAGTGTGAACATCGCAAATGACACCCGTAATTGTCACACCCCAATAAGGAACCGCTGCGAAACCAGTACGTATTGCTCGTACGGATAGTGACTTGTACGTAAGACGATAGTCGCCAAAGTAATAGTATACATCACCATACGTACAAGCAACCTCAAGACTTGAACTGAGACCAGTGCACATATTTTTATACAAATATGGACATATTTGCACTGATTAAGTTCGATTCTCATGTATATACAGTTAGTGAATTGATAACTACATGGTTCTAACTGACATTTCAGTGTTTTTGGAGATTTTTCTATTTTGTTAACTCAAAACTCAAAATGAACAAAAAGTCGGTTAGAAACTTGTAGTTCACAGCTCACGATATATGGTGATGCAAAGTAGACGTTATTCGTAATTGGCGCACTTACGTCAAAAGAGGGTCGTACTATCCAACTGAGCATGCTCAGAGCAATTAGTGCTCCGAAAACAATGCTAGTTATCAGTCAGCTATAGAACGGGCCCCGTTTCAGTTGATGGCGCTCTAAAACGACGGGTGTACGTAACCAAGGTAACGCACAGCCGTCAATTTGCGCAATGATCGAATGTTCACCTTTTACCCCTAATTATCTGCATAAAAATAACCAACCATCAGGTTGAGGGCAGCATAAGGTACCAGCGACATCCAGTTCGATGATTTATTTTATTTTACTTTGACCCTACATCACACGACAAAAGCTAAAAGTATGTCTTTTTTGACCGGTTTGCTGCGTTGAGACCACCATTCTCTAGACGAGATTACACCATATTATATAATTTTTAGGGTGAGTGTGATACTTTTTACATTAAATATAAGCCCTATAGTTTTCAGAAGTGATGCCTTTGTAACTGTTATCTCTGATAAGAGAGTTATTTCGTTGTTTAAAATCGGCAAAACCGGCTTTTTATGAATTTTGAAAATGTGACGTGACGCTGTTCCCTTTGAAATGCAGTCCCGTTCCCAATCCCGCCTTCTATTGAAAAGTGTTTTTTGTTCGTATTCCGGCAGGCGACGGATATCCGTGACTTGATGAAGATGAATCGCCATGTAATAAATGACGGCAGTGCGTCACTAAATAGAGCGCCCTCAATGGAAACGGGGCCCAGTTCTACAGCTGACTGGTTATGTAGCCGAGACGAGAGTGATGTAGTTTTTAGTGTGGTTAACTTTGCACTAATCATAACAATTCTTCATACTTCTGAGCTGTTCAATATTTGTGAAAAAAACTTGAACGTATAAACTATCTATTCCACTAGTTTGAAATCAAAAATGTTGGCTGGTAACCGACACTATTTAGGAAAATGTAGAAGTTCACAGTTCATCATATTGCAGTAAAAGTACGAGATTGTATGTTTATCAGCGTGACATCGAGTATGTCTCCCTGTTTGACATGAAATCGCCAATTAAGAATAACGTCTATTACGTTGGTGACTATTGTATAAATATTACGTACTTGTCATTTATACGTAGGACCGTACAATGTTCAATTGGCAGCATCCGTAACAACAATGCCGGCCACAAAATAATGTCATCATTAATATCGTCGTCCCGTTATGAATTTACATACACGTTCCATAACCAGTCGAGTCGTACTTCTGACACACGTAATAACACGCGACTGCAAACAGGCGGGATTAAATCATGATGCATACCTCTCACTGTCCCAAAACGTCAGCGTAAATCTAATATCGTATCGTGAGATTTATTGATTACCAGATGTTGAGTAGACGACATTCGAATATTACAGAATCATCGCTGTTCGGATATGACGTTTGTGGCCAACCGTGAAATTGCATTAATATTTTACAGATTTTAAATAGTCGTATTTATTTGCTTTCCAATATCTTCCTATCACGACATGTTGATCTCTTAATATTCTTGATGCGAGGTCACGATTCAGGAATACGAATATTTGTCTTGGAATATCAGATATATTGTATGCAATTTCGCGCATAAAGTGACCATCCGCTTGCAGTGCAATCAATTTTCGTTTTCCTCGAAGATGAAACAGAACCCCGGAACTAATACTGATTATTTTTATATCAATAAAATAAAAGTATGACTTACGTATGACATATAAATGCATGAATTCTTATCGTGTGTTGAACTGGCATGGTGTTTCCCATGTATATATATATTTTTTTTGGCTTTAAATCGCAGCCCAGGGAATTAGCTTTCTTTTGCTTTAAAAAATGAACAAAATCGGATATTCCTCTGCAAATTTATGATACATTTTGCGCGTCCAAGTTCGTCACGAAATCGAAATTTTCGTATATTAACGCATGTATTTAATTCTTATGTATTCTATTGTTTTAAGTATCTCATTTCTGGTCAAAAATGTCATATTTTATTTGATTACTTCAATAATGAATGCATTAAGTGAAAACTTAATTTTTAAATCAAATTTAGTTAATTTGATACAAAAAATGACGATTAATTACCTTTAATGAGTAATAGTTATTCGTATTTACTAATGACCCGACCTTTAACTAACGAAATCTCCGTTACTAATTTCGACCATTTTGCGACCGTGCGCTCAGGATATCTGGAAAACAAAAGGGGCTAAGACCTTCAAATTTGGCCATTATACTGTTAATAAGATAAGCTTTAAAATGAATTAGAATGGAGACTCTAACTCTATGAGAACATATTTTTTAACATCTCAGTAAAAAAATAAATCTTTCTTTCTGGTGAACACAAAATCAAATCATTACCCTAGTTAATAGTGTCCAATTGCTTAGATCATAGTTCTTTAGCCTTATCAATCAGCTTTCATTTGATCTATGTCCCAAAACTCTACAATTAATAGTTTTTGAGATATCTTGCCTTGCGCGCAAGGTGTCCTCGTAGCAAAAAAGATGACCCTAGATGGCCGCCGTCTTCATAGCAACGGGTCACATGACCGAACAAGTAGCGATATTTTTTTTAACCTACAACACTTAAGGTTAAAGTTCATACCCAATTAACATTAACAGTACCTTTAATATTGGAGAACAATTAGTATTAGTAAAATGTGCTCTCAACCCCTACTTTCCCCTTAATTAAATTCAAAACTAACATGACTAAAAGAATGCCTCAAATCCTCTTGGGTTTGTACATGTACAGTAGTATATTGCAACTATGTTATTCCTAGCTGCATTAGGATACTAATAATTGGTCAGAGCTCAGTTTTACAACATGGATTTTGTTTCTTTGTCTAGCGAGCAATTCCTTTTTGCTCATCCAAGATTGCTTGCGTCTTTTATTTAATATCAATCATACTGGATGGTTTATAATCAACTTTGAGAATTTCTTTCCAAGAAAATTATTTAAATAAACAGTGAGTACTGTTTGCTTGTATATTAATCAACTTGAAGATGATATGCTAAAACAATATTTTCTTGATAAGGCTCACTTTTACATTACATCAACCCGCTGTATACTGTTTATTATTTATAATTAGTTTTTACTGATTTTATTTTTTAATAAACCGAGATACAAATATCAACCTGATTTACCAGCATGTAATACTAAAAATCATAATTCCATATGGACTGTAGTTTTCCCTTTCAACTCAAACAAGACCAATTTTGCTTCCTAACACACTCTCCCTAGAGCTCATCAATAGGCAACTTATAGTTATTGAACTTGCATCCTCCACAAATCCCTCAATCAACGTAGGGATAAGCAAATGCAATACCAAGGATTTTGATACTCTGGCAAACATAAGTACATTTGGCGAGTGTTTATTCCGTTCATCATAGGCCCGGAGTATGTGATTTGTGCGAATATGTACAGGGGGTGTCAAAAAGTGTCCGATGTACAACATGATTTATTAGGTCATGAACAATATTTTAAAAATTTATACTAATCATGTCCATATCCATTTTGGAGCTTTCGTTATCCAATCTACGCAGACATGTCAAATTCAGATTTGGCCATCTTTCATGTTGTGTAGAATCGTCATTCAATGTGTAATTAAAAAATAATCAATACACTCAATAGTAATCTACCTACTACAGGGTGTCCCAAAAGTCTATGCACGACTTTGAAACTTTGTATTTCACAAAATATAAGTCGTATTGAAAATATGAATACATATTTAGAAAGAGGAGATGTGGGAAATATTTTTGATACCAAACATTGGAGTACCATCTGTTTGTAATGCCATCTACCGGTCTTTTTTCTACCACATCGAGACAAATCATGCACAGTTCCTGTGTTCAAAAATGTATCCACCAACTTCAGAATGGATATTCTTCCTGGTGCGCATTTCACTTTGAAATGTTTTCTGAACTTTTGTTGAGTAAGTTGAACTGAATTTGTTTCAGCGTAGAACCATACAATTTGTATTCGCTTATCTATTCTGTAAACCATCTTGAATGAAGACTTTTGCTGTGCCTATTTATGTTGTGATTGTCCGAGTAATAACAAGGTAAGCAGTGAACCGTGACTAATGCGCAACGTTGCTTTCATATCGTTAATGTATGCGCACCTGATTTTAACAACAATGTGTGGTACTTGGTATGGGTAGGTCTGGCACACGGCCCAAAAATTTCAATCACCTTTATAATGTTGTGGGTTCACCAATAGGGTTGTGTTTGGTATCAAAATAATTTCCCAAATCTCGTCTATCAAAATATGGTTAAATTATGATTTATATTTTATGAGATATGACTCTTTAAAAACGTGCATATACTTTTGGGACACCCTGTACATTGACATTTAGTTAAATTTGAGTAGAAAAACATACTTTCATCCATATCAATGACAAACCGCAGAATATGTGAATATAACATGTAGTTTACATAATAAATTGATGTATCCTACAAATCATCATTGGAATCTTAAAGGCAGTTATTTTCTGGTTGAAAATCCATTTTTGTCAAAGAGTGGCCAGAGTGGGATTCGCACTCTTGTATAACTGAACTGATTATATCTCGGGAGTTAAGGGGTGGAAGTCAATGGGATAAAGTGTGTTTGATAGATGACTAATAGAGCTAACAAGCAGATTAATGTTTTGAAAACCAAAAGAATGGGATGTATTTGTAATCATTTTATCCCTCATGGGACACCTTTTTTTTGCCACGCCCTCTATGTAAACCTACCATGCTATACCATGCGCCTTTTATGAGAGCACAGCACCAAATAAATGTCCCATTGGTTAACACGTAAACTAGGGATAAATCAGCCTCATTTATTAATTACACTTAGATTTGTGTTCACGTAGCGCTCGACAATAGGCCAAATGTTTATCTCTCAGTAAATCCCCGTATTATATTATAACAACGACGTAATTGTTATATATCAGTTAAAGAAAATATCTTAATGACCGATATTTAAAATCTTCACAAAGTTTAAGTGCTTGAGACAGACGCCACATTTATGAGGCATATTCACGCTGTATTGTCTCTGTACACATTTCTGCCAGCAACTGCTTATACTAGTTCATTGATCAAACTTGTGAAGTATGTCTCGAAAACATTGCGATACTAGTTCATTGATCAAACTTGTGAAGTATGTCTCGAAAACATTGCGTCACCGTAATATGTACCGTAGTATTTTATTTATAACAATAGGCTGAAGAGCCAGGACAAACCCAATAGTGACAAGCACTAAATTAAAGGGATGCCCGAACAACAAAAATAAATAAAAAGGGACAGACAAAAAATCCCAAAAGGGGAATAAGACAAATGAAAGGGAAAAACAAAAAGGGACCAGACGGATGAAACAAATGGAACTGGCTAGAGGAGATGGTGGCAAACAGCAGTCTTGAAGGGTGTTAAGGTAGTACTCTTGACAACAACATCAGGGAGATAGTTCCACAAAGTATACACCGGCCCCCTAACTCAACACAAAAGTTGGTAACCATGACTGTTCTAAAAATCGCTGAGAAACGGGGTGTATTTTCGATTGTCAGCGAGGACCGCGAAATCATGAAAATAGGGGGTATTTTGTGAATTAGTCTCCGCGAAATTCGAAAAAAGGGGTATTTTACGAAGAGGAAAAACAAATAACATCACAGTAAGGATTTAATTATTTGATTAGAACCTGGTAACAACCCAAATACACCATTTGGGGTACACCAGTTTATAACACAGGACCGTAAACGCCTGTTACTGTTTGGAGCATGTATAAAGTGTCTTTGAAAAGGGGTGTTTGAAATGATTGAAAAGTCATTGAAAACCAAAAAAGGGGGTATTTTTCACCCCAATTTTGTCCTCGTTTTTGCCAAAAAAAGGGGGGGGGGATGCTGAAAAATCCTTGCAAATGGGTACTTTGGAAAAATAAAGAACAGTCATGGTTACCAACTTTTGTGTTGAGTTGGCGGCCGTGAGTATACACAAATGGTACAGATAAGCATAACGACACGAGCAGTCTCTTTGGCTAGCATATCGAAACACACTGGGCCATATTCTCGTACTGAACACGATTTAAGCTTAAACCCGTGTCTAACTAAACTCGTATCTAAATTAAACGCGCGTTTATCTTTTAAACGACGTGTTTGACAAAACCCGATTTTAAACTCCGCAAATCTCGTCCCAAGAGTGGTCGTGCGTTCGCTGTATACAGATATTCAATTTATTGTGGCCCAAATGGGTTAGAAAAGCTATCGACCAAGTTCCTCAAATGCATGTGTATTTGAAGACTACACGATCTGCACGTCAGCTTGCACCGGTCACGGTTGAGTAATCGTTCAAGGCGTACAATTGGTGCACGAGTTTAGTTAAATTCGCGTTAAACTAACCCCATACCCATAAAGTTATACACTTTTCGGTGAGCGGGGTGCGTGTGTAAGTTAAACAAATTTTCGAGAACTACGTTTAGTTAAACGAGGCGTGTTTAGCTTAAAACCGCGTTCAAGTATGTATTCATCCTCTTCGTCTCACGTGATAATATGACCATGCTGGCCGTTGAATATCGGTATCTGCATGGCTTTCACACGAAGGCAGACGTTCATGGTTCAACACATGAGAACCGTTTATTGTATGGTCATCACGAATACAATTTAAGATGTTTTTACTCAAGCATATTTCAAGGATATTCCCTATCGCTTTTGTCTACTCGGGGTTATTAATGGAATCATTGCCCATTTCATCAAAGTTTCAAAATTATTACGGTGAGTGAGCATTTTTTAATGTAGTTACCCAATGGAAAAAATGTATGATTTTAAACTGATTCTTGAATCAAAATGGACCCATTATAACATAACACCACTGACATCAACTGCCGGTTAATCAATATTGGGATTTCAGCAGCAAGTATCAAAACACTCAAATTGTTTACGCTTATCACAATCCTTCTTTATTAGTTGAGTTTTTATACCATTGTTACATATCCGAGCTTGATTTAAAGCATAATTATGTGCAATCGTGGGAGGGTCGGGTTAACAATTACACCATTACAATTTCTTCATCTTTTATGTCTCACAAAGTAATGTGCGACCAAAAACAGTGTGCCGCTTTAATTTGGACTCGTATACATAAACAGAACCCAAACATGAAACAAACCTTGATTATAAACACTTATGGGAACATATTCGGAGTATATGGACAAGGAGAATCATCAGAGCGTAACTCTTTTACAATCTCCTGGCTTTGTGCTCGAGGAGATGTTTGAATTTCCATACGTATAGTTAGTTCCAGAGCTTTTGTTCACATCTGCGCCCAAGCTTATAAATAAATGAATGGATCGCACGCCAGAAATCTGAAAATATATTGCAATAAGTAAGTTCCTACGGGGATATAAATACGAGACAGTGTTACACCCGAGTTGCTCCCGAAACACAACAGAATAAAGCCTCTAAGAAAGTAGATTGACTAGTGATGTTCTTTCCCTACTGTACCTTCTCGAGGTTCAATGGTCGTCGCGTGTGCCTTAGGGCGGTGCTGGTGCGTGATTAATCCAGTTAAGAGTGGCGCCGCGTCACAAGACAGGGGCGCATGGAGGGCAGAGATTCCAGATATTTCAAGCCCGACTTATTTTCTTATTCTACACCCATTGGGTTTCGTACACATGAGGGGCATTGCATCCTTATGTTGAACCAGGCCTCATTTCCCACTTTACTTACGTTGGGTTTTGTAAAGGCGGTGAGCATGATCGATTTGTAAAATATGAATAAACAATACATTATTTGTAAAGTTCCAACGACATTTGCACAGATTTCCTTATGTGTCGTTATCCGGGTTTTACACAGCAAAATCGGTGGGGAATGCAGATAAGAGGATACTACGCCTAACATGCATATCATAATTAAGTAAGAAAAGTCTCGATCAAAACGAGTGGAAGCGAATCTAGAAGAAGAAAATGGCATTACATCACTAAATTAATACAGAACACAGACGTACACTGAAAACTTAAACTAGTCAGGCACAGGCTGGACTAACTTTAAACTAGTCGAGCAGGCTAGTCAAACCTGTTGGACTAGCTTAAACTAGCCAAGCCTGCTGGTCCGGCTTGACTAGCTTAATAAGGTTAGTCCGGCTCAGCCTGAATAACTTGATTTGTTCTGCTGGACTAGGCACTGAGATGCACTTTAATGTTCTATAATACAGGTGGACTTATCACTAACTCCACTCAATTGTTTAAATCTTCTTCATGCTGACTATTTATTCTCTAAATGTTAGAAGAGCGAGAACCTCCCCCCTCTAACACAGGAGTGGAAATATTTTTACTTTAAAATAGTGGAAAATCACTCTATAGAGAGTGATTTATCCAATTATCATGTCACTCACTCACCGAGTGATGAAATTTAAACAAGAATAAATTATTTATTCACTCCGTTTCATAAATTGAAATTATCGGAAATAAACACCTCTAATATCATATTATGCTAACATTACATACAACCATTACTACGAGGTTAAATGGTCAAAGAATAAAGCTAGTCGAGCGACTTACGTAAAAAAAAACCTTACGTAAAGCTAGTCCAGCAATACTATTCTAGGCTAACGCTAGCCAAGATGGACACCGTCTGGACTAACTCCAGCGACTAGCCTAAACTAGTCCAGCTTAGGACGGACTAACATCAAGTTAGTCGAGCGACTAAAGCTAGTCCAGCAATGCTGGACTATGAGCAATGCTGAACTAGGCTAAAGCTAGTCAAGATAGGCACCATCTGGACTAACTTAAAGCTAATCGAGCACATAGCCTAAACTAGTCCAACTTATGGACGGACTAGTAGTCGCGCAACTAACGTAAAGCTAAAGCTAGTCAAGATGGACACCATCTGGACTAGCTTTAAGTTAGTCAGGCTGACCAGTTTGGGTTTTTAGTGTACACATAGAAACCGCCATCTTTAGAGAACAAAACATAACGACGTGAAAGCCATGATTGTAACACTGTACTTCACGCTGGATGATTTAAAAAGCGCTTTATTACTGTACAAGTTATTGCCGCAACGAAAAAGGGGGTTAAAACACTCTGCATAAAAATAAATATGAGTAAAAGTTGTCGCGGTTTACGATGTTCTTGGTTAAAACCTTCTTGAATTGTCTAGGAAAAGAAAGTCAAGTGCCTAGAACCAGCCCAGATATACCGTGAGCCTCATTAGTATAATATCTAGAAAACCACCCAAATACATCCAAAATGACATGGTAGTAACATGGAATAACGATCATTCTGTATTAAATCTTACGGAATATCATGTTAACGTTTGCTAATTATTCCATCAGAATATATTCTGCGCATGGTAATTATCATGGGAGGGTTATGATAAGTCAAACCTTAAATTAATACCACCTTATTGCAAGCGATGGCATCGCTAATAAGATCCCGTTCTTAAATATAAAGATCCCGTTTGCTCTCTGAGATCAAGGGCAGCTCTCCAGCTTCAACGTCAATGGGCTATTCCATTTATTAATGGTACACCCCCTATAGAAGGCATGGGAATCCCAAAAAATTTGACGCTTTTTGAGAGTGGGATTTCCCAAGAAAAATGTCCAAAATCCTCTGAAAGGGTATAGAAGGCGTGGGATTTTGAGCACGGGATTTCCCAAGAAAAATGTCCCAAATCCTCTAAAGGGTATAGAAGGCATGGGATTTTGACCGTGGGATTTCCCAAGAAAAATGGCCAAAATCCTCTGAGAGGGTATAGAAGGCATGGGATTTTGACCGTGGGATTTCCCATGAAAAATGGCCAAAATCCTCTGAAAGGGTATAGAAGGCATGGGATTTTGACCATGGGATTTCCCAAGAAAAATTTCCAACAAGAAGGCAACAAAAAATGTGACCGTGGGAATTCAAGTCCATGGCCCTCTGGAGGTATAGAAGGCAAATAATATTTTTGACCGTGGGAATTCCCAAAATATTTTTTTCTTCTTCAAAATTGTGTCTTCAAATTTTGCCCGCAAGAAAGAGGTCCATGTTCAATTCGAAAAAAATAACTACATTTTTGACGGTAGGAAGAAGAGTTCATCCATCTTCATCTGGAGGTGTAGAAGGTATTGGAATTCCCCAAAAATCACTAAACTTTGCAAAAAACTGACTGCATGCAACACTGCCCATCTCATTGCAGTTGCGGTGGCGGCGCATTGGTGGAAGGGGGACAAAGAATTTCTTTAGGGGGCATTAAGATAATAATCCGCGCAAATCTTTTGTCATTTTTAGCTCAAATTGTCAAATTTGGTATACTTCTTACTAATTTGGGATCAAAATGCAGGCTGAGCTGTTTTATGCCAAAATTGTCAACATTTGGTCTAGTTTAACCTAATTTGGTAAGAAAAGGCGCGCTAAACGTGGAAAAAATTGCCTTTTTATGCTAAGGGGGGGGGGGGCATTTTGTCTTATTGGTGTAGACTTGCTATAGGCTATACGAAAGGATACACCTGTAGGCACCTATCTATTCCAATCACCAACCCCGGAGGAGGGGGCACTCATTTTTTGTACAGGGGTGTGCCGCCCAGGGTCTCAAAAAGAGCGGGCATCGGAACTGAACTGAGAGAAATTTATGACAAAAAACCGGTAATTTTCACAAAATGGTGCCCAAATATTGTTTTCAGTCAGCTCAGAAAACGTCAAGGTGGTGATGGTGGTGGTGTGGGGGTGTGTGGGGGGTGGGGTGGGGGGGGGGGGGGGGGCGGTAAGGGCACGCAAAAATGGTCCTTGTAAATTATGTATACACACTACATCCAGAGACTGGGGCCGGGATAACTTAGGGCTGAGGTGCGGGGGCACAAAGGGTTTGTTCCGGTCGGGGGCATCACCCCCCCCCCCCCCCCCCCCCCCTACACCACTACCACCTTCCCCATCACGACTTTGAACACATACCCTGCGTCAAATTGGACCTTTCTGGACATTTTTATGAATTACAATGTCATATATGTATGTGTCATTTTGTGATATAATATTTAAATAAAGGGGTCATTCAGTGATATTTGATTAACAAAGGAGTTAAAAGAGGTCATCCAGTGACAGCAAGTTTAAATAGTCAAACGTGCCCTTCAAATGACCACTTACATCAGTTGCTGCCCCACCCCACTACCACCACCACCACCAAAAGTATGGTGCTGTCATTGCCACATCTGTAATAACCCCCCCCCCCCCCCCCCCCCCCCCCCCCCCAAGTACAATTCATCAATATTTACATTGATCTCAAATTTCTTTAATTGGGTTGTTTTTACCCATAATCAATGCACTTAATGAGCTAAATTTGTTCATTGTCATGTTGCCAATATTTCTCTTAAAATACTTGAATGTTCAGTTTTATTTTATTTTGAATGTTACCTTCAAACTTGCCATGTTTTCTTCTAATTTGTGCAATAATTACCTTAATTGGATAATTATGTTCACTAGAAACTTAGATGATATTAAGTTGTCAAAGTTCAATTTTGATAAATTAAACAAAATAATACTACTAATAATGAACATGCACGTATTCAGCCACTTTCTTCAATAATCAAGTTTGAGCAATATAATAGATCGAACTCTTTTACATGGTTAGAGGGGAAATAGTGCAATCTATTTTCCCGAGGTACTGGCTACAGGCCTACCACCCCGAACCCGGAGGGTGAGGGGTGGTAGGCCTGTAGCCAGTATCGAGGGAAAATAGTGTGCCCTATTGCCCCGATCAGACCATGTAGTATTTGCTTTATTACACCTCACTGTGACTCTGGGGATGAGGTTGTAGGGAAGTAGCCAAAACTACCACACGGGAAATAGCTCAATTCTTCAATAGCTCAATTTATTATCACTGTGGCCAGCTCAATGGACCAATGACATTGCAGTATTTATGCCTTTATCTCATGAATATTTATGAGGTGTATAATACCAATTGACCACTCTCATTCCGCGATTGTTTTCCATTGTTTGCTTCTTGCTCGCTTCAATTTGGTGCCTATACTCATTTCATTCGCATTTCAGCCTAATAAAGGGTTCAACAAAAGAAAGTATACCACTTTGTTTATGTCATTTTGAGTAACTTTCAATTGTTTTTGACCAAACAGGCTAGATAGGCATTTAGATAAATCTTTTAGGCATAATTTGATACCAAATTTGCCCCCCTAACAACAAAGATAAACCATGATTAGCACCATTTAAAGGAAAATATCCCATTTTCAAAGTCGCATTTCCAATACACAGCAACGAGAAGATTTGGTTAATCTGTCCATGTTCTCCCCATCCATAACATTCCTTTACATTCAAATCCTTCACCCATGCATCAGTTTACATTTGAATTAGCCCGCGCATTGAGGGATATGCGCGGTGATCAATACGGGATAAATACGGCATATGTTGTGTGTTAACAATTGGCCTATTCTTCTCGTGCTGTGTATTGGAAATGCCGACTTTTGAAAATGGAATATTTTCCCTTTAAATGGTGCTAATCATGGTTTATCTTTGTTGTTAGGGAGCAAATCTGGTATCAAATTATGCCTAAAAAATTCATCTAAATACCTATCTAGCCTGTTTGGACAAAAATAAATTGAAAGTTACTCAAAATGACATAAACAAGTGGTTTACTTTCTTTTGTTGAACCCTTTATATCCAAGAGTATGTAAAGTATTGCATTATTGGTAAAAACAAATACATACTAATATGATTTGTGTCCAACAGAATAAAAAATATCAACAAGAAAACCTTACACAGGAATCTAAACGCAATCAAAATAGTATTTGAATATAAACACATGAAACACACCATTTCAATGACATGTTGTGATCAGAGGGTGGGTGCATAACCATGATAACCAAGTGCTAGTATTATTTTATTAAAATAACATAGAATTCATGGGGGGGGGGGGGGAGGGGGGGGCTAGTGATGCCCATTGTTGTTTTAAACAGGCTTCTAAAATGATAACTGGTCATACTTGTTTGTAATTTTTATTCCCATGGCTGTATTGGAATTGAACATAAAACACTCAGAATGGGTGCAATTTCCCCCAAATGATAATCACACACCCCCCCCCTCCAAATCCCTCCCTCCCATTTTGGAAACACCTGATGCACTTTGGAAAAGTCAGGATGCTAAATATGTTTTTATTTTTATTTTGCCTTTACTGGTCCATGGTAAAAGCAGGGACGTGTCATGTAAAAGCTTTGGAAATTATATTATAATTATATTTTTGCAGTAGATATTTTCGTGAATGGATTCATTTCCTGTACTTACCTAATTGTTTGTTGAAGAGAAAAGATATGTCAAATATTAAATTAAATTGTCAATCCAGAAAATGCACATGAACATTTGTGCTATTGAATAATGAAATGAATAGGTACAGTCAACCAGCAGGTCACGCTCTGTGCACGGCAAGGTCATTTTTTTCTTTTCACGGGATGCAACTGCAATATGCAAGCTCCGTGGTTTCCGAAATTTTCCGAATAGAAGGGCTCACTTTAGACCGCTTCTCATAAAACCAGAATATGTATGTAGACTGTTTTAGTCACAGTTGTTTGATTTATCATTTTCTGCTATCATTCATATCAAATATTGTACATTTATGATTGTATAAAATGATGTGATTCTTGATTTAAAAACGAGGTAAAATTATCATAATTATGTGTTATGCGATTAACAACGCTGGTCGTGACCGTTTGAAGCATTTGAATATCAATTTGCTAACATACAGCGTGTTTTTACTGAAGAAAAAAAAGCAGGCATATGACTGCTAACGGGATTAAAATCTGTTGTCTTTTAATCCGTTAGCAGTCATATGCCTGCTTTTTTTCTTCAGTAAAAACACGCTGATAGACTTCCATTTGAAGCATTGATCTTTCATATATTAAAAGATTAGAAGGGTAGAAGAATGATTATCTGCTTCAAATAATCAAATGAAATATACAGTTTTGGTGCAAAGATCGGAAATTTGCTGTAATTCCACATGCTCTCTGTATAGACATAGCATATGTTAGGGATATCCATTTAAAATACATGTGTTTCCCGCGACACTACACGCACGGCTGGTTTACTTTACTCTGACGGACAATAGGTTCATCGATCGGTAACGCGACATTTCTACACAGAGAATGACAGAATGTGCAAAATTTTCCAAACTAAAATCATCTGTTCATCTTATTTTCCTGGTCTTGACCGTTTGAAGCAATAAGCCTTCCGAATGTTGACATTTTACGGAGACGAAGACGTACACTTTATTTGCTGCGAAATATTCAGGAGGGTAGTGACCATTTTTAACGAGGATATGGCAAATTTATGGAGACACTTTTCAATGTAAATATTGCAGAAAAATTGCGATACTATTTTCATTATTTTAGGTCCTACACATCATTTTAAAGGATCAAATCACCTATGTTGATTAAGATTGAAGCCTTGCCAACCATAATAAGGAGTTTGTAGTGGAGATTTTATCTAAAATGACACACAAATAGCAAATTTAAAACTCTCTCATTTTCATCCTTGCAAAAACGTCCGTTGGCCGAGCGAGGTCATTCGCGCTTGCTGAAAAAGGAAATAGCGACCATTTGCGTGACATGCTAGCTGACTGCAGGTATTAACTGAGACTAAAATACCTATAGGTATTTTAGTCTCAGGTATTAATAGTGGAAGTGCAAAATGGGGCGCAATTTAAACTGTAAAACAACTTATTTCACGGCAACTTAATTTTGCGAATTAGCATTTAGTCAATTTTTTTTTTTTTTTTTGGGGGGGGGGGAATTTAATTTCAGTATTTGTACCAACTTCATAATAACCATTATAAATAATATAATTGGTGGCCAATTGGATTTCCTAGCGAAATTAAATTGCTAGCGAAATTTAAGTTGTTTTAATATACTGTATTATAATATCAGAGCGGCCCACTACTGTGCACAGGCCACTGTTGTTAATACCAGGAGTGAATATAACACCAGTCTGTTATGTAATCAAGTAAACTTGCACTGTACTGTATTCATCATTGTTTGTACAGTGTGTACATGTATGTACACTGAGAATTAGAAGTATTCATGTATGAGCATGCATGGTCTTATATGGCA
Source organism: Ophiura sarsii (assembly GCA_035610835.1). Lineage (NCBI taxonomy): Eukaryota > Metazoa > Echinodermata > Ophiuroidea > Amphilepidida > Ophiuridae > Ophiura > Ophiura sarsii. The sequence continues at coordinate 54,009,815 of CM069442.1, read as the reverse complement.
GAGGCGTTGTTTTATAGAAAGTTGATAGACCTAATTATTCTCTACCCATGCTATCGCTATGCCGTGGAAATGAATGTGAATTTTCTGAACGGATATAAATTCAACTAAATTGGGTTTTATCCATTTTATTATCAATCCTATTTGTTATTTATTTTTCATCATTTGCACGTACAAGTAGCGCAATGTAGTACATTATGTGTACCGTATTTGTTGAAATGGTGATGGGGGGGGGGGGCTATGTAATTTTTTATTCTTAAATAGGGGGTGTAACTTGTAACTATTTTAAACTATAAAGATCATGGTGATTGGGGTAATTTTAGAGGATATTTTGGAGCGTAAATGCCATTTTTGTCTAATTCGCGTAACTAGTTTCTTACAGCCTATCAACTTCAAAAACATTACTATGACTATGAGACGACTTCCGGAAAGCAAATCTTTTCGGTGCCTATCAGACATGCTTATCGATATCTGATGGAGAAAAAAACATCTTATATATTAATGATCAAACGGGGAAAATTTATTAGAGTCACGGGTTGTACAAAAATATAAACATGTTAATTAGCCTATTATGTTACAAAATCCAATTGTGATTAAAAACATAATTTCTTGCATGCTTTTCACCTCGTCTCAGCTTTGCACCAATGCTCACAAAAGTAGATGTTTCACTGGAGTGGATCATAAGTTTCTGCCCAGGATGTTTTAAACTTGTTTGGGTTATAAAGACTCATATCACAAAATCACCCAAAATCTAAAATATGACACATTTTCCAGCTCGTTACGCTCGCCATTACTAATTTGTAATTTCACACAATAAAAACTTAAGCGGCATAACATTATTGGCCGTTCAGATAGGTCATAACAGAATTTGCCAACGTATCCATGATCAAAATTTCAAAGGAAAAGACAGCCCCCCCTTGTATGTGATTTAATTTAATAAAATAAACAAATTCAATTCAATTATAGGCTTTTGAATTAAATTGAATTAATCAATTCAATTGAATTCAATTAAGTTAAACTATAAAGTTCATTGTTTGCAAAATTAGGCTGCACACAATGTTACTATTTTATTTTAATTTAATTTTATTCTTCAACAATTAGATAAAATACAAATGTATTATTTTCCCAAGTAGGCTATCCGATGTTTCTATTTTATTAAATTATGTTCTATTCTATTCTATTCTTTTCTATTATTCTATTCTATTCTATTAATTCTTTTCTATTCTATTCTATTCTATTCAAAGGTCATGATTTGATTTATTTAGATCAATAATGTAATTTGAGTCCATAAACTCAAAAATTGCAAAATTCATAACTCGAAAATTGGGGGTGGGGGTGGGGGGAGTCGCGGCTAAATTATATTAGATTGAATTCAATTGATTGTTCTCCCAAATAGGCTTTTAAATTAAATTCATTCAGTTAGATTTAATTCATTGTTTGCCAAATTATTAGGCTTCATCCAATGTTTCTACGAGGGTCATTCAATAAGTTCTACCTCCTCACTCATAACATTGCTAATATAAATGTCAGCCTCATGACATTTGTCATGATTATAGCTCTGAATCCTATGTACACATATAATTATAGTAAATGATAACTGATATCTGTTTTACTTTTGTTATGATGCATTCAAAGCCAGCGAGAGATTTTGGACAATGGACACGGAAAATTACACTAACGATAAATATATGTTTTTTAGGTTTCTCTCCGTATTGTATGATTAGATATAATAGTACGATTTAAATACTGAAAATAGAAAACAATGGATGATTTCTGAATATAATACTATATTATCACATATAGATTAGATGGTTGGCAATATTAACCTTTGTAGGCTTGCAAATAGTATAATATCAACTCGGATGTATTGCTCGCCTTTAGCATACTGGAATACTGCTATTCAATTAATGCTCATTGTTACACAAGTCAAGTCACAATGATGCCTCGGATGTTAAATCTTAACATGACAGTCATTTTATGCGTTTACGTATATGGCCATGTGTTTTGAACTGACCACCCAAAAAGGGTGGCGGCGTTGCATTTTTGGTGACGAATCATCCATCTCTCTCTATTAACTCAACAACTATATGTGGTAGAGCTATGGTTTAGGTTTCATTTAAAAGCTTATTTATCTAGCTACACTGTGTAAATAAATCAAGTATTTCTATAACTGTTTGGCTGAGATATGATTGATTATATTTCGAAAGTCAGGAGTGGCGGCGGTGGCGGTGGCGTCATGTACAATCTCTATGAGGAATGTAGAAAATGTTCCCAATTCTACGTTCAAATTACAATAACTCCTCATTTCTGTATGGTACAAACATGATTGTGCTCTCATTTTATAGATTGTTTTATATTCTATAAGTTTCTGTTTCAACAAACGTGTCAACTCATACGTAACAGTTGTAATCACGAATCGATTGCATTGTCCTTGCCTTTCTCCCTAATAGCTACACAGTGAACTTGCCCTAATTCTCGGTTTTACATTCATGACTATAACAACAAAATTATTCAACCGATTATAGCAAAATTATACATTTTTTGAAAGCTCTCGAATAGGGGAATTCAGAAATCTTGCTTAAAATAGGATAGGTGAATAGCCAAAAAAATATATGTGAAAACTCTAACAAATTTGAAATGTAAACGTTTGTGCTCATTTGACTTCCCGAAATAGTATATTTCAACAAGTTACCTTGACAACCATTATGTTCTGATGGGTAAATTGCATGAGGAACTAATATGCACAGTAAAATGATGATTGGGATAGAATGAAATAAAATATTGAGCTTTAATCAAAATATGAAGAAGAAAAAAATCGATATATTTTGAACATTCTTAATCATAACATGTTACCATTAGGTCTTATGCAAATTCCAATCGCATATTTAGATTCCTTGTGAGATTACCGTTCAGAAATATATATACTTTTTATGGGTAGAACAAGTAGTTATTGCGATATGTTAATTCGACTCTCAGATGGTGTAAAATGTAAAAATCTGGACATGCAACGGGAAGGGTGGCGAGTTCAAAACACATGGCCATATGTTACCTTTATAATAGTTAATCAGGTAGTCAGTGGTAGAAAATAATCACTTATAATATACTTGTAATCCTCTATTTAGTCCTGTATATTGAAGATCTCTTAGTTCTTTAGAAAAGCAAATATGACTTTTTCAGCAGTTCTCTGGGGGGAGGGGGGGGGGGAGGGTTAAAACTAAAAGGGGTTATGGTCTGGTTCTGGCTAATTAGAGGGCGTTTTTTCTCCAAGAAAATCAGTGACTTTTATTTTTTATAGTCTATTCAAGAGATATCTGTAATTTAGAACGGTTTTAATTGACCTATAGGTACGTTTTGTCTCTTAGAATTGGCCAGATGAATAGCACTTAGGAGACATTTGGCCCTATTTTTATCCGTTTCCGTCGCACTCATTTACCATTAGTTTTCACAGCATCTCCAGAAAAGTATACAACAGTACTCGGACGAGTTAACTATGAATTTGTAGCTGAGATTTAAAGCTACAATTGTGGAATATTTCATACGACTTGCTTATATAGCAAAGTTATGAGGTAGGAGGTAGAACTTATTGAATGACCCTCATAGTTTATTTCATTTTATATTATTCTTAATAAATAAAATAAAATACAAATGTTTTCCTAAGTAGGCTATATCGGATGTTTCTATTCTATTAAATTAAAATTCTATTATATTCTAATATTATGTTACATTATATGTTATATTATGTTATATTCTATTCTATGCTATTATATAATGTTATTCATATATTATATCATAATTTATTCAAAGGTCATGATCAAAGAAGATTTGTAAAGTCTTCCCACAATGCATTGCATGAACGCCAGCCAACTAAATCTCTTTAACACGATGCATTTGTTGAGATCTTAACTTTTAGAAATAAGATAAAGGAACACTGATTACTAATTCATTGATGTAAACTAGAACCTAAGAGCTCCAACGATGAACCCGCTATGAAGCCATGATTGTCTATGAGAACTGAGACAAATTATAGACCAGATTTGTAGGGGCATTTTGCGAAAACGCAATGCATTGTGGTGGTCTCTTTAAGATCAGCTTTGGGTCAGGCTTTAATTTATTTAGATCAATAATATAACTTGTACAGTAACTCTAAAATTGCAAATTCGAGTTAAGTAACTCGTAAAAAATAGCTCGAAACTAGAAAACAGTAACTCAAAACTCAAAAATAGTAACTCGAAACTCGAAATAAGTAACTTGAAACTCGAAAAAAGTAACACACATGATTCAACAAGCAAACTTTTACCAAACTTGTTCACATGGGGGATGAATTTGAATTAAAAAAGTAAGAAATTTGTCGACTTGTCACTTTCTGCAAAAGATAGACCCCACGTAAACATTTAATACTACTTATTAATTATGCACATGTCTCGGCAAAAGTTATTGCTTGATGAAGGATTTACAAGATAGGTGAAGGGAAATGGGGGGAAATAATTGGTCGTTCATAAATTTGTGCATTACTTCCATGATTTGTGTAAGAAATAATGATGAATACAAACCTGTCAATCCTTCATTATCTTTAAATAAAAAGTATATACATAATGCAAGTAAAGTATTATTGAACCCCGGAAATGATATTTTGCAATAGTTTGATAATTTCTAGTTCGTTTCCGATTGTCAAAAATGTATGTACCAGTAAAAAGTAAAAAGAGATCGATAGCTGCTAAACCTGTTTAATTTTTTTAAATATGAACAAATAATACGTATTTTCAATAACCACGATTTATGCATATTTATCCTTTTTTGTGTCATTTTATCTTTACTCTATATAGAAGTAATAAAGTCTGAATTTCAGGCTATGTATTTGGGGCTATTTCCATGGACCATTTAGTTCATAATAAGTCGTCAAATTTCTGCATGCGCGAATAAATTGTACCATGATTTTACATGTTGGTGGTTTTTTTGCCTATGCAATGATCCGTGTATATTATTAAACGTACGTGAAAATCTTTTATTAAATGTTTGATCAATGTTATTCATTTATTATATTCATATGAATCAAGATGAACGACCAAAAATACGACGAAAGTATTTCCAAAACAGAGGGAAATTTAGAGTAACGTACAATATTATGAGCCCACACCGACTTGTTGAGTGCACACCACAAATACTATTTTGCATTTGGCCATACACGGCAGTGTTGAAATTAAGATTGACCCCATCATAAGTCTAAATGTAACACCAACATGTAGAAAAGGTAAAAAGTGCTGTAAATGTACCAACATGTTTCATAATTTGGCATTTGTAGGTTATTTCCTCCACATTAGGCCCAACATCTCTAGCTTTTTCTTGAATGGTATCATTTTACACGATTTCCCTGTTTTCACCAATTTAGAGCTAAAACCCCTGATATAACCCGGCAAACCCGGTTGCAAGCTTGCTTATAATTGTATATTATTAGCCTAGCTATAACAAGCTAAAATTGAATGAATTGACATCTCTGAATGTATAAATAAGTGTGCAAAGGAGAAATTGTTGGGCACACTGTAAAATGGTTTTACAACAAGTCTTGCTATCATTAATCAAACTGAACTCAAGTCAAATCACTTATTTATCGAACAATAATATAATTGTTTACGCATTTTAATTGTTTAGATACAAAGTTAAATAAATCAAGAGATAAATTTATGATAGATAAATGAATAAAAAGAAAACTATAAACGCATGGGCGGCCTTTATAATTGATAACAATTGACATAACAATGATGTTACATTAATCCACCATCAAGTTTAAAAAATAGAAAAATAAAAGGATAACAAGGAATATTCGAAAATCGAACCCATGATTGCTGATTGCCACGACATGGCCAACCTATGCACGCCACAGAGATCCATGAGTATATAATTGTGATAGTTTTATTATTTATAATATGCATATCCATTTATTTATAACGAACGGATTTTTATTGTGCCATTTTTGCCAAATGTGTGTGTTTCTCTCGCACAAAATGTGTTTGTAATGTGATTATACTCCTTATTTTTGAGAGAACGGTAACTTTTTAATATTTCGAACACAAAATGGCGTCATTTGGTCAACGCCAGCAGCGCTGTGCGTGTGGGCACGCATACAGATGATGCTCCTGTCACATCTGGCGTCCCACAAGGGTCTGTGCTTGGACCAGCCTTATTCCTACTCTACATAAATGACATCCAGGAAAGCATCAATCCAACATCAGGCTCTTTGCGGATGACAGCATAGTGTACCGTGAGATCCACTCACCAGAAGACCATCAAGTTCTACAACAGGATCTTCAAGCACTAGATCGATGGCAGACACATGGCTGATGGCATTTAACATCAAGAAATGCGCATCACTCAGTATCACCCGCAAGCGTCAGCCCAATGTGTTCACATATTCTTTCTTTGGTGAGCCACTTTCGAGAGTCACAGAGCATGATTATCTTGGTGTTACTATCACAGATGATCTCCGTTGGAACAGCCATTGCCAAACCACCATTAAAAAGGCAAACCGGACTCTGGGCCTAGTCCGCAGGACTCTAGCTCCCTGTTCCAAAAAAGTAAAGATCAGAGCTTACGAATCCCTAGTTCGGCCACGGCTAGAATACGCTTCAGACAGTGGCGTAGCTAGGTTTTTTTTTTCAGGGGGGGCAAGATTTCTAAATTTTTCGTAAAGGTTGCCCCAAAATGTTTCCAAGTCAGTCACCTCGTGAATTTCACGTAAGTGGGGGGGGGGGGGGGGGGTGGGGGGGGGGGGGGGGGGTGAAGTCAAAAAAGGACTATAGTCAACAATTTTGGCCAATCCTCAGGGTTGTAAGCAGTTTTTTAACAAAAATGTTCATTTATTTTTAAAAACCAAGCTAAAATGGCCATTTTTAAATGGTTACCCCGCATATAAACACTATATCTAAAGAGAGGGGCGGGGCACAAAGGGGGGCGGGGGCACAAAAACGTTCTGTCAGGTGGGGCAACTGCCCCCCCTGCCCCCCCCCCCCCCCCCCCCCCCCCCCCTGAGCTACGCCACTGGCTTCAGAAGTCGGGAACCCAGCGTGGAGCAGCGAGGTTTGTCTGTGCTGACTACAGGAGGACTAACATCTGTGTCATCCCTCATTACCACCCTGGGATGGAACCCACTCCATGTACGACGGCTTCTGAACCAAAATGTCATGATCTACAAAATCCACTACAATTTAGCCAACATACAATTTCCACCATGTGTCATCCTAGTCCTACCTTTAGGACTACTCAATCTATAATCCTAGACAAATTGTTCCCCATCCGAGAACCGACCAACCGAGAACCGAACCCGTCGGCTGGAGGATGGCTGACTAAGTATTTCTATATTCTATCTTAGTATAGTATTTCCCTGGATAGTGGCCCTACGAGGGAGGGCTAGTGTCATCCCAGCTACATACTTTGCCCGCCATGACCACACACACTCAAATATCAAATACCATCAACCAAAACAGAGGCCTTCAAGTTTTCTTTCTACCCAAGAACCATCCGCATCTGGAACAATTTATCACCACCCATCATCATAGCACCCACGGTTAACGCCTTCAAAGGAACGGCTCTGCCAGCCATCAGAGACATGCTACCTCCGCCCAGCACCAAAATGCTGTAAACTGGGCATCATGGACCCGCACACCCGGGAAATCCAATAAAAAAGTTCAGAAAATCGACCAAATATGACGTAATGACCATTGCTTCCGGACAAAATGGCGCGTTACCCCCCCCCCCCCCCCACCACCCCAACTGCCGACCAAATGCCCGGCATGACGGCACATATTTCACCCATCTATAGCAAATTAAATTTCAAGTGGGAATTCAACAAGACACGTTTCGTTTTAAAGATCTTGGCAAAAGATTTATCTGGCGCAAGAATGCATTCTGATGCTATTGTCATTTGAAAATCTCCCAAAGTAGTCCAAAACCTGCCACGAAATGCCATTTTGAGCTTAAAATAGTTTTTTTTGGTCAACTCATAAATGTAATAACTATGTTCTTAATTGACTAAAATCACATTAATCATCACACTCCTCCCATGTTATCACTGATAGAAAATCAATGGTGTATTTTACTTTATATTTGTACACCAGGTTCCTGAAAATGCAATAATTAAATCTGCGATGTGAAAATCCCCAAAATGACTTAGGTCAAGTTAATTTTAATTATTTAAAAATATGCATTACTAAATTATGACGGTTACCTGTGCTAAGTCTATCTTTTAAACTTATCAGTTTCGAGACCTACTGAAATATCAATTATTCAATTCTCAAATATGCAAATTAGTTACCCGACGCCTTATCTTTTTTGACAATGATTATAGGCCTATTCCTAAATATTTTTAGGAAATGTTTTCACCATGTTCGACAAAAGTATATTGCACTACTTTTGTATCAAAAATATGCATTTTTATGTTTAAATTTATTTGTAAATTTGTGAAATTCAAAACTTCACCTGAACTTCTTCTTAGGCCAAGACAAAAATTAAATGTTGTTCTCGACCGCCGGCTCGTCAGATTTAGGGCCGCTGCGATTTCTTTTCTCATTTTTTTCCCAGATTTTTTCCAGATTTTTTTTAAACAGCATAAATGGCATTGAATATTAAATTAAGTGTTTATAACATATATGTGCGACTCTTAGAGTGATTACAACTTCTTGTTGGCTGAACTTTGAGCTTCCGCTGGTATAAGAAAATTTTAAAATTAAAAAAAAACCACAGCCCACCCGCCCCCCTCTATCTTTTTTTTGGCCTTATTAGTAACAAGAAGAGTGTTAAAAACACAATCCTCGGCTAGACTAGAGGGGTTTAACTTTAAGTTTGAATGCAAGCAGAGATAAATGAAGAGTATCATAAAGAAAATTGTGTCATAACATGCACTTTCTGTCATAGCATAGATCCTTGAGAAGAAAACCCCTGAACATTTGAGTTAAAGGTCCCAAATAGGAATATTTTGTATCTAATTAAGAATAGACTAAGACCTATCACAGTCAAAGTCAACGTCAACCGGGGCAAAAACAACTAATTAAGTAATTGATAATTATTTATGATTCATTAATGATTAAGTATCAATAATCAATGATCAATAATTGATTATTCATTGATTAATTTATTAATTAATATTAATTAATTTCATTAAAGAAATTTATTTATTTATTTATTTATTAAAGTTAATTAACAATTGTATTTATTAATAAACGTAATGATTGATTAATTAATATGTTTATTATTCAATGTATTAGTTAATTCTTAATATGAATAAATACATACATACATTTCATGAATTTATGAACTTCTAAAAAACCAACTGCACTGATGAAAGTGATACATTGTATTGCATTTGGTATACACCCTATCACCCATAGCAGGCTACATGTCGTAGTTGACAACCACGCCAGGATTGGAATATGATAAAACTGTCACCAAGATTAATTTAGAAACTAAAATCTCACATGACCCGTTGACTGACCCGTTGACCCCCAGATGTGAGTAAATTGTTCATTGCATGATATGGTATATGACTACAAAATTGTCAAAAGGCTGCGTAGGGATAATTGGAAAAGTTATAATCAGCTGTTATGATTGGTTGACAGGGTTGTGTGTTTATATAGCATGTACAGTGAGGGTGAAATTTGTCAGCAAATGAAACCAAGGGTATTTGACGGTTCTGGGTGGCCTTATTTAACACTATACTAAGAGTACCAATTGCAATATATCCATGATGTGACCTTGCTAGAAAATAAGTTGATCTCTGCAACGGGAGTACTGAAGTTGTACCAGTACAGATTTGTTTTATTATCTGAAGTAGTATTATACTCTGCCAAGAAAAACACACATTTTACAACATATTCATTCTGTTACAGAATACTAACAAAAGCATGATAACTCTTCAAATCTTACAATCACTTCCAATCCAATTGCACACAGTAAACTCGGAGACCAAAAATGGTGGCCCTATTACCCTGGGGTAATAAAAATAATTGATCGGGCCCCGTTTTTAATCTGGAAAACAGGGCCACAATCTTTGCAGTTCTCGCATGCAACTATAACAAAAAGTATTGATAGTGCCCTGTTTTTCGGCCCGTTTTTCCAGGATATAAAACATGGACGCAGCCCCGTTCCTGCCCCCTCGTTTTCTGCCCCCCCCCCCCCCCCCCCCCATTTTCCGGCCCCATTTTCAAGACACCCAATAGATTCCATGGGTAGTTCAAGATAGAATAGCCTATGTACCTTTTTCAATTATCCCCCAAATAAGGTATTTTGCCCGAAAATCAAGTGTTCTTTTACAAATGTCATTTCTTGAGTTATGGAAATAAATTTAAGAATGGTATATAGGTGGGGATTGAATCTAAAAGAATTGGGCACGATTTGAAACGGCCATTTGACCTTGATGCGTGCATTGAACCATGGAATTGTTGTTGTTTGTATTTAAGGCGTTGTTAATCTGGTTTATCCTCCCAAAAATGAAAGTAATCGACTGAAAAGTAAGCAAACTGTGGCAAGTTTCGTAAACTGTCCAAGTTTTTCGCCATTCCAATTCCATTCCAGTACGTATAGTGTTAATAAAAATTCCATTGAAATGGAATGGGGGCGATCCAAGAGAAAGAAGCATGTTTTGTAACCAAGCATCTGTTTCATACCAAAATACCAGGAAAAAGTGTGCATGTATTTTCTATAATTCAAACCAAAAAAAGAATCAAAAACACCGCAGTCTAAAATTAGTACAGGACACCAAAAAAGTTGATTTGTGTGCATGGAGGGGGAGGGGGTACAGTCTGAAGAACAATCTAGGTATTTATGACCTTGGTCAAACAAGTTAAGCTAGTCAAACAAGATAAGCTAATATGTCTCTCTGTTGGGAGTAGCACATCTCTAATCAACTAAACAAATATAGCTTTGACTCCAGCACAGACTGCGGGTACTGTTGAAATAAACTGCATAGGTACATGTAATTTACAAAGACTACAAACATGGCGGCCCCCACTTATGTCTAGAAAGACCAAAATGTGTAAGTTTTTGCAATCTCATGCTATAAGGGTGGCTTCGCCCCAAAAAAAGTTTTGCGCGCTTCCCGCGTATTAGTTTCAATGTTTCATTATTCAAGCTTAACAATTAGATAGATGGCTTCAGGAAAGTTTTTCTTGACGTTATTTTTTTTTAAACTGACATTTTTGCGCTTTGCGCGCATTTTGTCTACAGGTTTCAACATTGTAATGGGTCTCGGACCCCATAAATATTATGTGGGGACGTATAAAACATCATACTTAACCATTTGAGTGTTATAAATTCCAATTTTTGCACGCTTCGCGCGGATTAGTTTTTTACTGGGAGGCACATCCACGTATGATTTTGGTAGAAGAACCCCGCCCCCCCCCCCCCTCCCGTGTATTAAACCTACTGACATTTATTTTTAAATTGGTTGATGAATCAAAACATCAAGTACATAACTAAATGATATAAAGTGGCAAGAACACATTTCCATATCCCTCCATTTGTTTATAAATTAGAATTTAGTCTACAAATAGTACAAATTTGCTAAATGTGCTTGAGTGGAGGTTCGTACGGCATGACTTGTGTTGCCTACTACTGACAGGGTGTAGTGGCAGCACCAAATTAATTACGTTTGTTTGTTGTTGTTGGGGTTTTTGTTGGGGTTTTTGTTGGGGGGGGGGGGGGAGGGTGGGGGAGCAGCAGCAAAATAGAACAATGGTCATTTGAAGGGGTGATTTTGCCTATTTTTTGACTCAGGCCTACCTACCTACCTGATGAGGGACAGGGATTGTGCGGCCATTTTGTTCATTCTCTCCAAAAATGTTATATTATGATGTTTTCATTTAAAGATTTCCACAACTGCCCAATTTAAACCCTTTTTGCAAAGTGCGAGAGGTTAATTAATTTACACCATTCTCACCAAATTACACCCTGTTTTTGTCTTAAAGTTAGTACCCCCGTCAACCCCCCCCCCCCCCCCCCCCCCTTTAACACCCCCTGGTAATACGGGCCTGGATGTGGAGCATGAAAATAAAAGGAGACAGAAACAGGGGGAAATGTAGAGGAGAGGGTGGAGAGCTTTGCCCCTGTTGATGGCTCATATTTGCAAGTGAAAGGAATATGCAGACGGGAGAAGTGGGCGGGGTACCGGTTTTGTGTACGAATGTACCTTTTGTGTGTACTGATGTACCTTTTCTGTACCCCCCCCCCCCCCCCCGAAAAAACAAAACACACCTATAGAAGGCATGGAATTCCCAATTTTAAAAACAAAAAGCAACCTGATTATTCCAAAAAAGAAAAAAGGTGTAGCTGGGACACACCCCCTATAGAAGGCAGCAACATTTTGCACTCGGAATTCCAATTCCCAATATTTTCTGTAAAAATAGGTTTGCCTTCTATAGGGGGTATAGAAGGCAGCAAAGCAAAATTTTGCAGTGAGAATTCCCAATATTTTCTGTAAAAATATGTTTGCCTTCTATAGGGGGTATAGAAGGCAGCAAAATTTGGTAGTGGGATTTCCCAATATTTTCTGTAAAAATATGGTTGCCTTCTATAGGGGTATAGAAGGCAGCAACATTTTTGCAGTTGAAATTCCCAATTTTTGAAGCAGTTTTGGTCACACCCCTATAGAAGGCAGCAAAATATGGCAGTGGGATTTCCCAATATTTTCTGTAAAAATATGCTGCCTTCTATAGGGGTATAGAAGGCAGCAACATTTTTGCAGTTGGAATTCCCAATTTTGAAGCAGTTTTGGTCACACCCCTATAGAAGGCAGCAAAATTTGGCAGTGGGATTTCCCAATATTTTGTGTAAAAAAATGTTTGCCTTCTATAGGGGTGTACCAATAATAAATGGAATAGCCCATTGTCAGCATAGATGGTCAAGATCATATAGTTGATGAATATTGAAAAAAAATTAAATCTACAGAATTTTAAAAAAATGGCTTCAAAAAACTGTCAACGTTTTATTGAACCACCCTGTAGACAGTATTCAAATACCAGAATTTGTGATTTAAATGGAGATACATTTGTCGAATTTTGATGGTAAAAAATGCGACATTTGAAATATTGTTCCCCAGAATTGTAAAATTGATCATCATTAAACCTTAATTTTTCCTATCGCATCATGTTCCCGTATGGGCAGCAAATAACAAATTTAGAGAAAATGTTAGGTGTTTAGTACAGTACTACCCAATATGTTGAATAATATGATGACATTAATTAGTACCGTATCATTAGTTAAGTTTAATGCTGATGTAATTGTTCTTGTGAGAGTTATTGTTATTGAGTTTTTGTTACTGTTGTTTTACTATATAGGCCTAGTTTATGGTTTAATTGGTTTTTTTGTGATAGGATTTGTGTCTTATGGCGTTTATGGTGTTTGGGTGTATATGTTTGTTTGTGTATTTATTTGTTTGTTTGGGGTCGATTCTTTTTTGCTTGTTTTGTTCTTTTTTTTGTTTGTTTGTTTAACTAATTAAAGTGTATTAATTAATTGATTGTTTATAATTTTTTGTCTGTGTTGGATGGTTAGGGTATTGTGATGAATCCCTTAGTATTTCAATACTGGAGTAGTGAAATACTGCCCTCTATAGTTAGAACAGTGCAAAGGATGACAGGCTGTGTTAGACAGACAGCTGTGATTAGCGAGCAGGAGAATCAATGGCGACCACCATGATAACACACACATGTGCTAGCTGAAGAAGAGACATCAGCTTCCATTGCAAAACGATGCGTTCTTCTCCTCAAACTTTATTTATTCAACCTACTAAGGATTAGGTAACTACTGGTGTATATATAACAGGCCTGCAATGCAGAATGCTACTGTAGCTACTCAAATGGAACATTTCCCCAAAATGCATGCATGCTTATTTATTTAGACTAGTCTTAGGCCAAGTCCGGACATTTATATAATCGTGGAACGAGTAGAAGACTCTACTTATTCCAGGACATGAATATTGTTTATTATTAATGACTATTCATTTGTATCTTTAGAGTGAATAAACCTTACACTTGATTTGATAGTTAAAGCCAGAGACGTTTGTTGTTGTTTATACTTTTGAGTGAACTCGATAGGTTTTTCGACCTTGATCATTTGCTATGCCAGTCATGGCTAATAAGCTAAAATGTAGCGGTGATCGTAACAGAATGTTGTATTTATTTGCTACTGTCTTTGTTTTGATGCATGTTTGTCCGATTGAGTAATAAATTAATTTATTGAAGAACTTTCTGAGAGAGTCAGGCAAAGGTTTGCAGATGGGGTCGACCAATCTTGTTTGTACTTTTGAAATAAGATACTTGTCCATAAAGATTTACAATGATGGTAATACAAAATGTTGGGCCCCCCCCCCCCCCCTCTAATGGAAAATATATGACCCCCTGATAATGACCCTTATAAGTACATTCTCAGACGTGAACAATTCAATTTTCGCATTTTGCAGACTAGTGTCAATTACTGACAACATTATAATATCATTTCAGTTATGCTTTCCATTGAACATTCATCTTTTGTCTTTACAAAGCAATAATATTTATTTTAAGATTTTGGATTGTTCCATTATTAGGGGGGGGGGTATAATGGCATTTCAGAGTTTTCATTAAATGGAGAAATGGCAAAATGAAGGTCAAGTTTGCAATACCATAACAAAATTGCCAGTCATTTTGTTATTGTTGTTTTCCTCAGAGAACCAATATATAAAACAATTCAACAAATAAAATAGACGGAGACTTGTTCATTATTAAAATATTCACCCCATATAGGGGAATATGGGGCAAGTGGTCCGTGGGGCAAGTGGTCCGAAATGAAGGATTTTGTAATTGTATTGGTATCATCATCATCATCATCATCATCATCATCATCATCATCATCATCATCATCATCATCATCATCATCATCATCATCATCATCATCATCATCATCATCATCATCATCATCATCATCATCATCATCATCATCATCATCATCATCATCATCATCATCATCATCATCATCATCATCATCATCATCATTGGTCGTCCGTGGACGAAACAGAGGAAGCAATCGCAACGTACTGGGCCCAGACTTTCCTGTCATTCATGAGTTGGCGGATCTCTGGAGGATCTAAACCCATATCATTCTTGACGGTATCAGGATACTGAAGGTGTCTTATGCCTCTTATAGCTTTCCCACCAGGAGGGATCCAGAAAATTAGACGGGAAATAGGCTGGTTGGTTGTTCGCATGCAGTGGCCAGCGAAACATAAACGGTGCTGCCTGATTATTGATGTTATAGGGGGGATATCGCCATATACCACGCTGTTTGAGATGTGATCCCTCCAACTGATGTCAAATATTCTATGTAACATTTGAGTATAACATCCATTGATTCTGTCTTCAATTTTCCTGCTGATAGTCCATGTTTCGGAGCCGTACAACAAAATGCTTTCTACACAGGCTTTGAAGAATCTGATTTTTGTCGTTCTTTCGAGATCAGATTTCCAGATCTTCTGCAGTTTATTGCAGGCAACCCATGCTTGTGCTTTCCTGCATTTGAATTCCTGGAATGTGTCTAGAACGTAGGCTCCCAAGTATTTGAAATTGGAGACATTTTCCAGCTCTACTCCTTTGATGGTCTTTACACTGGCTGAGGTGGCAATATTTATAAGGAGGCTTTTTGTTTTTCCTTCATTTAAATGCAGGCCAACTGCATTTGATGCTGCCTTAGCACTCTGTAACAGTAATTCCGCTTTACTGATTGATGTTGCTAGGAGAGCTATATCATCTGCGAAATCGAGATCGTGAAGACGAATTTCAGGATAGCGTCTACTCCTCCTAGGCTCCAGCAGTATACCTGTCTCATCATGGATATCTGTCAGGGCACAGCGCATTACGTAGTCAAGAATTATGATGAAGATGAAGGGTGCCAAAGTGTCACCTTGAAGAACGCCAGCTATAATCTTAAAAGGTTCCGTCTCCCCATCGGGTGATGTGACAATAGCCGACGAGTTGTCATACATTAACTTTATTGCCTTGACAATGGTTCCAGGGACACCATAGGCACTGAGGATGTCAAACATGCGATCGCGGTATACTGAGTCAAAAGCCTTAGAGAAGTATATGAACACGGCAGCCAGTGGAAGTTTTCTTTCTTTCATTCCTTCAATTTTTCTTCTCAATGCTAGAATCTGGGAGATTGTGGATCGTTTCTCTCTAAATAGTGGAGCGGATATGTGAAAAAGATGTTCACTTTTGGCAGGAAGCATGACATTTGGCATATAGGGGTGTTTTGATGCACTAATTTCAAAAAGCCAGGAACCCACATTTTTCGAGCAATGGTGTGGCGGCCATCTTGGATTTCAAAATGGCCGCCATTCAAATATAGGAGATTTAGTAAAATTGCTCTAAATAAAATATTTTTGACATTTATACCATGAGATTTCACCAATATGTTCTCTTTAACATGGTGAATAATTTTAAGTGGATAGGTTGTGCCAGTTGTACTTTGTTTATTACTTGTTACCATGGAAACCATCAAAAATAGACATTTTTGGGCAAAAATACCTCTAAAATCACTCTTATTTGGAGGTTTTTGTCATCTATTCATCATGAAATTGCTTTTAGTATCATCTGCAATTATACATAATTTGGATGAGAAATTTGCATTTCAATTTTGAGTGGTATCCATGGAAACTTTTTCAATGGCGGTTTGACGAAATATATGTCAAAATCACTCATTTTCACTCATTTTCACCAATCTATTGCTGGTAAAACACTATTATAGTGAATCGGGTGTGAAAAAGATGTTCACTACTGGCAGGAAGAATTAAAATTGGCTTAAAGGAGTGTTTTGAAGCGCTGATTTCAAAAATCAAGGAACCCACATTTTCCGAGCAATAAGATGGGTTGGTTTTTGATAGTTTCCATGGTAACAAGTAATAAACAAAGCACAACTGGCACAACCAACCCATCTAATATTATCCACCATGTTATAGAGAACATACGTGTGAAATATCGGGGTATAAATGTCAAATATAGTTGATTAAGAGCAATTTTACAGGTATTTTCCCTTGAAAATGTCTGTTTTTGATGGTTTCCATGGTAACAAGCAATAACCAAATTACAAATGGTACAACCAATCCACCTAAAATTAGGCAGCATGTGATAGAGAACATATTGGTGAAATCTCGGGGTATAAATCTCAAAAATAGTTGATTTAGAGCAATTTTACTAAATCTACTATGTTTGAATGGCGGCCATTCTGAAATCCAAGATGGCCGCCGCACCATTGCTCAAAAAACGTGGGTTCCTTGATTTTTGAAATCAGCGCTTAAAACCACTCCTTTAAGCTAATTTTAATTCTGCCTGCCAGTAGTGAACATCTTTTTCACACCCGATTCACTATAATAGTGTTTTACCAGCAACAGATTGGTGAAAATGGTTGAAAAATGAGTGATTTTGACATATATTTCGTCAAACCGCCATTGAAAAAGTTTCCATGGATACCACTCAAAATTGAAATGCAAATTTCTCATCCAAATTATGTATAATTGCAGATGATACTAAAAGCAATTTCATGATGAATAGATGACAAAAACATCCAAATAAGAGTGGTTTTAGAGGTATTTTTGCCCAAAAATGTCTATTTTTGATGGTTTCCATGGTAACAAGTAATAAACAAAGTACAACTGGCACAACCTATTCACCTAAAATTATGCACCGTGTTATAGAGAACATATTGGGGAAATTTCATGGTATGAATCTCAAAAATATTTTATTTAGAGCAATTTTACTAAATCTCCTATATTTGAATGGCGGCCATTTTGAAATCCAAGATGGCCGCCGCACCATTGCTCGAAAAATGTGGGTTCCTGGCTTTTTGAAATCAGTGCATCAAAACACCCCTATATGCCAATTTTCATGCTTTCTGCCAAAAGTGAACATCTTGGCCATTTTTTGTTACATATCCGCTCCACTAAAAGCTATTTTGATTCCATCGAAGAAGAGGGTCCACAAATGGGCGTATTCGGTTTAGTAACATACGGTTATAGACCTTAGCCCCAATACAGGAGAGGCTAATCCCTCGGTAGTTGGTTGGTTCAGAGAGATCTCCCTTTTTGGGAATAGGAATTATGGCACTCACTAACCACTGGCTAGGGATTTCGTGGTGAATCAATGCTCTGTTGCAGATTTCCAGTAAGTGAGATCGGAAATGCTTTGACTTCCAAAGCTCAAGTGGAATGTTGTCCAGTCCAATGGCCCCTCCTGGTTTAGCTTGATTGAGAGCAGACACGACTTCGTCTAAGGAGAATTTATTTACAATGATTGGGAGAGTGCCTGCCTTCCACTACTGGTGTAATGTCAAAAACTGAGTCTGGAACAGTTGGGGGTTTTCCAAGAAGGTTTTGGAAGTGGTGCAGCCAGGTTGTAATCCTCTCAGCTGGTGGGCCTGCTAACATTGCTGGTTTTCTTACTTTCCTCCCAGTTATTTCATTGATGACTCTCCAAGCTTTTGTGTGTTTGTTGGAATGGGATGCATGCTGAATTTGTGAGATCTTCTCGTTTAACAAGTTTTCCTCTTCTGAGAGATATGCTTCCTTAAGCTCGTGGTCAATTGCATTTTGAAGTCTACTTCTTGCCGCTCTTACAGATCGAAACTGTGATATGGACTTGAAGTTCCTCTTAGGCCTCTTGGGAAGTACTGCTTTAGCTGCATCAAAACAAGCTGTTGAAAGGCGGTTGTAATTCTCCTGGGCAAGACGGTCCTGAAGTTCATCTTGTAGTAGGCTGAAACGATTTACCACTTCTACGGCATATTTGTCCTGTAGTTGGCTGTCCTGGCTCAATGCTTTGAAGTTCTGGGAGCACAATTTATTTGCACTTCTCTTTGGAGCTCGGAGACTCAGTCGTACCCTGGCTGTTACAATTCTATGGTCAGATCCAACTGTCGAAAAGGAGCTGTATGTTTCTACATTGCGAATTGGGTTGCGCCACTTCTTCCTTACTAAGATAAAGTCAATCTGTGCTTTGGTGGAGTCTGGGTACTTGAAAGTCCACGGCTTGCGTTGGGGCTTCCTAAAAGATGTGTTGCCCGCAATCAAATTGAATTCATTTATAAAGTTACAAAGATGTGTCCCGTTCCGGTTGGTGAGGTCATGGAAGGAAAACTTAGCGACATCTGATCCTAGTTTGGCATTAAAATCACCGCAGATCAAGACTACGTTGTGTTGAGGAATGCTGCTAAGTGCGTCTGACAAGTCTTTGTAGAAGGAGAGTATCTCGTCTTCTTCAGAGCAGTTGGTGGGACTGTAGATAGAAATTACTGTTGTTGCTGGATTTCCAAGGAAAGTTGCCACTATGATTCTTGGGCTTATTGTGGTAACAGATGACAGTCACTTTGAGGCGTGTGTATTCATCAAAAAGCCAACTCCGCCAACTGAAGCTCCAACTGTGTTGCGAGTTGCAGAGGAAGTAATTAGTGTGTAATCGTCTGAGACCTTTCTGACATCATAATTCGAATCATGGACGAAACGGTGTTCCTGAATGCATATGACATCAATGTTGAACTTTGATGCTGAATCAGCAAGTTCTCCAAGACAATGTGGTTGGTTCAGCGTTCTTGTGTTAAAGGTGCTGACTTGGATTATACGTTTACATTTAACAAATTTACGTTTACATTTTACAAATTTTACACTTGATCCTCCATTCGATCCCGAATCAGCCTCTGTCCTCCTTGGTAGGTTTGGTGCAGATGCGTCATATTTCAGATTCTTCTGACGAGATTTCCTGGGGGATATTGAGGCAGGGGCTTTAACCCTGGTGCTTTGAATTGCTTCTTCCATTCTTACTATTGGCTAAATACTCCATTGGTGCGCCACGCCTAGTGGAGTTTTGTGCTGTGCAAACAGCACACAGTAGTCTGGTGACCGTTGAAAATTGTCATATTGATAATTTGTCCTCCGCCCCTAACCTTAGAGATCCAGTCTCCAACCAAAAATCTCTAGTGGTTCAGACATACAGACTGCCTGTTTTATCTATGGCCGATAAAGGATAATGACCCTGCGCCCTTTTGCCGTTGGAGGTTGACCCTCTCATCCGCCCAAGGAAATAGATTACCTTGACTATTTTATCCATAGCTGGATGCAGGTACTAATTACCTGACTTACAGGTGAGTTCAAAGAGAGAACTGGAAAGAAAGGAAGAGGAAGTGAGAACACCTAAACCAGCCCCCTACACCGCAGTGTGGGGTTACGCCGTTCCTGCCAACTGGAGATCTGGGTATATGTACTCCAGTTGACATCAGTGATTGTCTTGGTCTTTCCCGGGGACAGGCGCCTCTAAACCCTACTTATGCAGACAAACTAACCTGGCTAGCAAGGTGTTCTACGAAAAAGAAATTAGACGAAAAGAGTAAAAGAATGGGAAAATTTATACAGAAGAAAGTACAGTTAAGACAGCTAAGGAGGGTAGAGGGCGCTTAAAAAGATGGACATGGATGTCTACGCCATCCTCTCACCCTAATTGTATTGGTATACTGCTTTCTTTTGAACAGTACGACTTTTGTTGAAACTTGACATATATCCTTACCTTCTACAATCCAAAACATGTTTTTTACATATTTACATATTTACTCATGTGATATTCTCCAGATCTTTGAAGCCACCTCCTTGAGTGACTGATTGAAAATGCACAGATAGTATGGGCGATATATGAAGATGGGTTTAGATCATGTTTAATGTACTTTATATGATTGCCAGATATGCAACAGTCAATATATACGAGGGGTACCATACAGTTCTAGAAATCACCTAGAAGTGAAGAAGTCAGAAACTTTATTTTGATATGTGATCCTTCAGACATCTTTACAAAGTCCCTTTGCAAAGTTACACATTTCTCCCACTATTTATTAGCTGAATACAGACCGCCATTGTAGAGATCCTCAGATTGACTGCCATTGATTGATTCTCAGATTGCCTCAGATTGTGTTATTCCCCAAACAGCAATAAATAGTTTAAAGTTTGGACAGAAAGGGGTTAAAGGTCATTACAAATAAGCTTGGTGACAATAAAGTTATGGATAACATGGGGTGTACACAGGTTGACCTCTAATGACCCCTACATGACCTTTGACCCTTTCTGTCAACACTTTAAACTATTTATTGCTGTTTTAGGAATAAGGCAATCTGGGAATCAATCAATGGCGGTCAATCTGAGGATCTCTACAATGGCGGTCTGTGGACAGGTAATAAATAGTAGGAGAAATGTGTAACTTTGCACAGGGACTTTATAAAGATGTCTGAAGGATCACATAACAAAATGAAGTTTCTGGCTCCTTTTCTTTTGGGTGATTTCTAAAACGTTTTGATACCCCTCGTACATGCAGTACAGTCGTCTTAAGATGCTGGGTGCATATTGCATTTGATGGGTGCTATATTGTAGTGTGCTTAGGGACTTTCCGAAACATGATTAAAACCATAGGTTGTGGTTGAAATGACCGTAAAATGGCGCACATTGCTAACTTGGGACATTGGTGGTTGGATTTGCGATCAATATTATCATTTAAGGAATGCTTCAACTTAAATCATTATCACGGGTATTCATTTGGTAGAGTTATTAGTTTATGAATTTGCAAATAACAAAGTACACCATTTCCTATTTTATCTAAAGACACTCGTCTACTTGTAGGACCCGAACGCCGTAATATTTGCGAATTCAAAGATATTCACTGGTTACAGAAATCTGTGTAATGGCTAAAAACAAAAATGCAGTTTTGCCTTTTTTTCTGAAATGTATTGGAGTTATTGATTATTATGACAAATGGTGGTATGTTTTAAAACATTTTGGCGTAAAATTTATTACGTCACAGCCGTGTTTGAATGATGTTTCATCTCGACAAAGTGCTAAGTAATTTGTTGGGGCAAGTGGTCCGAAGGGGTATGGAGCAACTAGTCCGCCTGCACAAACTTAATCAAAATTGTAAAATTCATTTTGAAAATTAGTTGTTAGTGTCAATAAAACTTGACTCGGTATTGAAATGTGAATAGAATATGAAATAATTCACATTATTTCTAGTTCTTAGACATTTTGGGTCATTTTGGGTCTAATACCACTATTTCTGCTAATGATTACAATATGACATGAAATTGCTTTTTAGAATGGTTTAAAACCTCGGTATTATTAATTACATCTTTATTATATTTTGAATGGTGTCTGTAAAGGTATTTGCAATGACAAAATATCATGATTTTGTATTTTATCCACTGCTTTTTGTGCATATTAACCGTTAACCGGGTCATCATTGTCATATTGACTAACTTCCCCTGTAACATGAAAAGCTGGTTAAATATCAAGATGGTTTATTATAAGTACTAAATGATAATTTTATGAAGTAAATAAAATCATTAACGAAAGGGGTATATATAGACAAATGTATGGGGCATTCTGCCCATCACAACCATGTAACCAATTTAACTAGGTTCATACCGTTTTATCTAATAAATGTGCAGTCGAAAATTTCGCTTGCTTTGTACACCATTAGTATACTGCTATTTACACGTTAACCACGAAAACTGTATAAAACATGGATTTCATGAGACATGTATCCTTTTTGCATGTTAAATAATATGGAAATGTGTTTTTAAAGAGAATACTGCCTAGTTTCCTTGTTGTCATTCACTGATTTCTGTGTATTCTAATCGTTGTAACATTTAGGACCAGTTGCCCCAATGATGGGGTAACTGGTCCGTGCCAAGTTAAGTTTTCAGTTAGTGGTAATTGGCCTTATCTTTAGATATTTTTGCCGGTTAGCAACACAAACATTGATTATATGTTATATGTAAACAGTTACGTGGGTGATAATTTAATAGCAATTCAATAAATATTTACACGAGCTGTAATCTTTTATATCACGAAATTTGCTTAACCGGACCAGTTGCCCCATCCTCTGAGTAGGGCCTACTCGGGCCATTTTCTGAAAATACAGATTTTAGTATTTTCATACTTGGCGTTAATTTAGTTAATTAGTTCTCTCAACTGAATGAATGTTGAGGGTAAAATAATTATTTCTTACAAACAACACCAATATTGTTCATTTCTACAAAAATTATTAATAAAATGAAATAAAATAGGACTGTTCCATTATTTCTCATGGGTAATTCCTACAAAAAACTCCTGAATATGTGAAAAGTCGGGTATTGTGATGATGCATCGTAAAATAAAACTTGTATATTAAACAAGTATTCTTGAAATGTACTTAAAATAGTTCAATGGAAATGTGCTATTCCATAAGTTCATGATACCCCCCCCCCCCCCCCCCCCCCCCCCCCCCTTAGAAGGCAAACATTTGTTATAACAGAAAATGCTAGGAATTCATTGCCTTCTTTACCATTCTGAAAGGACGTGAATGTTTCCTTTGGAATTCTCACCATCGAAAAAGTAGTTTGGGGATTCCCATGCCTTCTATAGGGGTGTTCCATTAATAACAGGAATAGCCCAAATGAGACTATTCCACGCAGTAATCCGGGCAGTACAAATTTGCAATACATCATACGTTTGACCAATCAGTTCCAATAGTTTGGATATGATGACATTGTACAATTCATATTTTTAAGACAGTCCTGTTCATGCTATGCCATATTTTTCTAGGAGAATTAATAGCTAGAAATAGTTTTAACTAATTAAAATTCCATGCAAGATAGGTACATCCTTAGTGTAAGACAGCACGAAATATTTATATGGAAAACGGTCAGTATTAACTTTAAAATATTGTCGGATGGAAGCACGAAATTGTAACACGAAATTGTAGCACGGTCAGTATTAACTTTAAAATGTTGTCGAATGAAAGCACGAAATTGTAACGTATATACAAGCGATCGGCACGTGAATAAGCCTGTGTAAAACCACGTACCAATCAATGTCATCAATTTTTCATGTTCCGCTGTCATGCATGCAGCTCCGACGGCACCCATTTTGTCCCTGTTCCGCTGAGGCGCTGGTCAGCTGTATTTTATACATACATTAGCATTTTATAAACACATATTTACTTGTTCACTCTCTAATGTTCCTGTTCCGCTGTGGCGCTGTGGCGGTCCCGATGACACCCATTTTTTCCCTGTTCCGCTGTGGCGCTTGTAAGCCATGTTTTACTTTTACTATAAAGCATTTTATATTCCATTTGAACTTACGTTTTCACTCTGAATTATTCCTGTTCCGCTGTGGCGCTGTGGCGGCCCCGGTAACACCCATTTTCCCCTGTTCCGCTGTGGCGGTCCCGATAACACCCATTTTTTCCTTGTTCCGCTGAGGCGCTGGTAAGCTGTATTCTATACATACATAGCATTTTATAAACACATATTACTTTTCCACTCTCTAATTTTCCTGTTCCGCTGTGGCGCTGAGGCGGTCCCGATGACACCCATTTTCCCCTGTTCCGCTGTGGCGCTGGTAAGTAAGCCATGTTTTCCTTTTGCCATAAATTATTTTATATTCCATTTGAACTTACATTTTCACTCTCCAATTTTCCTGTTCCGCTGTGGCGCTGTGGCGGCCCCGATGACACCCACCCCCACTCCCCTGTTCCGCTGTGGCGGTCCCGATGACACCCATTTTTTCCCTGTTCCGCTGAGGCGCTGGTAAGCTGTATTATATACATACATAGCATTTTATGAACACATATTTACTTTTTCACTCTCTAATTTTCCTGTTCCGCTGTGGCGCTGTGGCGGTCTCGATGACACTCATTTTTTCCCTGTTCCGCTGTGGCGCTTGTACGTAAGCCATGTTTTCCTTTTGCTTTTGGATATGATTTAACATTATGAGCTACGTATGAAGTTTTTGTAGCTAACCGGTCAAACTGTGACACATTGACAGAGAAACAAAATTGCTGGCAATTTAGAGATACTAGCCAGTCAAAATGCAAACTGTGACCCCGACTGTGACACATTGACAGTGAAACAAAATTACCGGCAATTTAGTCTGAAAAATGACAGACACCATAAAATATTTCCCGATTTGATTTTTTGGATATGATTTCACATGTTGAGCTACATATTAAGTTTGCGTAGCTAACCGGTCAAACCGCAACACATTTGACGGAGAAAAAAATTGCCAGCAATTCAGCCTTAAAAATAACTGACACAATAATTTGATATTTTTTGGATATGATTTCACATTTTTGAGCTACGTATGAAGTCTGTGTCGCTAACCGGTCAAACCGCAACACATTTGACGGAGAGAAAAAAAATGCCAGGAAATTTACCCTCAAAAATGCCGGACATCGACACCATAAAATGTGTCCCGATTTGAGTTGTTGAGTTAGCAGTCATGGCTTTCATCTTCAAGTTGAAACCAATTTTCAAGATACCAGTTTCTTATAACGTCGAGAAATATCCATTTTAAAATTGTGCATTTCACGTGTAAACCTATGGGAGGTGTATTTGGTGGTGTGCAACCCTAGCCGGTCAAACCGCAACACATTAGACGGAGAAAAAAGATTGCCGGCAATTTAGCCTTAAAATAACAGACACCATAAAATGTGTCCCGATTTGATTCGGTAATACGCGGCAGTTCCGGCAAAGTTGAGTACGATAATAGTTCCTATTTGAAGGAACGAATGGTAGCGAATGAAACTAATGATTAGGCCTATTGTTTTTGTGTCAAATTTGTGTTCTACGTATTTCTAAGAATGTATATTTAATGTTTTAAAAAGAAAATACGTGATTTGAACTGAAACATAATTTTACGGACCTATTTACACGCACGTTGCATGTACTGGTAAAAGCCGATTTATAAGAATTCACACCACCAAATGGTCGCCTATACGTTTACATGCTAAATGAGTGTTACAAAATGCCCATTTTCTCGCTTATAAAGCGACTGGATTTTTCAATTTGACATTTTCCTTAAATTTCATGATATCTTTGATCATTAAATCAAAACAATTATGTGGCATTATTATATATGCCACAGGATGCCAGCTGATAAAAAAGTTTTGATTGTCGTCTACAAGGACTGAAATTATTTACTGGCGTGGAATCATAAGTAACAAAATCAGTACACTCTGACGTGCCGGCTTCTAGCTAAAAATCTACCTGATGACCCGGGGTTGAGTTTCCGAGATATTTTTCAGAAAAATTCGCGAGCTACAATCCTGGAAAAAAGTCTTGGAACACTTGCGTGTGATTAACGGACAAGTGTCACCCCCACTCCCCCGTACAATGTTGACCAAGGCCAGTGGCTCCTGCAGCTTGCCAGAATGTTCCAACATTGATCGATGGGGGGGGGGGGGGGGGGGGGGGGGATGGGGAAGTAAAAATCTCATTTGAACAATTTCCGTTTATAACAGAAGACACTAAGTATCAATACATGCACACAATACCCAGCACGTGTGCTCAGCTCAGCGTTCGCGTTCCAAGGACTTTTTTCCAAGATTGTATACGCAGATTGCAAAAAAAATCATCTAAATTTGGTTTTTCTATCACATCTCGAAAACTAAATGTCACATGTATCTCAAATTGCACAGTATTTGGCAGTGGACCATATGCTTGGCATCCCCAGTAATTATTTTTATAAAGACATTCATTTAATACGGGAACGTTCAGTGAAACCAATTCCCTATACTAACTAATGCATTTCGAAGATGTATAATAATTGGCCATTATTGCAATGCATAATGTGGCGTTTTCAGATACTCCTACGAGAGTTATTCATGTATTGTCAGATATGCAAAAGAGTATCTAAAAGTAACGGAATCTATATATGGGGTTGAAAGTAACACAAATAATTGTAAAACAACTTAGGCCTACTTGTAAATAACTATCTTCAGTAGATAGCAGTAACTTCTGTTTGACAGATTCGACAGCTATCTTTCGTATTGCATTAACGGGTTGTAATATAATAATAGATGCTCATTATTCATATGCCCATCTGTTATTATGTTGTTGTTTTTTATTTGCGGTCGTTGTTTTGCATCACTTGTGTTGCAAAGGGACGATGAATCCCCCGGCCCAATAATCACCAAGAAAAAATGCAAGAAAAAACACCTTTTTTCAAAACACTTTTTTTTCTGCTCGAAAGTTCATAGGCCTATACGTACACTTTTTTGGCTGTTTTTATTAAAAAGAATTTTTGAAAAACTACATTTGGATTTAGTTCTACATTTCCACATATTAATATTAACCAACATTTTTTGGCTCAAATTGTCAAAGGGTGTTTTTTGCCTACAGTTTTTGGAATTTATTTTGAACATTTTGAAATTGCTGGTATTTTTTCCCGACACGTTATTCACAAACCATTATTTTATGGATTTTTCAAATATTACTTTTTTCTTACACATTTTTTTCAAAACTGTTGGCATTTATTTTTTGGAAATATTTGAAAATAATTGGAAAAACAATAGTTGGACATGGTTGGATGATGAGTAAATGTTTCTTCTTACTCCACAAATTATAAATGATAGTCAGTAAAAGAAATTGCACATCCAGGATTTGAACCTGGGACCTCTGGATGGTTATAGAGCAGCGCTCTAGTCAACTAAGCTAATGAGTCAGATGAGTAAGCACGACGATAATATTATCTATAGACCTTCAGTTCAATCCCATCCTCAAAAACAACCCAAACAACTAAATAAGTGAATACATAAACCATTTAAGTAATATATAATATACGTGAATACATAAATAAACCATTTAAGTAGTATATTTTATTGTATTTATTGATTAAAATAGCGCTGCGATAAATGAATTTAGCTTTATTCACAAAGAAATCATCAGACGAGTTGGGACCGTAATGGTAAAGTGTATGGTAAAGTGTTGCCTTGAAACGCGTGTTCATTGAACACTTTACCGTCGTTTCTATAGTATAATATTAATATACATATTTTGTTTTAATTTTAAATGGTAAACTGTTATCAAAATGCGTAGATGTGGACCAATGCGGCTTATATTTCGGAGTTACAACATGCATGATTGGTATAGCTAACACATATGCATATCTTGATAACTCAAAGGCAGTATGAAAAAACGTTTAATTGCCTATTTTAAGCAAAATGTCCCAATGGTAAACTGATGGTAAACTGTTGGTAAAGTGTGTGACACTTTGCAATAATGCATTACTATAACATGTATAATAAAACAAATCCACGCTTGTGTAAGCACTGACCGCTTGGCCTAGTGGATAGGAGCGCTCGTTGGCACCCTTTATCTGTTTATAGCCTGCTTGGCGTTGGTTCGAGTCGCTTTCATGGCGTGGCTTTTTTCCTTTTTTCTGTTATGAGCTATCTTCAATAGATAGGAATAGTATTGCAAATAAACGTTTACTGCTCGGCAAATGTTAACACTTTCAACGCGGCTATTGGTTTAACCACGGTACAAAACAGATTTGTCTAACTTTTATGTCTATCTCAAGGATAACTGAACTAATAATAGGCACGTTTGTACTTATTTGAATGCATTTCATAAGGTGATTCCAAATATTGGTAAAATGACATTCAATAATTTTGACGTTTTTGAAACATTTTGTGCAATTTTGGATTGTCGTCTGCAGACACCTGTCGCATGGAAAGTGTAAATGTATAGTTTCATATTTCAAATAACAAACAAATAGGCAATGTGATAACATTATTAAAAGTATAAACATGTTAATTTCTCAGCAAGAACTTTATACTTTTGATTTATTGATTTATAAACATCAGATTATTACGCGCGGGATCAAGAAACGGGTCAAATTGTAGTTAAATATGACATACATAATTGTTTTCAGTGACCACTCCCTAAATAAAATTAATTCCCTGTCATCATTTTTATTATATTTGTGATGCCCCTATTGTTTACTCAAATCGTGTGTAATATGAGATTCATACGACATTCGGTTTTTGATTTATGACAGAAAAACCAAATTTAGATCAAATATTTTGCATTCCTCTTATACAATCCTGGAAAAAGTCTTGGAACACTTGCGTGTGATTAACGGACAAGTGTCACCCCCACTCCCCCGTACAATGTTGACCAAGGCCAGTGGCTCCTGCAGCTTGCCAGAGTGTCCCAACATTGATCGATGGGGGGTGGGGAAGTAAAAATCTCATTTGAACAATTTCCGTTTATAACAGAAGACACTAAGTATCAATACATGCACACAATACCCAGCACGTGTGCTCAGCTCAGCGTTCGCGTTCCAAGGACTTTTTTCCAAGATTGTATACGCAGATTGCAAAAAAATTATCTAAATTTGGTTTTTCTATCACATCTCAAAAACTAAATGTCACATGTATCTCAAATTGCACAGTATTTGGCAGTGGACCATATGCTTGGCATCCCCAGTAATTATTTTTATAAAGACATTCATTTAATACGGGAACGTTCAGTGAAACCAATTCCCTATACTAACTAATGCATTTCGAAGATGTATAATAATTGGCCATTATTGCAATGCATAATGTGGCGTTTTCAGATACTCCTACGAGAGTTATTCATGTATTGTCAGATATGCAAAAGAGTATCTAAAAGTAACGGAATCTATATATGGGGTTGAAAGTAACACAAATAATTGTAAAACAACTTAGGCCTACTTGTAAATAACTATCTTCAGTAGATAGCAGTAACTTCTGTTTGACAGATTCGACAGCTATCTTTCGTATTGCATTAACGGGTTGTAATATAATAATAGATGCTCATTATTCATATGCCCATCTGTTATTATGTTTGTTTTTTTATTTGCGGTCGTTGTTTTGCATCACTTGTGTTGCAAAGGGACGATGAATCCCCCGGCCCAATAATCACCAAGAAAAAATGCAAGAAAAAACACCTTTTTTCAAAACACTTTTTTTTCTGCTCGAATGTTCATAGGCCTATACGTACACTTTTTTGGCTGTTTTTATTAAAAAGAATTTTTGAAAAACTACATTTGGATTTAGTTCTACATTTCCACATATTAATATTAACCAACATTTTTTGGCTCAAATTGTCAAAGGGTGTTTTTGCCTACAGTTTTTGGAATTTATTTTGAACATTTTGAAATTGCTGGTATTTTTTCCCGACACGTTATTCACAAACCATTATTTTATGGATTTTTCAAATATTACTTTTTTCTTACACATTTTTTTCAAAACTGTTGGCATTTATTTTTTGGAAATATTTGAAAATAATTGGAAAAACAATAGTTGGACATGGTTGGATGATGAGTAAATGTTTCTTCTTACTCCACAAATTATAAATGATAGTCAGTAAAAGAAATTGCACATCCAGGATTTGAACCTGGGACCTCTGGATGGTTATAGAGCAGCGCTCTAGTCAACTAAGCTAATGAGTCAGATGAGTATAAGCACGACGATAATATTATCTATAGACCTTCAGTTCAATCCCATCCTCAAAAACAACCCAAACAACTAAATAAGTGAATACATAAACCATTTAAGTAATATATAATATACGTGAATACATAAATAAACCATTTAAGTAGTATATTTTATTGTATTTATTGATTAAAATAGCGCTGCGATAAATGAATTTAGCTTTATTCACAAAGAAATCATCAGACGAGTTGGGACCGTAATGGTAACGTGTATGGTAAAGTGTTGCCTTGAAACGCGTGTTCATTGAACACTTTACCGTCGTTTCTATAGTATAATATTAATATACATATTTTGTTTTAATTTTAAATGGTAAACTGTTATCAAAATGCGTAGATGTGGACCAATGCGGCTTATATTTCGGAGTTACAACATGCATGATTGGTATAGCTAACACATATGCATATCTTGATAACTCAAAGGCAGTATGAAAAAACGTTTAATTGCCTATTTTAAGCAAAATGTCCCAATGGTAAACTGATGGTAAACTGTTGGTAAAGTGTGTGACACTTTGCAATAATGCATTACTATAACATGTATAATAAAACAAATCCACGCTTGTGTAAGCACTGACCGCTTGGCCTAGTGGATAGGAGCGCTCGTTGGCACCCTTTATCTGTTTATAGCCTGCTTGGCGTTGGTTCGAGTCGCTTTCATGGCGTGGCTTTTTTCCTTTTTTCTGTTATGAGCTATCTTCAATAGATAGGAATAGTATTGCAAATAAACGTTTACTGCTCGGCAAATGTTAACACTTTCAACGCGGCTATTGGTTTAACCACGGTACAAAACAGATTTGTCTAACTTTTATGTCTATCTCAAGGATAACTGAACTAATAATAGGCACGTTTGTACTTATTTGAATGCATTTCATAAGGTGATTCCAAATATTGGTAAAATGACATTCAATAATTTTGACGTTTTTGAAACATTTTGTGCAATTTTGGATTGTCGTCTGCAGACACCTGTCGCATGGAAAGTGTAAATGTATAGTTTCATATTTCAAATAACAAACAAATAGGCAATGTGATAACATTATTAAAAGTATAAACATGTTAATTTCTCAGCAAGAACTTTATACTTTTGATTTATTGATTTATAAACATCAGATTATTACGCGCGGGATCAAGAAACGGGTCAAATTGTAGTTAAATATGACATACATAATTGTTTTCAGTGACCACTCCCTAAATAAAATTAATTCCCTGTCATCATTTTTATTATATTTGTGATGCCCCTATTGTTTACTCAAATCGTGTGTAATATGAGATTCATACGACATTCGGTTTTTGATTTATGACAGAAAAACCAAATTTAGATCAAATATTTTGCATTCCTCTTATACAATCCTGGAAAAAGTCTTGGAACACTTGCGTGTGATTAACGGACAAGTGTCACCCCCACTCCCCCGTACAATGTTGACCAAGGCCAGTGGCTCCTGCAGCTTGCCAGAGTGTCCCAACATTGATCGATGGGGGGTGGGGAAGTAAAAATCTCATTTGAACAATTTCCGTTTATAACAGAAGACACTAAGTATCAATACATGCACACAATACCCAGCACGTGTGCTCAGCTCAGCGTTCGCGTTCCAAGGACTTTTTTCCAAGATTGTATACGCAGATTGCAAAAAAATTATCTAAATTTGGTTTTTCTATCACATCTCAAAAACTAAATGTCACATGTATCTCAAATTGCACAGTATTTGGCAGTGGACCATATGCTTGGCATCCCCAGTAATTATTTTTATAAAGACATTCATTTAATACGGGAACGTTCAGTGAAACCAATTCCCTATACTAACTAATGCATTTCGAAGATGTATAATAATTGGCCATTATTGCAATGCATAATGTGGCGTTTTCAGATACTCCTACGAGAGTTATTCATGTATTGTCAGATATGCAAAAGAGTATCTAAAAGTAACGGAATCTATATATGGGGTTGAAAGTAACACAAATAATTGTAAAACAACTTAGGCCTACTTGTAAATAACTATCTTCAGTAGATAGCAGTAACTTCTGTTTGACAGATTCGACAGCTATCTTTCGTATTGCATTAACGGGTTGTAATATAATAATAGATGCTCATTATTCATATGCCCATCTGTTATTATGTTTGTTTTTTTATTTGCGGTCGTTGTTTTGCATCACTTGTGTTGCAAAGGGACGATGAATCCCCCGGCCCAATAATCACCAAGAAAAAATGCAAGAAAAAACACCTTTTTTCAAAACACTTTTTTTTCTGCTCGAATGTTCATAGGCCTATACGTACACTTTTTTGGCTGTTTTTATTAAAAAGAATTTTTGAAAAACTACATTTGGATTTAGTTCTACATTTCCACATATTAATATTAACCAACATTTTTTGGCTCAAATTGTCAAAGGGTGTTTTTGCCTACAGTTTTTGGAATTTATTTTGAACATTTTGAAATTGCTGGTATTTTTTCCCGACACGTTATTCACAAACCATTATTTTATGGATTTTTCAAATATTACTTTTTTCTTACACATTTTTTTCAAAACTGTTGGCATTTATTTTTTGGAAATATTTGAAAATAATTGGAAAAACAATAGTTGGACATGGTTGGATGATGAGTAAATGTTTCTTCTTACTCCACAAATTATAAATGATAGTCAGTAAAAGAAATTGCACATCCAGGATTTGAACCTGGGACCTCTGGATGGTTATAGAGCAGCGCTCTAGTCAACTAAGCTAATGAGTCAGATGAGTATAAGCACGACGATAATATTATCTATAGACCTTCAGTTCAATCCCATCCTCAAAAACAACCCAAACAACTAAATAAGTGAATACATAAACCATTTAAGTAATATATAATATACGTGAATACATAAATAAACCATTTAAGTAGTATATTTTATTGTATTTATTGATTAAAATAGCGCTGCGATAAATGAATTTAGCTTTATTCACAAAGAAATCATCAGACGAGTTGGGACCGTAATGGTAACGTGTATGGTAAAGTGTTGCCTTGAAACGCGTGTTCATTGAACACTTTACCGTCGTTTCTATAGTATAATATTAATATACATATTTTGTTTTAATTTTAAATGGTAAACTGTTATCAAAATGCGTAGATGTGGACCAATGCGGCTTATATTTCGGAGTTACAACATGCATGATTGGTATAGCTAACACATATGCATATCTTGATAACTCAAAGGCAGTATGAAAAAACGTTTAATTGCCTATTTTAAGCAAAATGTCCCAATGGTAAACTGATGGTAAACTGTTGGTAAAGTGTGTGACACTTTGCAATAATGCATTACTATAACATGTATAATAAAACAAATCCACGCTTGTGTAAGCACTGACCGCTTGGCCTAGTGGATAGGAGCGCTCGTTGGCACCCTTTATCTGTTCATAGCCTGCTTGGCGTTGGTTCGAGTCGCTTTCATGGCGTGGCTTTTTTCCTTTTTTCTGTTATGAGCTATCTTCAATAGATAGGAATAGTATTGCAAATAAACGTTTACTGCTCGGCAAATGTTAACACTTTCAACGCGGCTATTGGTTTAACCACGGTACAAAACAGATTTGTCTAACTCTTATGTCTATCTCAAGGATAACTGAACTAATAATAGGCACGTTTGTACTTATTTGAATGCATTTCATAAGGTGATTCCAAATATTGGTAAAATGACAT
The DNA here is from genome assembly GCA_035610835.1 of Ophiura sarsii. Lineage (NCBI taxonomy): Eukaryota > Metazoa > Echinodermata > Ophiuroidea > Amphilepidida > Ophiuridae > Ophiura > Ophiura sarsii. The sequence continues at coordinate 53,975,840 of CM069442.1, read as the reverse complement.
TCAATAATTTTGACGTTTTTGAAACATTTTGTGCAATTTTGGATTGTCGTCTGCAGACACCTGTCGCATGGAAAGTGTAAATGTATAGTTTCATATTTCAAATAACAAACAAATAGGCAATGTGATAACATTATTAAAAGTATAAACATGTTAATTTCTCAGCAAGAACTTTATACTTTTGATTTATTGATTTATAAACATCAGATTATTACGCGCGGGATCAAGAAACGGGTCAAATTGTAGTTAAATATGACATACATAATTGTTTTCAGTGACCACTCCCTAAATAAAATTAATTCCCTGTCATCATTTTTATTATATTTGTGATGCCCCTATTGTTTACTCAAATCGTGTGTAATATGAGATTCATACGACATTCGGTTTTTGATTTATGACAGAAAAACCAAATTTAGATCAAATATTTTGCATTCCTCTTATACAATCCTGGAAAAAGTCTTGGAACACTTGCGTGTGATTAACGGACAAGTGTCACCCCCACTCCCCCGTACAATGTTGACCAAGGCCAGTGGCTCCTGCAGCTTGCCAGAGTGTCCCAACATTGATCGATGGGGGGTGGGGAAGTAAAAATCTCATTTGAACAATTTCCGTTTATAACAGAAGACACTAAGTATCAATACATGCACACAATACCCAGCACGTGTGCTCAGCTCAGCGTTCGCGTTCCAAGGACTTTTTTCCAAGATTGTATACGCAGATTGCAAAAAAATTATCTAAATTTGGTTTTTCTATCACATCTCAAAAACTAAATGTCACATGTATCTCAAATTTCACAGTATTTGGCAGTGGACCATATGCTTGGCATCCCCAGTAATTATTTTTATAAAGACATTCATTTAATACGGGAACGTTCAGTGAAACCAATTCCCTATACTAACTAATGCATTTCGAAGATGTATAATAATTGGCCATTATTGCAATGCATAATGTGGCGTTTTCAGATACTCCTACGAGAGTTATTCATGTATTGTCAGATATGCAAAAGAGTATCTAAAAGTAACGGAATCTATATATGGGGTTGAAAGTAACACAAATAATTGTAAAACAACTTAGGCCTACTTGTAAATAACTATCTTCAGTAGATAGCAGTAACTTCTGTTTGACAGATTCGACAGCTATCTTTCGTATTGCATTAACGGGTTGTAATATAATAATAGATGCTCATTATTCATATGCCCATCTGTTATTATGTTTGTTTTTTTATTTGCGGTCGTTGTTTTGCATCACTTGTGTTGCAAAGGGACGATGAATCCCCCGGCCCAATAATCACCAAGAAAAAATGCAAGAAAAAACACCTTTTTTCAAAACACTTTTTTTTCTGCTCGAATGTTCATAGGCCTATACGTACACTTTTTTGGCTGTTTTTATTAAAAAGAATTTTTGAAAAACTACATTTGGATTTAGTTCTACATTTCCACATATTAATATTAACCAACATTTTTTGGCTCAAATTGTCAAAGGGTGTTTTTGCCTACAGTTTTTGGAATTTATTTTGAACATTTTGAAATTGCTGGTATTTTTTCCCGACACGTTATTCACAAACCATTATTTTATGGATTTTTCAAATATTACTTTTTTCTTACACATTTTTTTCAAAACTGTTGGCATTTATTTTTTGGAAATATTTGAAAATAATTGGAAAAACAATAGTTGGACATGGTTGGATGATGAGTAAATGTTTCTTCTTACTCCACAAATTATAAATGATAGTCAGTAAAAGAAATTGCACATCCAGGATTTGAACCTGGGACCTCTGGATGGTTATAGAGCAGCGCTCTAGTCAACTAAGCTAATGAGTCAGATGAGTATAAGCACGACGATAATATTATCTATAGACCTTCAGTTCAATCCCATCCTCAAAAACAACCCAAACAACTAAATAAGTGAATACATAAACCATTTAAGTAATATATAATATACGTGAATACATAAATAAACCATTTAAGTAGTATATTTTATTGTATTTATTGATTAAAATAGCGCTGCGATAAATGAATTTAGCTTTATTCACAAAGAAATCATCAGACGAGTTGGGACCGTAATGGTAAAGTGTATGGTAAAGTGTTGCCTTGAAACGCGTGTTCATTGAACACTTTACCGTCGTTTCTATAGTATAATATTAATATACATATTTTGTTTTAATTTTAAATGGTAAACTGTTATCAAAATGCGTAGATGTGGACCAATGCGGCTTATATTTCGGAGTTACAACATGCATGATTGGTATAGCTAACACATATGCATATCTTGATAACTCAAAGGCAGTATGAAAAAACGTTTAATTGCCTATTTTAAGCAAAATGTCCCAATGGTAAACTGATGGTAAACTGTTGGTAAAGTGTGTGACACTTTGCAATAATGCATTACTATAACATGTATAATAAAACAAATCCACGCTTGTGTAAGCACTGACCGCTTGGCCTAGTGGATAGGAGCGCTCGTTGGCACCCTTTATCTGTTTATAGCCTGCTTGGCGTTGGTTCGAGTCGCTTTCATGGCGTGGCTTTTTTCCTTTTTTCTGTTATGAGCTATCTTCAATAGATAGGAATAGTATTGCAAATAAACGTTTACTGCTCGGCAAATGTTAACACTTTCAACGCGGCTATTGGTTTAACCACGGTACAAAACAGATTTGTCTAACTTTTATGTCTATCTCAAGGATAACTGAACTAATAATAGGCACGTTTGTACTTATTTGAATGCATTTCATAAGGTGATTCCAAATATTGGTAAAATGACATTCAATAATTTTGACGTTTTTGAAACATTTTGTGCAATTTTGGATTGTCGTCTGCAGACACCTGTCGCATGGAAAGTGTAAATGTATAGTTTCATATTTCAAATAACAAACAAATAGGCAATGTGATAACATTATTAAAAGTATAAACATGTTAATTTCTCAGCAAGAACTTTATACTTTTGATTTATTGATTTATAAACATCAGATTATTACGCGCGGGATCAAGAAACGGGTCAAATTGTAGTTAAATATGACATACATAATTGTTTTCAGTGACCACTCCCTAAATAAAATTAATTCCCTGTCATCATTTTTATTATATTTGTGATGCCCCTATTGTTTACTCAAATCGTGTGTAATATGAGATTCATACGACATTCGGTTTTTGATTTATGACAGAAAAACCAAATTTAGATCAAATATTTTGCATTCCTCTTATACAATCCTGGAAAAAGTCTTGGAACACTTGCGTGTGATTAACGGACAAGTGTCACCCCCACTCCCCCGTACAATGTTGACCAAGGCCAGTGGCTCCTGCAGCTTGCCAGAGTGTCCCAACATTGATCGATGGGGGGTGGGGAAGTAAAAATCTCATTTGAACAATTTCCGTTTATAACAGAAGACACTAAGTATCAATACATGCACACAATACCCAGCACGTGTGCTCAGCTCAGCGTTCGCGTTCCAAGGACTTTTTTCCAAGATTGTATACGCAGATTGCAAAAAATTATCTAAATTTGGTTTTTCTATCACATCTCAAAAACTAAATGTCACATGTATCTCAAATTGCACAGTATTTGGCAGTGGACCATATGCTTGGCATCCCCAGTAATTATTTTTATAAAGACATTCATTTAATACGGGAACGTTCAGTGAAACCAATTCCCTATACTAACTAATGCATTTCGAAGATGTATAATAATTGGCCATTATTGCAATGCATAATGTGGCGTTTTCAGATACTCCTACGAGAGTTATTCATGTATTGTCAGATATGCAAAAGAGTATCTAAAAGTAACGGAATCTATATATGGGGTTGAAAGTAACACAAATAATTGTAAAACAACTTAGGCCTACTTGTAAATAACTATCTTCAGTAGATAGCAGTAACTTCTGTTTGACAGATTCGACAGCTATCTTTCGTATTGCATTAACGGGTTGTAATATAATAATAGATGCTCATTATTCATATGCCCATCTGTTATTATGTTTGTTTTTTTATTTGCGGTCGTTGTTTTGCATCACTTGTGTTGCAAAGGGACGATGAATCCCCCGGCCCAATAATCACCAAGAAAAAATGCAAGAAAAAACACCTTTTTTCAAAACACTTTTTTTTCTGCTCGAATGTTCATAGGCCTATACGTACACTTTTTTGGCTGTTTTTATTAAAAAGAATTTTTGAAAAACTACATTTGGATTTAGTTCTACATTTCCACATATTAATATTAACCAACATTTTTTGGCTCAAATTGTCAAAGGGTGTTTTTGCCTACAGTTTTTGGAATTTATTTTGAACATTTTGAAATTGCTGGTATTTTTTCCCGACACGTTATTCACAAACCATTATTTTATGGATTTTTCAAATATTACTTTTTTCTTACACATTTTTTTCAAAACTGTTGGCATTTATTTTTTGGAAATATTTGAAAATAATTGGAAAAACAATAGTTGGACATGGTTGGATGATGAGTAAATGTTTCTTCTTACTCCACAAATTATAAATGATAGTCAGTAAAAGAAATTGCACATCCAGGATTTGAACCTGGGACCTCTGGATGGTTATAGAGCAGCGCTCTAGTCAACTAAGCTAATGAGTCAGATGAGTAAGCACGACGATAATATTATCTATAGACCTTCAGTTCAATCCCATCCTCAAAAACAACCCAAACAACTAAATAAGTGAATACATAAACCATTTAAGTAATATATAATATACGTGAATACATAAATAAACCATTTAAGTAGTATATTTTATTGTATTTATTGATTAAAATAGCGCTGCGATAAATGAATTTAGCTTTATTCACAAAGAAATCATCAGACGAGTTGGGACCGTAATGGTAAAGTGTATGGTAAAGTGTTGCCTTGAAACGCGTGTTCATTGAACACTTTACCGTCGTTTCTATAGTATAATATTAATATACATATTTTGTTTTAATTTTAAATGGTAAACTGTTATCAAAATGCGTAGATGTGGACCAATGCGGCTTATATTTCGGAGTTACAACATGCATGATTGGTATAGCTAACACATATGCATATCTTGATAACTCAAAGGCAGTATGAAAAAACGTTTAATTGCCTATTTTAAGCAAAATGTCCCAATGGTAAACTGATGGTAAACTGTTGGTAAAGTGTGTGACACTTTGCAATAATGCATTACTATAACATGTATAATAAAACAAATCCACGCTTGTGTAAGCACTGACCGCTTGGCCTAGTGGATAGGAGCGCTCGTTGGCACCCTTTATCTGTTTATAGCCTGCTTGGCGTTGGTTCGAGTCGCTTTCATGGCGTGGCTTTTTTCCTTTTTTCTGTTATGATCTATCTTCAATAGATAGGAATAGTATTGCAAATAAACGTTTACTGCTCGGCAAATGTTAACACTTTCAACGCGGCTATTGGTTTAACCACGGTACAAAACAGATTTGTCTAACTTTTATGTCTATCTCAAGGATAACTGAACTAATAATAGGCACGTTTGTACTTATTTGAATGCATTTCATAAGGTGATTCCAAATATTGGTAAAATGACATTCAATAATTTTGACGTTTTTGAAACATTTTGTGCAATTTTGGATTGTCGTCTGCAGACACCTGTCGCATGGAAAGTGTAAATGTATAGTTTCATATTTCAAATAACAAACAAATAGGCAATGTGATAACATTATTAAAAGTATAAACATGTTAATTTCTCAGCAAGAACTTTATACTTTTGATTTATTGATTTATAAACATCAGATTATTACGCGCGGGATCAAGAAACGGGTCAAATTGTAGTTAAATATGACATACATAATTGTTTTCAGTGACCACTCCCTAAATAAAATTAATTCCCTGTCATCATTTTTATTATATTTGTGATGCCCCTATTGTTTACTCAAATCGTGTGTAATATGAGATTCATACGACATTCGGTTTTTGATTTATGACAGAAAAACCAAATTTAGATCAAATATTTTGCATTCCTCTTATACAATCCTGGAAAAAGTCTTGGAACACTTGCGTGTGATTAACGGACAAGTGTCACCCCCACTCCCCCGTACAATGTTGACCAAGGCCAGTGGCTCCTGCAGCTTGCCAGAGTGTCCCAACATTGATCGATGGGGGGTGGGGAAGTAAAAATCTCATTTGAACAATTTCCGTTTATAACAGAAGACACTAAGTATCAATACATGCACACAATACCCAGCACGTGTGCTCAGCTCAGCGTTCGCGTTCCAAGGACTTTTTTCCAAGATTGTATACGCAGATTGCAAAAAAATTATCTAAATTTGGTTTTTCTATCACATCTCAAAAACTAAATGTCACATGTATCTCAAATTGCACAGTATTTGGCAGTGGACCATATGCTTGGCATCCCCAGTAATTATTTTTATAAAGACATTCATTTAATACGGGAACGTTCAGTGAAACCAATTCCCTATACTAACTAATGCATTTCGAAGATGTATAATAATTGGCCATTATTGCAATGCATAATGTGGCGTTTTCAGATACTCCTACGAGAGTTATTCATGTATTGTCAGATATGCAAAAGAGTATCTAAAAGTAACGGAATCTATATATGGGGTTGAAAGTAACACAAATAATTGTAAAACAACTTAGGCCTACTTGTAAATAACTATCTTCAGTAGATAGCAGTAACTTCTGTTTGACAGATTCGACAGCTATCTTTCGTATTGCATTAACGGGTTGTAATATAATAATAGATGCTCATTATTCATATGCCCATCTGTTATTATGTTTGTTTTTTTATTTGCGGTCGTTGTTTTGCATCACTTGTGTTGCAAAGGGACGATGAATCCCCCGGCCCAATAATCACCAAGAAAAAATGCAAGAAAAAACACCTTTTTTCAAAACACTTTTTTTTCTGCTCGAATGTTCATAGGCCTATACGTACACTTTTTTGGCTGTTTTTATTAAAAAGAATTTTTGAAAAACTACATTTGGATTTAGTTCTACATTTCCACATATTAATATTAACCAACATTTTTTGGCTCAAATTGTCAAAGGGTGTTTTTGCCTACAGTTTTTGGAATTTATTTTGAACATTTTGAAATTGCTGGTATTTTTTCCCGACACGTTATTCACAAACCATTATTTTATGGATTTTTCAAATATTACTTTTTTCTTACACATTTTTTTCAAAACTGTTGGCATTTATTTTTTGGAAATATTTGAAAATAATTGGAAAAACAATAGTTGGACATGGTTGGATGATGAGTAAATGTTTCTTCTTACTCCACAAATTATAAATGATAGTCAGTAAAAGAAATTGCACATCCAGGATTTGAACCTGGGACCTCTGGATGGTTATAGAGCAGCGCTCTAGTCAACTAAGCTAATGAGTCAGATGAGTAAGCACGACGATAATATTATCTATAGACCTTCAGTTCAATCCCATCCTCAAAAACAACCCAAACAACTAAATAAGTGAATACATAAACCATTTAAGTAATATATAATATACGTGAATACATAAATAAACCATTTAAGTAGTATATTTTATTGTATTTATTGATTAAAATAGCGCTGCGATAAATGAATTTAGCTTTATTCACAAAGAAATCATCAGACGAGTTGGGACCGTAATGGTAAAGTGTATGGTAAAGTGTTGCCTTGAAACGCGTGTTCATTGAACACTTTACCGTCGTTTCTATAGTATAATATTAATATACATATTTTGTTTTAATTTTAAATGGTAAACTGTTATCAAAATGCGTAGATGTGGACCAATGCGGCTTATATTTCGGAGTTACAACATGCATGATTGGTATAGCTAACACATATGCATATCTTGATAACTCAAAGGCAGTATGAAAAAACGTTTAATTGCCTATTTTAAGCAAAATGTCCCAATGGTAAACTGATGGTAAACTGTTGGTAAAGTGTGTGACACTTTGCAATATTGCATTACTATAACATGTATAATAAAACAAATCCACGCTTGTGTAAGCACTGACCGCTTGGCCTAGTGGATAGGAGCGCTCGTTGGCACCCTTTATCTGTTTATAGCCTGCTTGGCGTTGGTTCGAGTCGCTTTCATGGCGTGGCTTTTTTCCTTTTTTCTGTTATGAGCTATCTTCAATAGATAGGAATAGTATTGCAAATAAACGTTTACTGCTCGGCAAATGTTAACACTTTCAACGCGGCTATTGGTTTAACCACGGTACAAAACAGATTTGTCTAACTTTTATGTCTATCTCAAGGATAACTGAACTAATAATAGGCACGTTTGTACTTATTTGAATGCATTTCATAAGGTGATTCCAAATATTGGTAAAATGACATTCAATAATTTTGACGTTTTTGAAACATTTTGTGCAATTTTGGATTGTCGTCTGCAGACACCTGTCGCATGGAAAGTGTAAATGTATAGTTTCATATTTCAAATAACAAACAAATAGGCAATGTGATAACATTATTAAAAGTATAAACATGTTAATTTCTCAGCAAGAACTTTATACTTTTGATTTATTGATTTATAAACATCAGATTATTACGCGCGGGATCAAGAAACGGGTCAAATTGTAGTTAAATATGACATACATAATTGTTTTCAGTGACCACTCCCTAAATAAAATTAATTCCCTGTCATCATTTTTATTATATTTGTGATGCCCCTATTGTTTACTCAAATCGTGTGTAATATGAGATTCATACGACATTCGGTTTTTGATTTATGACAGAAAAACCAAATTTAGATCAAATATTTTGCATTCCTCTTATACAATCCTGGAAAAAGTCTTGGAACACTTGCGTGTGATTAACGGACAAGTGTCACCCCCACTCCCCCGTACAATGTTGACCAAGGCCAGTGGCTCCTGCAGCTTGCCAGAGTGTCCCAACATTGATCGATGGGGGGTGGGGAAGTAAAAATCTCATTTGAACAATTTCCGTTTATAACAGAAGACACTAAGTATCAATACATGCACACAATACCCAGCACGTGTGCTCAGCTCAGCGTTCGCGTTCCAAGGACTTTTTTCCAAGATTGTATACGCAGATTGCAAAAAATTATCTAAATTTGGTTTTTCTATCACATCTCAAAAACTAAATGTCACATGTATCTCAAATTGCACAGTATTTGGCAGTGGACCATATGCTTGGCATCCCCAGTAATTATTTTTATAAAGACATTCATTTAATACGGGAACGTTCAGTGAAACCAATTCCCTATACTAACTAATGCATTTCGAAGATGTATAATAATTGGCCATTATTGCAATGCATAATGTGGCGTTTTCAGATACTCCTACGAGAGTTATTCATGTATTGTCAGATATGCAAAAGAGTATCTAAAAGTAACGGAATCTATATATGGGGTTGAAAGTAACACAAATAATTGTAAAACAACTTAGGCCTACTTGTAAATAACTATCTTCAGTAGATAGCAGTAACTTCTGTTTGACAGATTCGACAGCTATCTTTCGTATTGCATTAACGGGTTGTAATATAATAATAGATGCTCATTATTCATATGCCCATCTGTTATTATGTTTGTTTTTTTATTTGCGGTCGTTGTTTTGCATCACTTGTGTTGCAAAGGGACGATGAATCCCCCGGCCCAATAATCACCAAGAAAAAATGCAAGAAAAAACACCTTTTTTCAAAACACTTTTTTTTCTGCTCGAATGTTCATAGGCCTATACGTACACTTTTTTGGCTGTTTTTATTAAAAAGAATTTTTGAAAAACTACATTTGGATTTAGTTCTACATTTCCACATATTAATATTAACCAACATTTTTTGGCTCAAATTGTCAAAGGGTGTTTTTGCCTACAGTTTTTGGAATTTATTTTGAACATTTTGAAATTGCTGGTATTTTTTCCCGACACGTTATTCACAAACCATTATTTTATGGATTTTTCAAATATTACTTTTTTCTTACACATTTTTTTCAAAACTGTTGGCATTTATTTTTTGGAAATATTTGAAAATAATTGGAAAAACAATAGTTGGACATGGTTGGATGATGAGTAAATGTTTCTTCTTACTCCACAAATTATAAATGATAGTCAGTAAAAGAAATTGCACATCCAGGATTTGAACCTGGGACCTCTGGATGGTTATAGAGCAGCGCTCTAGTCAACTAAGCTAATGAGTCAGATGAGTAAGCACGACGATAATATTATCTATAGACCTTCAGTTCAATCCCATCCTCAAAAACAACCCAAACAACTAAATAAGTGAATACATAAACCATTTAAGTAATATATAATATACGTGAATACATAAATAAACCATTTAAGTAGTATATTTTATTGTATTTATTGATTAAAATAGCGCTGCGATAAATGAATTTAGCTTTATTCACAAAGAAATCATCAGACGAGTTGGGACCGTAATGGTAAAGTGTATGGTAAAGTGTTGCCTTGAAACGCGTGTTCATTGAACACTTTACCGTCGTTTCTATAGTATAATATTAATATACATATTTTGTTTTAATTTTAAATGGTAAACTGTTATCAAAATGCGTAGATGTGGACCAATGCGGCTTATATTTCGGAGTTACAACATGCATGATTGGTATAGCTAACACATATGCATATCTTGATAACTCAAAGGCAGTATGAAAAAACGTTTAATTGCCTATTTTAAGCAAAATGTCCCAATGGTAAACTGATGGTAAACTGTTGGTAAAGTGTGTGACACTTTGCAATATTGCATTACTATAACATGTATAATAAAACAAATCCACGCTTGTGTAAGCACTGACCGCTTGGCCTAGTGGATAGGAGCGCTCGTTGGCACCCTTTATCTGTTTATAGCCTGCTTGGCGTTGGTTCGAGTCGCTTTCATGGCGTGGCTTTTTTCCTTTTTCTGTTATGAGCTATCTTCAATAGATAGGAATAGTATTGCAAATAAACGTTTACTGCTCGGCAAATGTTAACACTTTCAACGCGGCTATTGGTTTAACCACGGTACAAAACAGATTTGTCTAACTTTTATGTCTATCTCAAGGATAACTGAACTAATAATAGGCACGTTTGTACTTATTTGAATGCATTTCATAAGGTGATTCCAAATATTGGTAAAATGACATTCAATAATTTTGACGTTTTTGAAACATTTTGTGCAATTTTGGATTGTCGTCTGCAGACACCTGTCGCATGGAAAGTGTAAATGTATAGTTTCATATTTCAAATAACAAACAAATAGGCAATGTGATAACATTATTAAAAGTATAAACATGTTAATTTCTCAGCAAGAACTTTATACTTTTGATTTATTGATTTATAAACATCAGATTATTACGCGCGGGATCAAGAAACGGGTCAAATTGTAGTTAAATATGACATACATAATTGTTTTCAGTGACCACTCCCTAAATAAAATTAATTCCCTGTCATCATTTTTATTATATTTGTGATGCCCCTATTGTTTACTCAAATCGTGTGTAATATGAGATTCATACGACATTCGGTTTTTGATTTATGACAGAAAAACCAAATTTAGATCAAATATTTTGCATTCCTCTTATACAATCCTGGAAAAAGTCTTGGAACACTTGCGTGTGATTAACGGACAAGTGTCACCCCCACTCCCCCGTACAATGTTGACCAAGGCCAGTGGCTCCTGCAGCTTGCCAGAGTGTCCCAACATTGATCGATGGGGGGTGGGGAAGTAAAAATCTCATTTGAACAATTTCCGTTTATAACAGAAGACACTAAGTATCAATACATGCACACAATACCCAGCACGTGTGCTCAGCTCAGCGTTCGCGTTCCAAGGACTTTTTTCCAAGATTGTATACGCAGATTGCAAAAAAATTATCTAAATTTGGTTTTTCTATCACATCTCAAAAACTAAATGTCACATGTATCTCAAATTGCACAGTATTTGGCAGTGGACCATATGCTTGGCATCCCCAGTAATTATTTTTATAAAGACATTCATTTAATACGGGAACGTTCAGTGAAACCAATTCCCTATACTAACTAATGCATTTCGAAGATGTATAATAATTGGCCATTATTGCAATGCATAATGTGGCGTTTTCAGATACTCCTACGAGAGTTATTCATGTATTGTCAGATATGCAAAAGAGTATCTAAAAGTAACGGAATCTATATATGGGGTTGAAAGTAACACAAATAATTGTAAAACAACTTAGGCCTACTTGTAAATAACTATCTTCAGTAGATAGCAGTAACTTCTGTTTGACAGATTCGACAGCTATCTTTCGTATTGCATTAACGGGTTGTAATATAATAATAGATGCTCATTATTCATATGCCCATCTGTTATTATGTTTGTTTTTTTATTTGCGGTCGTTGTTTTGCATCACTTGTGTTGCAAAGGGACGATGAATCCCCCGGCCCAATAATCACCAAGAAAAAATGCAAGAAAAAACACCTTTTTTCAAAACACTTTTTTTTCTGCTCGAATGTTCATAGGCCTATACGTACACTTTTTTGGCTGTTTTTATTAAAAAGAATTTTTGAAAAACTACATTTGGATTTAGTTCTACATTTCCACATATTAATATTAACCAACATTTTTTGGCTCAAATTGTCAAAGGGTGTTTTTGCCTACAGTTTTTGGAATTTATTTTGAACATTTTGAAATTGCTGGTATTTTTTCCCGACACGTTATTCACAAACCATTATTTTATGGATTTTTCAAATATTACTTTTTTCTTACACATTTTTTTCAAAACTGTTGGCATTTATTTTTTGGAAATATTTGAAAATAATTGGAAAAACAATAGTTGGACATGGTTGGATGATGAGTAAATGTTTCTTCTTACTCCACAAATTATAAATGATAGTCAGTAAAAGAAATTGCACATCCAGGATTTGAACCTGGGACCTCTGGATGGTTATAGAGCAGCGCTCTAGTCAACTAAGCTAATGAGTCAGATGAGTAAGCACGACGATAATATTATCTATAGACCTTCAGTTCAATCCCATCCTCAAAAACAACCCAAACAACTAAATAAGTGAATACATAAACCATTTAAGTAATATATAATATACGTGAATACATAAATAAACCATTTAAGTAGTATATTTTATTGTATTTATTGATTAAAATAGCGCTGCGATAAATGAATTTAGCTTTATTCACAAAGAAATCATCAGACGAGTTGGGACCGTAATGGTAAAGTGTATGGTAAAGTGTTGCCTTGAAACGCGTGTTCATTGAACACTTTACCGTCGTTTCTATAGTATAATATTAATATACATATTTTGTTTTAATTTTAAATGGTAAACTGTTATCAAAATGCGTAGATGTGGACCAATGCGGCTTATATTTCGGAGTTACAACATGCATGATTGGTATAGCTAACACATATGCATATCTTGATAACTCAAAGGCAGTATGAAAAAACGTTTAATTGCCTATTTTAAGCAAAATGTCCCAATGGTAAACTGATGGTAAACTGTTGGTAAAGTGTGTGACACTTTGCAATAATGCATTACTATAACATGTATAATAAAACAAATCCACGCTTGTGTAAGCACTGACCGCTTGGCCTAGTGGATAGGAGCGCTCGTTGGCACCCTTTATCTGTTTATAGCCTGCTTGGCGTTGGTTCGAGTCGCTTTCATGGCGTGGCTTTTTTCCTTTTTTCTGTTATGATCTATCTTCAATAGATAGGAATAGTATTGCAAATAAACGTTTACTGCTCGGCAAATGTTAACACTTTCAACGCGGCTATTGGTTTAACCACGGTACAAAACAGATTTGTCTAACTTTTATGTCTATCTCAAGGATAACTGAACTAATAATAGGCACGTTTGTACTTATTTGAATGCATTTCATAAGGTGATTCCAAATATTGGTAAAATGACATTCAATAATTTTGACGTTTTTGAAACATTTTGTGCAATTTTGGATTGTCGTCTGCAGACACCTGTCGCATGGAAAGTGTAAATGTATAGTTTCATATTTCAAATAACAAACAAATAGGCAATGTGATAACATTATTAAAAGTATAAACATGTTAATTTCTCAGCAAGAACTTTATACTTTTGATTTATTGATTTATAAACATCAGATTATTACGCGCGGGATCAAGAAACGGGTCAAATTGTAGTTAAATATGACATACATAATTGTTTTCAGTGACCACTCCCTAAATAAAATTAATTCCCTGTCATCATTTTTATTATATTTGTGATGCCCCTATTGTTTACTCAAATCGTGTGTAATATGAGATTCATACGACATTCGGTTTTTGATTTATGACAGAAAAACCAAATTTAGATCAAATATTTTGCATTCCTCTTATACAATCCTGGAAAAAGTCTTGGAACACTTGCGTGTGATTAACGGACAAGTGTCACCCCCACTCCCCCGTACAATGTTGACCAAGGCCAGTGGCTCCTGCAGCTTGCCAGAGTGTCCCAACATTGATCGATGGGGGGTGGGGAAGTAAAAATCTCATTTGAACAATTTCCGTTTATAACAGAAGACACTAAGTATCAATACATGCACACAATACCCAGCACGTGTGCTCAGCTCAGCGTTCGCGTTCCAAGGACTTTTTTCCAAGATTGTATACGCAGATTGCAAAAAAATTATCTAAATTTGGTTTTTCTATCACATCTCAAAAACTAAATGTCACATGTATCTCAAATTGCACAGTATTTGGCAGTGGACCATATGCTTGGCATCCCCAGTAATTATTTTTATAAAGACATTCATTTAATACGGGAACGTTCAGTGAAACCAATTCCCTATACTAACTAATGCATTTCGAAGATGTATAATAATTGGCCATTATTGCAATGCATAATGTGGCGTTTTCAGATACTCCTACGAGAGTTATTCATGTATTGTCAGATATGCAAAAGAGTATCTAAAAGTAACGGAATCTATATATGGGGTTGAAAGTAACACAAATAATTGTAAAACAACTTAGGCCTACTTGTAAATAACTATCTTCAGTAGATAGCAGTAACTTCTGTTTGACAGATTCGACAGCTATCTTTCGTATTGCATTAACGGGTTGTAATATAATAATAGATGCTCATTATTCATATGCCCATCTGTTATTATGTTTGTTTTTTTATTTGCGGTCGTTGTTTTGCATCACTTGTGTTGCAAAGGGACGATGAATCCCCCGGCCCAATAATCACCAAGAAAAAATGCAAGAAAAAACACCTTTTTTCAAAACACTTTTTTTTCTGCTCGAATGTTCATAGGCCTATACGTACACTTTTTTGGCTGTTTTTATTAAAAAGAATTTTTGAAAAACTACATTTGGATTTAGTTCTACATTTCCACATATTAATATTAACCAACATTTTTTGGCTCAAATTGTCAAAGGGTGTTTTTGCCTACAGTTTTTGGAATTTATTTTGAACATTTTGAAATTGCTGGTATTTTTTCCCGACACGTTATTCACAAACCATTATTTTATGGATTTTTCAAATATTACTTTTTTCTTACACATTTTTTTCAAAACTGTTGGCATTTATTTTTTGGAAATATTTGAAAATAATTGGAAAAACAATAGTTGGACATGGTTGGATGATGAGTAAATGTTTCTTCTTACTCCACAAATTATAAATGATAGTCAGTAAAAGAAATTGCACATCCAGGATTTGAACCTGGGACCTCTGGATGGTTATAGAGCAGCGCTCTAGTCAACTAAGCTAATGAGTCAGATGAGTAAGCACGACGATAATATTATCTATAGACCTTCAGTTCAATCCCATCCTCAAAAACAACCCAAACAACTAAATAAGTGAATACATAAACCATTTAAGTAATATATAATATACGTGAATACATAAATAAACCATTTAAGTAGTATATTTTATTGTATTTATTGATTAAAATAGCGCTGCGATAAATGAATTTAGCTTTATTCACAAAGAAATCATCAGACGAGTTGGGACCGTAATGGTAAAGTGTATGGTAAAGTGTTGCCTTGAAACGCGTGTTCATTGAACACTTTACCGTCGTTTCTATAGTATAATATTAATATACATATTTTGTTTTAATTTTAAATGGTAAACTGTTATCAAAATGCGTAGATGTGGACCAATGCGGCTTATATTTCGGAGTTACAACATGCATGATTGGTATAGCTAACACATATGCATATCTTGATAACTCAAAGGCAGTATGAAAAAACGTTTAATTGCCTATTTTAAGCAAAATGTCCCAATGGTAAACTGATGGTAAACTGTTGGTAAAGTGTGTGACACTTTGCAATAATGCATTACTATAACATGTATAATAAAACAAATCCACGCTTGTGTAAGCACTGACCGCTTGGCCTAGTGGATAGGAGCGCTCGTTGGCACCCTTTATCTGTTTATAGCCTGCTTGGCGTTGGTTCGAGTCGCTTTCATGGCGTGGCTTTTTTCCTTTTTTCTGTTATGATCTATCTTCAATAGATAGGAATAGTATTGCAAATAAACGTTTACTGCTCGGCAAATGTTAACACTTTCAACGCGGCTATTGGTTTAACCACGGTACAAAACAGATTTGTCTAACTTTTATGTCTATCTCAAGGATAACTGAACTAATAATAGGCACGTTTGTACTTATTTGAATGCATTTCATAAGGTGATTCCAAATATTGGTAAAATGACATTCAATAATTTTGACGTTTTTGAAACATTTTGTGCAATTTTGGATTGTCGTCTGCAGACACCTGTCGCATGGAAAGTGTAAATGTATAGTTTCATATTTCAAATAACAAACAAATAGGCAATGTGATAACATTATTAAAAGTATAAACATGTTAATTTCTCAGCAAGAACTTTATACTTTTGATTTATTGATTTATAAACATCAGATTATTACGCGCGGGATCAAGAAACGGGTCAAATTGTAGTTAAATATGACATACATAATTGTTTTCAGTGACCACTCCCTAAATAAAATTAATTCCCTGTCATCATTTTTATTATATTTGTGATGCCCCTATTGTTTACTCAAATCGTGTGTAATATGAGATTCATACGACATTCGGTTTTTGATTTATGACAGAAAAACCAAATTTAGATCAAATATTTTGCATTCCTCTTATACAATCCTGGAAAAAGTCTTGGAACACTTGCGTGTGATTAACGGACAAGTGTCACCCCCACTCCCCCGTACAATGTTGACCAAGGCCAGTGGCTCCTGCAGCTTGCCAGAGTGTCCCAACATTGATCGATGGGGGTGGGGAAGTAAAAATCTCATTTGAACAATTTCCGTTTATAACAGAAGACACTAAGTATCAATACATGCACACAATACCCAGCACGTGTGCTCAGCTCAGCGTTCGCGTTCCAAGGACTTTTTTCCAAGATTGTATACGCAGATTGCAAAAAAATTATCTAAATTTGGTTTTTCTATCACATCTCAAAAACTAAATGTCACATGTATCTCAAATTGCACAGTATTTGGCAGTGGACCATATGCTTGGCATCCCCAGTAATTATTTTTATAAAGACATTCATTTAATACGGGAACGTTCAGTGAAACCAATTCCCTATACTAACTAATGCATTTCGAAGATGTATAATAATTGGCCATTATTGCAATGCATAATGTGGCGTTTTCAGATACTCCTACGAGAGTTATTCATGTATTGTCAGATATGCAAAAGAGTATCTAAAAGTAACGGAATCTATATATGGGGTTGAAAGTAACACAA
This sequence comes from Ophiura sarsii, assembly GCA_035610835.1. Taxonomy (NCBI): domain Eukaryota; kingdom Metazoa; phylum Echinodermata; class Ophiuroidea; order Amphilepidida; family Ophiuridae; genus Ophiura; species Ophiura sarsii. The sequence continues at coordinate 53,958,249 of CM069442.1, read as the reverse complement.
ATAATTGTAAAACAACTTAGGCCTACTTGTAAATAACTATCTTCAGTAGATAGCAGTAACTTCTGTTTGACAGATTCGACAGCTATCTTTCGTATTGCATTAACGGGTTGTAATATAATAATAGATGCTCATTATTCATATGCCCATCTGTTATTATGTTTGTTTTTTTGTTTGCGGTCGTTGTTTTGCATCACTTGTGTTGCAAAGGGACGATGAATCCCCCGGCCCAATAATCACCAAGAAAAAATGCAAGAAAAAACACCTTTTTTCAAAACACTTTTTTTTCTGCTCGAATGTTCATAGGCCTATACGTACACTTTTTTGGCTGTTTTTATTAAAAAGAATTTTTGAAAAACTACATTTGGATTTAGTTCTACATTTCCACATATTAATATTAACCAACATTTTTTGGCTCAAATTGTCAAAGGGTGTTTTTGCCTACAGTTTTTGGAATTTATTTTGAACATTTTGAAATTGCTGGTATTTTTTCCCGACACGTTATTCACAAACCATTATTTTATGGATTTTTCAAATATTACTTTTTTCTTACACATTTTTTTCAAAACTGTTGGCATTTATTTTTTGGAAATATTTGAAAATAATTGGAAAAACAATAGTTGGACATGGTTGGATGATGAGTAAATGTTTCTTCTTACTCCACAAATTATAAATGATAGTCAGTAAAAGAAATTGCACATCCAGGATTTGAACCTGGGACCTCTGGATGGTTATAGAGCAGCGCTCTAGTCAACTAAGCTAATGAGTCAGATGAGTAAGCACGACGATAATATTATCTATAGACCTTCAGTTCAATCCCATCCTCAAAAACAACCCAAACAACTAAATAAGTGAATACATAAACCATTTAAGTAATATATAATATACGTGAATACATAAATAAACCATTTAAGTAGTATATTTTATTGTATTTATTGATTAAAATAGCGCTGCGATAAATGAATTTAGCTTTAAAAAACGTTTAATTGCCTATTTTAAGCAAAATGTCCCAATGGTAAACTGATGGTAAACTGTTGGTAAAGTGTGTGACACTTTGCAATAATGCATTACTATAACATGTATAATAAAACAAATCCACGCTTGTGTAAGCACTGACCGCTTGGCCTAGTGGATAGGAGCGCTCGTTGGCACCCTTTATCTGTTTATAGCCTGCTTGGCGTTGGTTCGAGTCGCTTTCATGGCGTGGCTTTTTTCCTTTTTTCTGTTATGAGCTATCTTCAATAGATAGGAATAGTATTGCAAATAAACGTTTACTGCTCGGCAAATGTTAACACTTTCAACGCGGCTATTGGTTTAACCACGGTACAAAACAGATTTGTCTAACTTTTATGTCTATCTCAAGGATAACTGAACTAATAATAGGCACGTTTGTACTTATTTGAATGCATTTCATAAGGTGATTCCAAATATTGGTAAAATGACATTCAATAATTTTGACGTTTTTGAAACATTTTGTGCAATTTTGGATTGTCGTCTGCAGACACCTGTCGCATGGAAAGTGTAAATGTATAGTTTCATATTTCAAATAACAAACAAATAGGCAATGTGATAACATTATTAAAAGTATAAACATGTTAATTTCTCAGCAAGAACTTTATACTTTTGATTTATTGATTTATAAACATCAGATTATTACGCGCGGGATCAAGAAACGGGTCAAATTGTAGTTAAATATGACATACATAATTGTTTTCAGTGACCACTCCCTAAATAAAATTAATTCCCTGTCATCATTTTTATTATATTTGTGATGCCCCTATTGTTTACTCAAATCGTGTGTAATATGAGATTCATACGACATTCGGTTTTTGATTTATGACAGAAAAACCAAATTTAGATCAAATATTTTGCATTCCTCTTATACAATCCTGGAAAAAGTCTTGGAACACTTGCGTGTGATTAACGGACAAGTGTCACCCCCACTCCCCCGTACAATGTTGACCAAGGCCAGTGGCTCCTGCAGCTTGCCAGAGTGTCCCAACATTGATCGATGGGGGGTGGGGAAGTAAAAATCTCATTTGAACAATTTCCGTTTATAACAGAAGACACTAAGTATCAATACATGCACACAATACCCAGCACGTGTGCTCAGCTCAGCGTTCGCGTTCCAAGGACTTTTTTCCAAGATTGTATACGCAGATTGCAAAAAAATTATCTAAATTTGGTTTTTCTATCACATCTCAAAAACTAAATGTCACATGTATCTCAAATTGCACAGTATTTGGCAGTGGACCATATGCTTGGCATCCCCAGTAATTATTTTTATAAAGACATTCATTTAATACGGGAACGTTCAGTGAAACCAATTCCCTATACTAACTAATGCATTTCGAAGATGTATAATAATTGGCCATTATTGCAATGCATAATGTGGCGTTTTCAGATACTCCTACGAGAGTTATTCATGTATTGTCAGATATGCAAAAGAGTATCTAAAAGTAACGGAATCTATATATGGGGTTGAAAGTAACACAAATAATTGTAAAACAACTTAGGCCTACTTGTAAATAACTATCTTCAGTAGATAGCAGTAACTTCTGTTTGACAGATTCGACAGCTATCTTTCGTATTGCATTAACGGGTTGTAATATAATAATAGATGCTCATTATTCATATGCCCATCTGTTATTATGTGTTTTTTTTATTTGCGGTCGTTGTTTTGCATCACTTGTGTTGCAAAGGGACGATGAATCCCCCGGCCCAATAATCACCAAGAAAAAATGCAAGAAAAAACACCTTTTTTCAAAACACTTTTTTTTCTGCTCGAATGTTCATAGGCCTATACGTACACTTTTTTGGCTGTTTTTATTAAAAAGAATTTTTGAAAAACTACATTTGGATTTAGTTCTACATTTCCACATATTAATATTAACCAACATTTTTTGGCTCAAATTGTCAAAGGGTGTTTTTGCCTACAGTTTTTGGAATTTATTTTGAACATTTTGAAATTGCTGGTATTTTTTCCCGACACGTTATTCACAAACCATTATTTTATGGATTTTTCAAATATTACTTTTTTCTTACACATTTTTTTCAAAACTGTTGGCATTTATTTTTTGGAAATATTTGAAAATAATTGGAAAAACAATAGTTGGACATGGTTGGATGATGAGTAAATGTTTCTTCTTACTCCACAAATTATAAATGATAGTCAGTAAAAGAAATTGCACATCCAGGATTTGAACCTGGGACCTCTGGATGGTTATAGAGCAGCGCTCTAGTCAACTAAGCTAATGAGTCAGATGAGTAAGCACGACGATAATATTATCTATAGACCTTCAGTTCAATCCCATCCTCAAAAACAACCCAAACAACTAAATAAGTGAATACATAAACCATTTAAGTAATATATAATATACGTGAATACATAAATAAACCATTTAAGTAGTATATTTTATTGTATTTATTGATTAAAATAGCGCTGCGATAAATGAATTTAGCTTTAAAAAACGTTTAATTGCCTATTTTAAGCAAAATGTCCCAATGGTAAACTGATGGTAAACTGTTGGTAAAGTGTGTGACACTTTGCAATAATGCATTACTATAACATGTATAATAAAACAAATCCACGCTTGTGTAAGCACTGACCGCTTGGCCTAGTGGATAGGAGCGCTCGTTGGCACCCTTTATCTGTTTATAGCCTGCTTGGCGTTGGTTCGAGTCGCTTTCATGGCGTGGCTTTTTTCCTTTTTTCTGTTATGAGCTATCTTCAATAGATAGGAATAGTATTGCAAATAAACGTTTACTGCTCGGCAAATGTTAACACTTTCAACGCGGCTATTGGTTTAACCACGGTACAAAACAGATTTGTCTAACTTTTATGTCTATCTCAAGGATAACTGAACTAATAATAGGCACGTTTGTACTTATTTGAATGCATTTCATAAGGTGATTCCAAATATTGGTAAAATGACATTCAATAATTTTGACGTTTTTGAAACATTTTGTGCAATTTTGGATTGTCGTCTGCAGACACCTGTCGCATGGAAAGTGTAAATGTATAGTTTCATATTTCAAATAACAAACAAATAGGCAATGTGATAACATTATTAAAAGTATAAACATGTTAATTTCTCAGCAAGAACTTTATACTTTTGATTTATTGATTTATAAACATCAGATTATTACGCGCGGGATCAAGAAACGGGTCAAATTGTAGTTAAATATGACATACATAATTGTTTTCAGTGACCACTCCCTAAATAAAATTAATTCCCTGTCATCATTTTTATTATATTTGTGATGCCCCTATTGTTTACTCAAATCGTGTGTAATATGAGATTCATACGACATTCGGTTTTTGATTTATGACAGAAAAACCAAATTTAGATCAAATATTTTGCATTCCTCTTATACAATCCTGGAAAAAGTCTTGGAACACTTGCGTGTGATTAACGGACAAGTGTCACCCCCACTCCCCCGTACAATGTTGACCAAGGCCAGTGGCTCCTGCAGCTTGCCAGAGTGTCCCAACATTGATCGATGGGGGGTGGGGAAGTAAAAATCTCATTTGAACAATTTCCGTTTATAACAGAAGACACTAAGTATCAATACATGCACACAATACCCAGCACGTGTGCTCAGCTCAGCGTTCGCGTTCCAAGGACTTTTTTCCAAGATTGTATACGCAGATTGCAAAAAAATTATCTAAATTTGGTTTTTCTATCACATCTCAAAAACTAAATGTCACATGTATCTCAAATTGCACAGTATTTGGCAGTGGACCATATGCTTGGCATCCCCAGTAATTATTTTTATAAAGACATTCATTTAATACGGGAACGTTCAGTGAAACCAATTCCCTATACTAACTAATGCATTTCGAAGATGTATAATAATTGGCCATTATTGCAATGCATAATGTGGCGTTTTCAGATACTCCTACGAGAGTTATTCATGTATTGTCAGATATGCAAAAGAGTATCTAAAAGTAACGGAATCTATATATGGGGTTGAAAGTAACACAAATAATTGTAAAACAACTTAGGCCTACTTGTAAATAACTATCTTCAGTAGATAGCAGTAACTTCTGTTTGACAGATTCGACAGCTATCTTTCGTATTGCATTAACGGGTTGTAATATAATAATAGATGCTCATTATTCATATGCCCATCTGTTATTATGTGTTTTTTTTATTTGCGGTCGTTGTTTTGCATCACTTGTGTTGCAAAGGGACGATGAATCCCCCGGCCCAATAATCACCAAGAAAAAATGCAAGAAAAAACACCTTTTTTCAAAACACTTTTTTTTCTGCTCGAATGTTCATAGGCCTATACGTACACTTTTTTGGCTGTTTTTATTAAAAAGAATTTTTGAAAAACTACATTTGGATTTAGTTCTACATTTCCACATATTAATATTAACCAACATTTTTTGGCTCAAATTGTCAAAGGGTGTTTTTGCCTACAGTTTTTGGAATTTATTTTGAACATTTTGAAATTGCTGGTATTTTTTCCCGACACGTTATTCACAAACCATTATTTTATGGATTTTTCAAATATTACTTTTTTCTTACACATTTTTTTCAAAACTGTTGGCATTTATTTTTTGGAAATATTTGAAAATAATTGGAAAAACAATAGTTGGACATGGTTGGATGATGAGTAAATGTTTCTTCTTACTCCACAAATTATAAATGATAGTCAGTAAAAGAAATTGCACATCCAGGATTTGAACCTGGGACCTCTGGATGGTTATAGAGCAGCGCTCTAGTCAACTAAGCTAATGAGTCAGATGAGTAAGCACGACGATAATATTATCTATAGACCTTCAGTTCAATCCCATCCTCAAAAACAACCCAAACAACTAAATAAGTGAATACATAAACCATTTAAGTAATATATAATATACGTGAATACATAAATAAACCATTTAAGTAGTATATTTTATTGTATTTATTGATTAAAATAGCGCTGCGATAAATGAATTTAGCTTTATTCACAAAGAAATCATCAGACGAGTTGGGACCGTAATGGTAAAGTGTATGGTAAAGTGTTGCCTTGAAACGCGTGTTCATTGAACACTTTACCGTCGTTTCTATAGTATAATATTAATATACATATTTTGTTTTAATTTTAAATGGTAAACTGTTATCAAAATGCGTAGATGTGGACCAATGCGGCTTATATTTCGGAGTTACAACATGCATGATTGGTATAGCTAACACATATGCATATCTTGATAACTCAAAGGCAGTATGAAAAAACGTTTAATTGCCTATTTTAAGCAAAATGTCCCAATGGTAAACTGATGGTAAACTGTTGGTAAAGTGTGTGACACTTTGCAATAATGCATTACTATAACATGTATAATAAAACAAATCCACGCTTGTGTAAGCACTGACCGCTTGGCCTAGTGGATAGGAGCGCTCGTTGGCACCCTTTATCTGTTTATAGCCTGCTTGGCGTTGGTTCGAGTCGCTTTCATGGCGTGGCTTTTTTCCTTTTTTCTGTTATGAGCTATCTTCAATAGATAGGAATAGTATTGCAAATAAACGTTTACTGCTCGGCAAATGTTAACACTTTCAACGCGGCTATTGGTTTAACCACGGTACAAAACAGATTTGTCTAACTTTTATGTCTATCTCAAGGATAACTGAACTAATAATAGGCACGTTTGTACTTATTTGAATGCATTTCATAAGGTGATTCCAAATATTGGTAAAATGACATTCAATAATTTTGACGTTTTTGAAACATTTTGTGCAGTTTTGGATTGTCGTCTGCAGACACCTGTCGCATGGAAAGTGTAAATGTATAGTTTCATATTTCAAATAACAAACAAATAGGCAATGTGATAACATCTTGACAACCGCATTCATTATGCTGTTCTTGACTCTGATCCAACTAACACATTTTCTCAACAGATTCAGCATACCCTGGATGACATGCATCAGCGTCATGAGCTCTCTGACAAGGCCTTTGAGTTTCTATCTCCCAAAGATTGCAGTGCTGCCCGCTTCTACCTCCTTCCTAAGATCCATAAGCCGGGAAACCCAGGCAGACCCATCATCTCTGGCAACGGCTCCCCAACAGAGCATATATCCCTCTTTGTCGATAACTTCATCAAGCCTCTTGTTCCACAGGTTCCCTCCTATATCCATGACACCCCAGACTTTCTCAGGAAACTCGAAGCCATCAAGAACCAAGTTCCAAGCACCGCTATTATTGGCACATTTGATGTCAAGTCCCTCTATACCAACATTCCCCATCAGGAAGGCATAGAAGCAAGCCGTGCAGCTTTGGCTAAGATTGGTCATTCTAGTCCTCCCATACCTGATATTGAATGCCTCATGAACCATGTCCTAACCAAGAACAATTTCACTTTCATGGACAGGACCTACTTGCAGGTACATGGCACAGCTATGGGTACTAGGATGGCTCCGTCATGGGCCTGTCTTTTCATGTCTAGGCTGGAGGAACAATTGTTAGCTGAAGCACCTTGTCGACCTTGGATTTGGTTGCGGTACATCGATGACATATTCTTTGTCTGGACCAGTGATGAAAGCAGTCTCCTCACATTCATTGATCACATGAACTCATTTCACAGGACCATTAAGTTCACTTCTGACTACTCCCACCAACAGGCACACTTTCTTGATGTAACCATACAGAAAGCTGAGAATGGTATACTGTCTACAGATCTCTTCACCAAGCCTACAGATACGCACCAGTATCTCCATGCTTCAAGCTGCCACCCTCGCCATTGTAAGACTGGCATAGCATATAGCCAGGCTCTCCGTCTCCGACGTATTTGTTCTAACGAATCTAGATTCTCATATCATGCACAGAATTTGAAGAAGCATCTGGTTACCAGGGGTCACAGCTCCACCAAAGTCCAGCAAGCCATCAAGAAAGTCCACTCTCTCCCGAGAGCCACAGTCCTTCAGGAGAAGCCCAGAAACCAAGACCCCACCCCTAAGATTCCCCTTGTTACCACATTTCATCCTAACCTTCCTCCTCTACGTCACATCACCAACACCAACCACCACATTCTCCACACATCAGACCGTCTTCGTCGTGCAGTTCCTGACATACCCATCCTGGCCTACAGGCGCCCTCGCAACCTTCGAGATATGTTAGTACGTGCTACCATTCCCCCATTAACTGATGATTCTCTCCCTACGCAGCATGGCACTTCTAAGTGCGAGTCGACCAGCAGGTGCGTCGTTTGCCGGGAACACATCAAGGAAGGTGATTCCTTCACCAGTCACACCACCCATGCCACCTACAAGACGAAGGGTCACATCACTTGCACAACATCTAATGTAATTTACCTCTTATCATGTAGAGTGTGTGGAGTCCAGTATGTTGGTGAGACCAAAAACTCACTGAAGAAGCGCTTCTATGGACACAGATCGACGGTCAACACCAATAAGCCACCTGTCGGACACCACTTTAACCTTCCCAACCACACTATGTCTGACATGATCTTACAGGGCATTGAATCTTTAGGCAGCCGTTCAGAAGTGGTACGTCTCAGTAGAGAGAAGCTATGGATGAAGCGTCTTCTCACTATTCAGCCCCATGGCCTAAACATCCAGGAAGGGAACGATTAGACTCAACACTGCCCCCTTCCCCCCCCCCCCCCCCCCCCCCCATTGTATCTGATTAACCTATCACTTGTATTTTTTACCCATTTGTTTTTCTTCACTCCATTTTTCAATTTTTTACTTCTTGATATGTGTGATACTTTGTTTTCATTTTCAACATTATCTCCTATGCACAGTTATTTTCATCACTCGTTCCAGTGCTTTTCCATTATTTGTTACCATAGGCCTAGTCTTACTCCTACTTTGTTAATTATTGTTTTCTCATGCTTTCTCTCAGTCCTTTTACATTTCCATCTATTTCATTATTTATTTGTAAGCCATCAATCACCACCATGGATTTTTTTATATCCCATTTGCCTTTTAATTCTTAATCTCCCCTTTGTCTATGTCATCCTTTTGTTACATTATCCACTTCATCAATCAGCTGTCAAGTTTGATATTCCTTACCCTATTCATCCATCTGTCACTTTGACCCCCACTGTGTTACATCACTTCCTGCCTATTGTTCCTCTGTCTATATATATGCTGTGTATGTTGTCTTCTGTCATTCAACCTTCGATAAAGATTCTGTTAGAATCGAAACGTCAGGTCCTCTTATATTTATTACATTATTAAAAGTATAAACATGTTAATTTCTCAGCAAGAACTTTATACTTTTGATTTATTGATTTATAAACATCAGATTATTACGCGCGGGATCAAGAAACGGGTCAAATTGTAGTTAATATGACATACATAATTGTTTTCAGTGACCACTCCCTAAATAAAATTAATTCCCTGTCATCATTTTTATTATATTTGTGATGCCCCTATTGTTTACTCAAATCGTGTGTAATATGAGATTCATACGACATTCGGTTTTTGATTTATGACAGAAAAACCAAATTTAGATCAAATATTTTGCATTCCTCTTATACAATCCTGGAAAAAAGTCTTGGAACACTTGCGTGTGATTAACGGACAAGTGTCACCCCCACTCCCCCGTACAATGTTGACCAAGGCCAGTGGCTCCTGCAGCTTGCCAGAGTGTCCCAACATTGATCGATGGGGGGTGGGGAAGTAAAAATCTCATTTGAACAATTTCCGTTTATAACAGAAGACACTAAGTATCAATACATGCACACAATACCCAGCACGTGTGCTCAGCTCAACGTTCGCGTTCCAAGGACTTTTTTTCCAAGATTGTAGCTCAAATAACTGCGATTTGAACTCAGCCTACAAAGCATGTAAAGTCTATGGGAGCCGAATTAGTGATGTACGCCCTTTGTTAAAGGTACATCCCGGGAGTTCGGGGTCCGAGCATGCCCAGTGAATATGTATGTTCAATGCGTTGAAAATTAACGAATGCCGACGCAGTCTTGGGTGGTTATTTTAATCAAAAACTCAAAAATAACGGCAGTAGGCCTACTTCAAAAAACTCGTGTGAGCCGAGTTTCTTCAATTATTTTACGATATTTTTTGCATTTTGAGTGTGGCCCTGAAAGCCCCCCTTCAATATACCCCTCCCCTCCCACCACCAATCAATGTTGCTAGGCCACGGGCTGATGTTTGGCAAGTTGGGCGACTCAACATTGATTAGGGGGGAAAGGGGGATGAATTTACATTAGGCCTACTAAGTGTTCGAACACTTTTTTCTAACATAATAATGTAAGAGATGATTACTGACCATAATTTGTTGTCGGAAAAATAGTATTGCAGAACAGACGTAGTGACACGCTCAATTATTACGCATATTAATAAAGTTCGATTAGGCCTAACTCATGATAAAACCATATAATAATTAACACATAGTAAAACATCAATTGAATGTTTAGAAATCCATCAATTTGTTATAGTTAGCACTTGACATGAACAATGTTTTTGACCTTTATTAGTTAGAGCATGCCCTACTTTACTGAAATTGCATTGAAATAAGTACAAACGTGCCTAGTATTGGTCCAGTAATCCTTGAGATAGACTTTGAAAGTTGAAATGTTATTGAAAAATCTGCTTTGCGTATACCGCGTGGAAAGCGTTAAATCGTCCCTCTTCAGAAGTTGAAATGTGTTTGGATTAAAGTCATCACATTAATTAAATTAAATACAAACACCTCAGAATTTAACAGTCACAATAATTTATTCACTATGTATTTGGTGTCGGTAATGCTATACATTTCAAGTATATGACAAGATACATAATCATAATGACCTTTACATTTACACACATTTAGATATATTCAACAATTCAATCGTACGAACAATTCCTTAACATTCACCGTTCCCAATCATATTACACAAGATGACGGGCCTAAACCACCCTGATAACCATGCCAAATCGCAGAAGAATAGCTTGCATACTTTTGGAGCTACACGCCAAAAACCAAATTTAGATGATTTCCTTAAGCGATTTTATACACAATCATAGAAAAAAGGTGTTCGAACACTGACCATTGTTTGCACCGTTTAATTACCATATAGTACGCATTTAAGAGTCATGTGAAAATACCAATTTGCATCTGCTAGCCTGAAAGCCCCCCCCCCCCCCCCTTCAATATACCCCTCCCCTCCCCCCACCAATCAATGTTGCTAGGCCACGGGCTGATGTTTGGCAAGTTGGGCGACTCAACATTGATCAGGGGGGAAAGGGGGATGAATTTACATTAGGCCTACTAAGTGTTCGAACACTTTTTTTCTAACATTGTCTGAGCTATTGAAAACACGCGCTGTCATGCCTCACGTTTTACATCATAACTTGAGAACCACTAATTCGATTTCATTGTGATTTTTACACATTGTAGCGTATACAATGCGCAATAAGACCACTCAATATTATTAATAAATATCAGGAGGCCAGCAGTGTAGCGTATTTACCGTTAAAAGGTCAATTTTTACGGTTTCGAACTTTGGTGACCGGCTCGCGCATTCGTGGGTACGAGAGAACGATGCTATCTCCCGCGGAATTGATAGACAGCTTTCAACAGTTAAATATTAATTAGCCAGCTGACCAATCAGGTTGCTACTTTGCAGAAATAATCTATGAATATGTATGATTTCTACATAATATTTCAATCAGCCTCCAGACCTCTCCATCGTCTCCAGGATGCACCGGTTAGTCGGGGTCATGCAACGAAAAGTGAGTTTTGTGTGTCATGTTTACGATTATAAATCAAGGTGGCAATGGGTGCATTAGATAGAATATTGTCTTATTATCGGTATACTAGTATCAAGTAAGGCCTTTAATTCATTTTAAACTCTCATTCATAAATGTCCGTGGTCTACAATTTCTGTAATATGAAATCTAAAATTGCTCTCTGATTATGCCAGATCGATCACGCTCCGTTGAAAGGTTTCCGAATTTTGCAGTCTCGTATTTTACTGTGCACGATGTATTGGGTTTAAATAATGCAATGAAAATGTGACATGGGCTGGCGATCTTAGCTTCAAAATGGATGCATATTGTAGATGAATAAAAACATTACATGACTCTTGAATACGATTGACTAGTAAAAGCCGATGTGGATACATTTTGGGGAATTAAGGATGTAAGGGGAGAGTGCAGTGTGATCGAGTGTGCTTTGATTCTTTGAAGCCTTTCTTTGTTTAAAAATTAACAAAAAGCTGGTCTTGAATCCTTGATAAGCATGATAAATAAGTGAGATAGGGGTAAGATTAATTTTTGGTTGAAAATGAGAATGATTATGAATGAGATCAAACTTGGGCAGGCTTTTTTTACGGATTAGACCGTGCATGAAATTAATACAGTTCTGTCTCTGAATGTAGAGCACGACAAAATGGTTAGAGTTCATTTATACTCTTATCGCTGCCAATAATTTGGCAATTGGATGTCATCGATTTGCACCTGATTGATTTTTTTTTTACATTTGACTATCCCATGCAGATTGTGACCAGTCAATATGATGTACATCTATCCCCACGTCAACAAGCAGCGGACGCAATAATTCCTTGGTGAGACATATTTGTTTTGTTTGTTACACAGTCGGTCTGTACGGACACACGCTTGGGTCCTGAAGGGACCTACGGAACACTAGGGCTAGGCTGTAGGGTCAAGCAAATTGCTGCTCAGGCCAAGCTTAATTAAAAAGCCTAGGTGAGCATGCTGGTTGGCTGAATGAAATAAAAGTAAGAAAAGATGGGTTATATTTAAGTCATGTACATACTGTATAGCATACAGGCCCTAACTGCTATCTACGGTAGATAGCAATAACTACTATAGCACCAAATGCCCACGCCACAATGATAGAATATATTATTATGAAGATTAATTAGCATCACGTCATAGCATAAAAAGAAAAAAGAAAAAAGAAAAAGAAATGAATAAAAAGAATAAATAAAATACATCAATGAAAATAAGATCTAGAAGAGAATTAAAATAAGAAAGAATAAGTAATAAAAGTAAGATAGGCCAATGACAGATTCGAACCCACTACCATTACATTTAGGTTTGGTAACAAACGAGCGATCTATCGACTGAGCTAAACGAGGTGTTGATAGTGAAAGGTTTTCAGAAAAGATACAATTGCATTCGGGGGAATATATGAAGTGTATCCGTAAAACAGAGCGGAACGGACTACTAAGGTGTTTGTAACATGATTGTCACTCACCTAATCTACATTCCATTGAATTGAAACATGACATCAATGACTTGTATGGATTAGGCTATCAGATACACATCCGATAGGAATATCTTGAGTCTTAAAAGACTGAACAAAGTGTAGTGAGAGCAACAACATATCTACAAATAGAATGCATGGAGAACCTGAAAGGTGATGGTAAAGGTAAACCGTTGGCGATTTCTCATTGGCATAACACACACTGCAACGATTTACCGTCTTTTAAATTAAAAAAAACTATAGTATATAATTTTACTTGTTGGTGGTAAATCGTTCAAAATGCGTGTTTGTCTATGAGCATGATGATGGTCAACCGTTAACGATTTACCATTTACCAAAATCATCAATAGAACCCGTTTGATCAATGTAAGCTATTATAGTTTTGCGTCATCAGTCTGAGAGAACATTACGTTAATAATGTAAGAGATGATTACTGACCATAATTTGTTGTCGGAAAAATAGTATTGCAGAAAAGACGTAGTGACACGCTCAACTATTACGCATATTAATAAAGTTCGATTAGGCCTAACTCATGATAAAACCATATAATAATTAACACATAGTAAAACATCAATTGAATGTTTAGAAATCCATCAATTTGTTATAGTTAGCACTTGACATGAACAATGTTCTTGACCTTTATTAGTTAGATCATGACCTACTTTACTGAAATGCATTGAAATAAGTACAAACGTGCCTAGTATTGGTCCAGTAATCCTTGAGATAGACTTTGAAAGTTGAAATGTTTTTGAAAAATCTGCTTTGCGTATACCGCGTGGAAAGCGTTAAATCGTCCCTCTTCAGAAGTTGAAATGTGTTTGGATTAAAGTCATCACATTAATTAAATTAAATACAAACACCTCAGAATTTAACAGTCACAATAATTTATTCACTATGTATTTGGTGTCGGTAATGCTATACATTTCAAGTATATGACAAGATACATAATCATAATGACCTTTACATTTACACACATTTAGATATATTCAACAATTCAATCGTACGAACAATTCCTTAACATTCACCGTTCCCATTCATATTACACAAGATGACGGGCCTAAACCACCCTGATAACCATGCCAAATCGCAGAAGAATAGCTTGCATACTTTTGGAGCTACACGCCAAAAACCAAATTTAGATGATTTCCTTAAGCGATTTTATACACAATCATAGAAAAAAGGTGTTCGAACACTGACCATTGTTTGTACCGTTTAATTACCATATAGTACGCATTTTTAGAGTCATGTGAAAATACCAATTTGCATCTGCTAGCCTGAAAGCCCCCCTTCAATATACCCCTCCCCTTCCCCACCAATCAATGTTGCTAGGCCACGGACTGATGTTTGGCAAGTTGGGCGACTCAACATTGATCAGGGGGGAAAGGGGGATGAATTTACATTAGGCCTACTAAGTGTTCGAACACTTTTTTTCTAACATTGTCTGAGCTATTGAAAACACGCGCTGTCATGCCTCACGTTTTACATCATAACTTGAGAACCACTCATTCGATTTCATTGTGATTTTTACACAATGTAGCGTATACAATGCGCAATAAGACCTCTTAATATTATTAATAAATATTAACAACTTTTTACACAATGATGATTTTCAACCAATATTTCCTTCAAATTTCAACATATTTAGAATGGCGCAATTCGTATATGTACAGGTAACGGTTATATAAATGGAACACACATGTAATATTTTGGTATTAATGACAACCAATTTCATCTAAACGTTGATACAAACTCGAATGCAAGCTCATGGGTAATATTTAAGTCATGTACATACTGTATAGCATATAGGCCCTAACTGCTATCTACGGTAGATAGCAATAACTACTATAGCACCAAATGCCCACGCCACAATGATAGAATATATTGTTATGAAGATTAATTAGCATCACGTCATAGCATAAAAAGAAAAAAGAAAAAAGAAAAAGAAATGAATAAAAAGAATAAATAAAATACATAAATGAAAATAAGATCTAGAAGAGAATTTAAAAAAAAGAATAAGTAATAAAAGTAAGATAGGCCAATGACAGATTCGAACCCACTACCATTACATTTAGGTTTGGTAACAAGCGAGCGATCTATCGACTGAGCTAAACGAGGTGTTGATAGTGAAAGGTTTTCAGAAAAGATACTATTGCATTCGGGGGAATATATGAAGTGTATCCGTAAAACAGAGCGAAACGGACTACTAAGGTGTTTGTAACATGATTGTCACTCACCTAATCTACATTCCATTGAATTGATACATGACATCAATGACTTGTATGGATTAGGCTATCAGATACACATCCGATAGGAATATCTTGAGTCTTAAAAGACTGAACAAAGTGTAGTGAGAGTGTCACGAGCCGAGTTAGCTCGAGTTCACTGAAACACTTTACTCTAGACAGACTTTAAATTAACAACACTTTAATATAACAGACATAGCATAATATGATGAAATTGGCAAAGCAATGCGCTATCGCGGTCAGTGATCACTGATTACAGAAGAAGACTAAGTGCACTTATCGTTCGTATATGTTTCAGGTACGGCGGTTTGCCATCCAACTCCGACGTATAAATATCAAGACAGTTCTCCATTTGTCAATGTTCTGTTATGAATCTGCCGCATATTCTTCGAAGTAAGGTTCAAACAGTTCAAACAGTTATCCACTTTTCATGGTATGTATCTGCCGCAGAGGTACCCTGGATTACAGTTCTCAAGTTCTCTGAGTTTATTTGTAACTCCATGAGGTATTTTCCTGATGTATCCACTGGGCTCTTCTCTCTGTTCCATTCACGTCTATGATCTAGAACTCATGATGATTGGCATTCGGCCCTCAGGCCCACAGCCCTTCCGTCCCGTTTTCCGTCGTATCTCCTTCTGCCTTTTCTGTTTGTTTTGTTTTGCTTTCTCCCGGGTGGTTCCGTCGCCACGAAGCCCGCGTATTGTCGCATTGCGTATATTGTTGCGTATTGTCGCATTGCGTATAGTGTTGCGTATTATAGCCTTGGACCCTGACACTACCCCCCTCTTTTGGCGAATGCTATTTTTATGATAGCATTCGTCTATCCTAAGCGTAAGTTATTCGTCATAAATATACAAAATAATATCTCACTGAACTAAAATATTGCGTCAATCGATAATCATTACAACCTCGTTATCGAAACCCTCGTGTTTTAAAATATTATAGAGTTCATAATCTAAATGGAATATCTTTTAATGTTAATTGAGATCCCATAGCATTTGGTGGTTGAGAATATCAATTTATTACGCCCTGCTTTGCATTTACTAATCACACATGATATATTTACAATCTTTTTTCCTGCGCCTCCAGTCGCATGGCATGCGCGCGCTAAATCCTAAGCGCACCGGATACGCGCCCGAATACTTGTCCCCTTTCTTTCTATTCCATTGAGCCCAACGCCTTAATTTAGACTTCAGCTCGACTCGTCTGACAACCCTTGCTTCTGAAACCATGACATACTCAAACCTTTTACCAACACTTATATTTGACCTATCAAGTCCTGAAGGTTTCTTCTCCTCTAGTATCTGACTACCTATCCACTGAACTAATTTACCACCGCCCTTTCCAAACCATATCCAGACCTCACGCAACCGTCCCTCACAACTGTATTACCCCGACATTTCACCACTGGAATTCCACGCAAAGCGTTTCTAATTGTTTCGCTTTCTTCGACAGTCTCTGCCACCACATAAGACACTTGATTTCTGTCAATCTTTACACCTATTTCAGAACAATGGAACTTCGTACTTACACTCCCAGAATCCACAACATCTTCCAGAATCCCTACTTAGTTTATTTGACTTTCAATCTTCCCTTTCACGGAAATATGACTAAAATCAACCACGGATTTCTCCGCATTTCCAGATTTCTGCCCAGCAACATCATGACACCCCATGACATTATCCAACTGTGACTCTGGAAAAAGCACCTTGACATCCTCATCATGCTGTTTCCCACTTGCATCAACATCACCATACAGTATTCCCAAGTCATTCAAACAAGTCATTTCCTCCAATACATTTACCTGTGACTCTCCAATTGTCCCATTAACCAAATTACGTTCCCGACTGTTCACAGTCACCTGCATATCCATGGGCAAATTTTCACTCACAACCTTTTCCGAACACCTACTCTCTGATAACTCACTCCCCAAATATTCTTTATTAACAACATCAACAACATCCTTACCATCAAATCTCCCGGTTTTAGGATCTTCGTCATGTACAATCTGTACCTTAAACCAATTACATAAAGTAACATACCTATCATCATCTATCAGCTTTTTATTAGCTTCCCGACCTTTCGTCATTCTATAACAATTCCTGGCATTTGCCTGACTAATCACCACAATTTCTCTTGTATCAACATTGAAATCAGCACGACTTGTATTCACGAAAACCCCTGCGTTTGTTGTGGAGCGCTTTCCACTTTTCGCTGGCCTTATTTTATTCGGCCGCTGTTTGCCGACATTATTTCTGTCTACCCGAAATCTTTCACACAACGCAATTTTTAGCGCAGAATAGCTTACTTTCTCGTCAGTATTCAACTGATCATAAATATCAAAAGCTTCACCGCTTAGACATTCCACTAGTTTTGGCAAATACGCTTCTTGCGGCGATTTGCGATACTGCGCTAGGCGTTCAAATCTGATCAGGTATGCCACAATATCATCGCGATTATTGTCAAAACTCGGCGTTGTAATAATGCATTCCGATATTCTACGTTGAAGCTCAATATTGGCTAATTCGAACCTAGCCGCCTCGATAGCTTTATCTAATTCCACCAAATGCTCAATTGATCTCATCGTTCCAAATGTTTCAACCAAAATTAATAATACAAATATATTCCACTACACAAAATTTATCTCTTCCAAATAAAGAGATTTCCCGGACGAGCCCCCAATTGTCATGAGCCGAGTTAGCTCGAGTTCACTGAAACACTTTACTCTAGACAGACTTTAAATTAACAACACTTTAATATAACAGACATAGCATAATATGATGAAATTGGCAAAGCAATGCGCTATCGCGGTCAGTGATCACTGATTACAGAAGAAGACTAAGTGCACTTATCGTTCGTATATGTTTCAGGTACGGCGGTTTGCCATCCAACTCCGACGTATAAATATCAAGACAGTTCTCCATTTGTCAATGTCCTGTTATGAATCTGCCGCATATTCTTCGAAGTAAGGTTCAAACAGTTCAAACAGTTATCCACTTTTCATGGTATGTATCTGCCGCAGAGGTACCCTGGATTACAGTTCTCAAGTTCTCTGAGTTTATTTGTAACTCCATGAGGTATTTTCCTGATGTATCCACTGGGCTCTTCTCTCTGTTCCATTCACGTCTATGATCTAGAACTCATGATGATTGGCATTCGGCCCTCAGGCCCACAGCCCTTCCGTCCCGTTTTCCGTCGTATCTCCTTCTGCCTTTTCTGTTTGTTTTGTTTTGCTTTCTCCCGCGTGGTTCCGTCGCCACGACGCCCGCGTATTGTCGCATTGCGTATATTGTTGCGTATTGTCGCATTGCGTATAGTGTTGCGTATTATAGCCTTGGACCCTGACAGAGAGCAACAACATATCTACAAATAGAATGCATGGAGAACCTGAAAGGTGATGGTAAAGGTAAACCGTTGGCGATTTCTCATTGGCATAACACACACTGCAACGATTTACCGTCTTTTAAATTAAAAAAAAACTATAGTATATAATTTTACTTGTTGGTGGTAAATCGTTCAAAATGCGTGTTTGTCTATGAGCATGATGATGGTCAACCGTTAACGATTTACCATTTACCAAAATCATCAATAGAATCCGTTTGATCAATGTAAGCTATAGTTTTGCGTCATCAGTCTGAGAGAACATTATGTTAATAATGTAAGAGATGATTACTGACCATAATTTGTTGTCGGAAAAATAGTATTGCAGAAAAGACGTAATGACACGCTCAACTATTACGCATATTAATAAAGTTCGATTAGGCCTAACTCATGATAAAACCATATAATAATTAACACATAGTAAAACATCAATTGAATGTTTAGAAATCCATCAATTTGTTATAGTTAGCACTTGACATGAACAATGATCTTGACCTTTATTAGTTAGATTATGACCTACTTTACTGAAATGCATTGAAATAAGTACAAATGTGCCTAGTATTGGTCCAGTAATCCTTGAGATAGACTTTGAAAGTTGAAATGTTTTTGAAAAATCTGCTTTGCGTATACCGCGTGGAAAGCGTTAAATCGTCCCTCTTCAGAAGTTGAAATGTGTTTGGATTAAAGTCATCACATTAATTAAATTAAATACAAACACCTCAGAATTTAACAGTCACAATAATTTATTCACTATGTATTTGGTGTCGGTAATGCTATACATTTCAAGTATATGACAAGATACATAATCATAATGACCTTTACATTTACACACATTTAGATATATTCAACAATTCAATCGTACGAACAATTCCTTAACATTCACCGTTCCCATTCATATTACACAAAATGACGGGCCTAAACCACCCTAATAACCATGCCAAATCTCAGAAGAATAGCTTGCATACTTTTGGAGCTACACGCCAAAAACCAAATTTAGATGATTTCCTTAAGCGATTTTATACACTGTCTGAGCTATTGAAAACACGCGCTGTCATGCCTCACGTTTTACATCATAACTTGAAACCCCTCATTCGATTTCATTGTGATTTTTACACATTGTAGCGTATACAATGCGCAATAAGCCTACTCAATATTATTAATAAATATTAACAACTTTTTACACAATGATGATTTTCAACCAATATTTCCTTCAAATTTCAACATATTTAGAATGGCGCAATTCGTATATGTAAAGGTAACGGTTATATAAATGGAACACACATGTAATATTTTGGTATTAATGACAACCAATTTCATCTAAACGTTGATACAAACTCGAATGCAAGCTCATGGGTAATATTTAAGTCATGTACATACTGTATAGCATAATAGGCCCTAACTGCTATCTACGTTAGATAGCAATAACTACTATAGCACCAAATGCCCACGCCACAATGATAGAATATATTGTTATGAAGATTAATTAGCATCACGTCATAGCATAAAAAGAAAAAAGAAAAAAGAAAAAGAAATGAATAAAAGGAATAAATAAAATACATCAATGAAAATAAGATCTAGAAGAGAATTAAAAAAAGAAAGAATAAGTAATAAAAGTAAGATAGGCCAATGACAGATTCGAACCCACTACCATTACATTTAGGTTTGGTAACAAGCGAGCGATCTATCGACTGAGCTAAACGAGGTGTTGATAGTGAAAGGTTTTCAGAAAAGATACTATTGCATTCGGGGGAATATATGAAGTGTATCCGTAAAACAGAGCGAAACGGACTACTAAGGTGTTTGTAACATGATTGTCACTCACCTAATCTACATTCCATTGAATTGATACATGACATCAATGACTTGTATGGATTAGGCTATCAGATACACATCCGATAGGAACATCTTGAGTCTTAAAAGACTGAACAAAGTGTAGTGAGAGCAACAACATATCTACAAATAGAATGCATGGAGAACCTGAAAGGTGATGGTAAAGGTAAACCGTTGGCGATTTCTCATTGGCATAACACACACTGCAACGATTTACCGTCTTTTAAATTAAAAAAAACTATAGTATATATATAATTTTACTTGTTGGTGGTAAATCGTTCAAAATGCGTGTTTGTCTATGAGCATGATGATGGTCAACCGTTAACGATTTACCATTTACCAAAATCATCAATAGAACCCGTTTGATCAATGTAAGCTATAGTTTTGCGTCATCAGTCTGAGAGAACATTATGTTAATAATGTAAGAGATGATTACTGACCATAATTTGTTGTCGGAAAAATAGTATTGCAGAAAAGACGTAGTGACACGCTCAACTATTACGCATATTAATAAAGTTCGATTAGGCCTAACTCATGATAAAACCATATAATAATTAACACATAGTAAAACATCAATTGAATGTTTAGAAATCCATCAATTTGTTATAGTTAGCACTTGACATGAACAATGATCTTGACCTTTATTAGTTAGATCATGACCTACTTTACTGAAATGCATTGAAATAAGTACAAACGTGCCTAGTATTGGTCCAGTAATCCTTGAGATAGACTTTGAAAGTTGAAATGTTTTTGAAAAATCTGCTTTGCGTATACCGCGTGGAAAGCGTTAAATCGTCCCTCTTCAGAAGTTGAAATGTGTTTGGATTAAAGTCATCACATTAATTAAATTAAATACAAACACCTCAGAATTTAACAGTCACAATAATTTATTCACTATGTATTTGGTGTCGGTAATGCTATACATTTCAAGTATATGACAAGATACATAATCATAATGACCTTTACATTTACACACATTTAGATATATTCAACAATTCAATCGTACGAACAATTCCTTAACATTCACCGTTCCCATTCATATTACAGAAGATGACGGGCCTAAACCATCCTGATAACCATGCCAAATCTCAGAAGAATAGCTTGCATACTTTTGGAGCTACACGCCAAAAACCAAATTTAGATGATTTCCTTAAGCGATTTTATACACTGTCTGAGCTATTGAAAACACGCGCTGTCATGCCTCACGTTTTACATCATAACTTGAAACCCCTCATTCGATTTCATTGTGATTTTCACACATTGTAGCGTATACTATGCGCAATAAGACCAATCAATATTATTAATAAATATTAACAACTTTTTACACAATGATGATTTTCAACCAATATTTCCTTCAAATTTCAACATATTTAGAATGGCGCAATTCGTATATGTACAGATAACGGTTATATAAATAATAATAATAATAATAATAATAAATAGGCTCTTATATAGCGCAGAAATACCAGCAAAGGCCTCTAGGCGCTTTACAATAAAAAAACCCAGATACAAGCAATAACAAGCAATAAAAAACAACTACTCATTAAAAAACCCGACATAATAATGCACATTGATAAATAAAACAAAGCATTAAAAATGAGTGGACCGGCACTCAACAAGATCTATACAAAAATAAAAACATGCTAAAAGTTTTATAAATACACAATAATAAGTAAAAGAGTTGAATAACATGAATAAAATGGAGTGATGCAGCAGAACACATATTATACAGATGGATAATTGAAAAGATGAGTTTTTAAAAGTTTCTTGAATGTGGCTAGTGATTCGGCATTCCTAATCTGCTGCGGCAACCCGTTCCACAACTTTGGCGCAGAAACAGAGAAAGCTCGTTCACCGTAAGTTGCAGTTGATACAGTCCGCGGTGATTCAAGAAGACCTTTCGATGATGACCGGAGCGAGCGATTAGGTGTGTAGGGTTTGAGTAGTTCTTTTAAGTAAGGTGGAGCAAGTCCGTTTAGCGATTTGTAAGTGAGCATGAGGATTTTGAAGACAATTCGGTCTTTCACAGGAAGCCAGTGCAGCTCATTTCGACGTTGATCGCTGATGTTTACGCAATTTTTGCCATATAGTCCGAGAACAAGTCGCACAGCACTATTTTGCACACGCTGAAGTTTGAAGATCGCAGAAACTGGAAGACCATAAAGCAGGCTGTTGTTTGCATCAAGTCTGGATGTCACAAAGGCATGTATCAGACGCTCTGCTGTAGGACGGTCGATATACTTGCGAATCCGACCAATTTTGGAGATAGCCAGACACGCCGCGCGACACACTTTATTCACATGTGATGATAGAGTCATGTGCTGATCCATTAGGGCTCCGAGATTACGCACTTCAGAAACTATATCAACTTCCGAATCACCAACATTTATAGTAGAGAAGTGAGCAGGATTCTTAATAAAACGTGAATTTAGACGCAATACCTCAGTCTTTAAATGGAACACACATGTAATATTTTGGTATTAATGACAACCAATTTCATCTAAACGTTGATACAAACTCGGATGCAAGCTCATGGGTAATATTTAAGTCATGTACATACTGTATAGCATAATAGGCCCTAACTGCTATCTACGGTAGATAGCAATAACTACTATAGCACCAAATTCCCACGCCACAATGATAGAATATATTGTTATGAAGATTAATTAGCATCACGTCATAGCATAAAAAGAAAAAAGAAAAAGAAAAAGAAATGAATAAAAAGAATAAATAAAATACATCAATGAAAATAAGATCTAGAAGAGAATTAAAAAAAGAAAGAATAAGTAATAAAAGTAAGATAGGCCAATGACAGATTCGAACCCACTACCATTACATTTAGGTTTGGTAACAAGCGAGCGATCTATCGACTGAGCTAAACGAGGTGTTGATAGTGAAAGGTTTTCAGAAAAGATACTATTGCATTCGGGGGAATATATGAAGTGTATCCGTAAAACAGAGCGAAACGGACTACTAAGGTGTTTGTAACATGATTGTCACTCACCTAATCTACATTCCATTGAATTGATACATGACATCAATGACTTGTATGGATTAGGCTATCAGATACACATCCAATAGGAATATCTTGAGTCTTAAAAGACTGAACACAGTGTAGTGAGAGCAACAACATATCTACAAATAGAATGCATGGAGAACCTGAAAGGTGATGGTAAAGGTAAACCGTTGGCGATTTCTCATTGGCATAACACACACTGCAACGATTTACCGTCTTTTAAATTAAAAAAAACTATAGTATATATATAATTTTACTTGTTGGTGGTAAATCGTTCAAAATGCGTGTTTGTCTATGAGCATGATGATGGTCAACCGTTAACGATTTACCATTTACCAAAATCATCAATAGAACCCGTTTGATCAATGTAAGCTATAGTTTTGCGTCATCAGTCCGAGAGAACATTATGTTAATAATGTAAGATGATTACTGACCATAATTTGTTGTCGGAAAAATAGTATTGCAGAAAAGACGTAGTGACACGCTCAATTATTACGCATATTAATAAAGTTCGATTAGGCCTAACTCATGATAAAACCATATACTAATTAACACATAGTAAAACATCAATTGAATGTTTAGAAATCCATCAATTTGTTATAGTTAGTACTTGACATGAACAATGTTCTTGACCTTTTTTAGTTAGATCATGCCCTACTTTACTGAAATGCATTGAAATAAGTACAAACGTGCCTAGTATTGGTCCAGTAATCCTTGAGATAGACTTTGAAAGTTGAAATGTTTTTGAAAAATCTACTTTGCGTATACCGCGTGGAAAGCGTTAAATCGTCCCTCTTCAGAAGTTGAAATGTGTTTGGATTAAAGTCATCACATTAATTAAATTAAATACAAACACCTCAGAATTTAACAGTCACAATAATGTATTCACTATGTATTTGGTGTCGGTAATGCTATACATTTCAAGTATATGACAAGATACATAATCATAATAACCTTTACATTTACACACATTTAGATATATTCAACAATTCAATCGTACGAACAATTCCTTAACATTCACCGTTCCCATTCATATTACACAAAATGACGGGCCTAAACCACCCTGATAACCATGCCAAATCTCAGAAGAATAGCTTGCATACTTTTGGAGCTACACGCCAAAAACCAAATTTAGATGATTTCCTTAAGCGATTTTATACACTGTCTGAGCTATTGAAAACACGCGCTGCATGTCATGCCTCACGTTTTACATCATAACTTGAGAACCACTCATTCGATTTCATTGTGATTTTCACACATTGTAGCGTATACAATGCGCAATAAGACCAAATAATATTAATAATAAATATTAACAACTTTTTACACAATGATGATTTTCAACCAATATTTCCTTCAAATTTCAACATATTTAGAATGGCGCAATTCGTATATGTACAGATAACGGTTATATAAATAATAATAATAATAATAATAATAAATAGGCTCTTATATAGCGCAGAAATACCAGCAAAGGCCTCTAGGCGCTTTACAATAAAAAAAAAACAGATACAAGCAATAACAAGCAATAAAAAACAACTACTCATTAAAAAACCCGACATAATAATGCACATTGATAAATAAAACAAAGCATTAAAAATGAGTGGACCGGCACTCAACAAGATCTATACAAAAATAAAAACATGCTAAAAGTTTTATAAATACACAATAATAAGTAAAAGAGTTGAATAACATGAATAAAATGGAGTGATGCAGCAGAACACATATTATACAGATGGATAATTGAAAAGATGAGTTTTTAAAAGTTTCTTGAATGTGGCTAGTGATTCGGCATTCCTAATCTGCTGCGGCAACCCGTTCCACAACTTTGGCGCAGAAACAGAGAAAGCTCGTTCACCGTAAGTTGCAGTTGATACAGTCCGCGGTGATTCAAGAAGACCTTTCGATGATGACCGGAGCGAGCGATTAGGTGTAGGGTTTGAGTAGTTCTTTTAAGTAAGGTGGAGCAAGTCCGTTTAGCGATTTGTAAGTGAGCATGAGGATTTTGAAGACAATTCGGTCTTTCACAGGAAGCCAGTGCAGCTCATTTCGACGTTGATCGCTGATGTTTACGCGATTTTTGCCATATAGTCCGAGAACAAGTCGCACAGCACTATTTTGCACACGCTGAAGTTTGAAGATCGCAGAAACTGGAAGACCATAAAGCAGGCTGTTGTTTGCATCAAGTCTGGATGTCACAAAGGCATGTATCAGACGCTCTGCTGTAGGACGGTCGATATACTTGCGAATCCGACCAATTTTGGAGATAGCCAGACACGCCGCGCGACACACTTTATTCACATGTGATGATAGAGTCATGTGCTGATCCATTAGGGCTCCGAGATTACGCACTTCAGAAACTATATCAACTTCCGAATCACCAACATTTATAGTAGAGAAGTGAGCAGGATTCTTAATAAAACGTGAATTTAGACGCAATACCTCAGTCTTTAAATGGAACACACATGTAATATTTTGGTATTAATGACAACCAATTTCATCTAAACGTTGATACAAACTCGAATGCAAGCTCATGGGTAATATTTAAGTCATGTACATACTGTATAGAATATAGGCCCTAACTGCTATCTACGGTAGATAGCAATAACTACTATAGCACCAAATGCCCACGCCACAATGATAGAATATATTGTTATGAAGATTAATTAGCATCACGTCATAGCATAAAAAGAAAAAAGAAAAAAGAAAAAGAAATGAATAAAAAGAATAAATAAAATACATAAATGAAAATAAGATCTAGAAGAGAATTAAAAAAAGAAAGAATAAGTAATAAAAGTAAGATAGGCCAATGACAGATTCGAACCCACTACCATTACATTTAGGTTTGGTAACAAGCGAGCGATCTATCGACTGAGCTAAACGAGGTGTTGATAGTTAAAGGTTTTCAGAAAAGATACTATTGCATTCGGGGGAATATATGAAGTGTATCCGTAAAACAGAGCGAAACGGACTACTAAGGTGTTTGTAACATGATTGTCACTCAGCTAATCTACATTCCATTGAATTGATACATGACATCAATGACTTGTATGGATTAGGCTATCAGATACACATACGATAGGAATATCTTGAGTCTTAAAAGACTGAACAAAGTGAGAGCAACAACATATCTACAAATAGAATGCATGGAGAACCTGAAAGGTGATGGTAAAGGTAAACCGTTGGCGATTTCTCATTGGCATAACACACACTGCAACGATTTACCGTCTTTTAAATTAAAAACAACCATAGTATATAATTGTACTTGTTGGTGGTAAATCGTTCAAAATGCGTGTTTGTCTATGAGCATGATGATGGTCAACCGTTAACGATTTACCATTTACCAAAATCATCAATAGAACCCGTTTGATCAATGTAAGCTATAGTTTTGCGTCATCAGTCTGAGAGAACATTATTTTAATAATGTAAGAGATGATTACTGACCATAATTTGTTGTCGGAAAAATAGTATTGCAGAAAAGACGTAGTGACACGCTCAATTGTTACGCATATTAATAAAGTTCGATTAGGCCTAACTCATGATAAAACCATATAATAATTAACACATAGTAAAACATCAATTGAATGTTTAGAAATCCATCAATTTGTTATAGTTAGCACTTGACATGAACAATGTTCTTGACCTTTATTAGTTAGATCATGCCCTACTTTACTGAAATGCATTGAAATAAGTACAAACGTGCCTAGTATTGGTCCAGTAATCCTTGAGATAGACTTTGAAAGTTGAAATGTTATTGAAAAATCTAATTTGCGTATACCGCGTGGAAAGCGTTAAATCGTCCCTCTTCAGAAGTTGAAATGTGTTTGGATTAAAGTCATCACATTAATTAAATTAAATACAAACACCCCAGAATTTAAGTCACAATAATTTATTCACTATGTATTTGGTGTCGGTAATGCTATACATTTCAAGTATATGACAAGATACATAATCATAATGACCTTTACATTTACACACATTTAGATATATTCAACAATTCAATCGTACGAACAATTCCTTAACATTCACCGTTCCCATTCATATTACACAAGATGACGGGCCTAAACCACCCTGATAACCATGTTAAATCGCAGAAGAATAGCTTGCATACTTTTGGAGCTACACGCCAAAAACCAAATTTAGATGATTTCCTTAAGCGATTTTATACACAATCATTGAAAAAAGGTGTTCGAACACTGACCATTGTTTGCACCGTTTAATTACCATATAGTACGCATTTTTAGAGTCATGTGAAAATACCAATTTGCATCTGCTAGCCTGAAAGACCCCCTTCAATATACCCCTCCCCTCCCCCCACCAATCAATGTTGCTAGGCCACGGGCTGATGTTTGGCAAGTTGGGCGACTCAACATTGATCAGGGAGGAAAGGGGGATGAATTTACATTAGGCCTACTAAGTGTTCGAACACTTTTTTCTAACATTGTCTGAGCTATTGAAAACACGCGCTGTCATGCCTCACGCTTTACATCATAACTTGAAAACCACTCATTCGATTTCATTGTGATTTTCACACATTTTAGCGTATACAATGCGCTATAAGACAAATCAATATTATTAATAAATATTAACAACTTTTTACACAATGATGATTTTCAACCAATATTTCCTTCAAATTTCAACATATTTAGAATGGCGCAATTCGTATATGTACAGATAACGGTTATATAAATGG
Source organism: Ophiura sarsii (assembly GCA_035610835.1). NCBI lineage: Eukaryota > Metazoa > Echinodermata > Ophiuroidea > Amphilepidida > Ophiuridae > Ophiura > Ophiura sarsii. The sequence continues at coordinate 53,929,910 of CM069442.1, read as the reverse complement.
AACACACATATAATATTTTGGTATTAATGACAACCAATTTCATATAAACGTTGATACAAACTCGAATGCAAGCTCATGGGTAATATTTAAGTCATGTACATACTGTATAGCATATAGGCCCTAACTGCTATCTACGGTAGATAGCAATAACTACTGTAGCACCAAATGCCCACGCCCAATGATAGAATATATTGTTATGAAGATTAATTAGCATCACGTCATAGCATAAAAAGAAAAAAGAAAAAGAAATGAATAAAAAGAATAAATAAAATACATAAATGAAAATAAGATCTAGAAGAGAATTAAAAAAAGAAAGAATAAGTAATAAAAGTAAGATAGGCCAATGACAGATTCGAACCCACTACCATTACATTTAGGTTTGGTAACAAGCGAGCGATCTATCGACTGAGCTAAACGAGGTGTTGATAGTGAAAGGTTTTCAGAAAAGATACTATTGCATTCGGGGGAATATATGAAGTGTATCCGTAAAACAGAGCGAAATGGACTACTAAGGTGTTTGTAACATGATTGTCACTCACCTAATCTACATTCCATTGAATTGATACATGACATCAATGACTTGTATGGATTAGGCTATCAGATACACATCTGATAGGAATATCTTGAGTCTTAAAAGACTGAACAAAGTGTAGTGAGAGCAACAACATATCTACAAATAGAATGCATGGAGAACCTGAAAGGTGATGGTAAAGGTAAACCGTTGGCGATTTCTCATTGGCATAACACACACTGCAACGATTTACCGTCTTTTAAATTAAAAAACTATAGTATATAGCCTGAAAGCCCCCCTTCAATATACCCCTTCCCTCCCCCCACCAATCAATGTTGCTAGGCCACGGGCTGATGTTTGGCAAGTTGGGCGACTCAACATTGATCAGGGGGGAAAGGGGATGAATTTACATTAGGCCCACTAAGTTAGTGTTCGAACACTTTTTTCTAACATTGTAGGCCACTCTGTGAAAAAATAGTTTTTTCGTTGTGGTTTCAACGCCAACGTCATTTATTCCGTCTAATGTGTCGCTGTTTGACTAATTCAATAATATAAAAACTATACGTAACTCAAAATGTGATATTATATAAAAAAAAAGCAAATCGGGGGCACATATTAGGATATTCAGCCTTTTCAGCCTAGCACACAGTGAAAAAGTATAGAAAAAGTAAATATAAATGGAATGTAAACTGCTTGATAGCAGAAGAAAAACATGGCTGACCATCGCCAGAGCGAAACAGTGAAAAAATGGGTGTCATTGGGACCGCCACAGCGGAACAGGGGGAAAAATGGGTGTCACCAGGCCCGCCACAGCGCCCCAGCGGAACAGGAAAATCAGAGAGTGAAAAAGTAGATACAAATGGAATATTATCTGCTTTACAGCAGAAGGAAAACATGGCTGACCAGCGCCAAAGCGGAACAGGGAAAAATGGATGTCATCGAGACCGCCACAGCGGAACAGAGGAAAAATGGATATCATCGGGGCCGCCACAGCGCCACAGCGGAACAGGAAAATTAGAGAGTGAGAAAGTAAATATAAATGGAATGTAAACTGCTTGATAGCAGAAGGAAATAATGGCTGACCATCGCCACAGCGGAACAGTGAAAACATGGGTGTCATCGGGACCGCCACAGCGGAACAGGGGGGAAAATGGGTGTCACCAGGCCCGCCACAGCGCCCCAGCAGAACAGGAAAATTAGAGAGTGAAAAAGTAGATACAAATGGAATATTATCTGCTTTACAGCAGAAGGAAAACATGGCTGACCAGCGCCACAGCGGAACAGAGGAAAAACGGGTGTCATCGGGACCGCCACAGCGGAACAGGGAAATTGCATAGTAAAAAAGGTAAATATAACGTTGACTATAAAATTCTTCGTAGCTAGGAAAACATGGCGTACCGGCGCCACAGCGGAACAGGGGGAAAATGGGTGTCACCGGGACCGCCACAGCGGAACAGTGAAATTACATGGTCAAAAGGTAAATATAATGTTAAATATAAATTGCTTTATAGCAGTAACAAAACATGGCTTACTGGCGCCACAGCGGAACAGGAAAAATTGTGTGTAATCACGGGCGCCACAGAGGAACAGGGCTTATATCGAGTGTCATTTCGGGCGCCCCATGGAATCAGAAAAAGTAACGAGTGAAAAATTTATATATATTTTCATAAAACATGAAATGCTTTATAGATGAAGGAACAAATAGCTTGTAACGGAGTGGTGCCACAGCAGAACAGGCAAAATATGGGGTCACCTGGGGCAAAATCCGACATGTTAGTTCAATCTCCCAGTCCCGGGGTTGGTCAGTCCCGGGGTTGTTTTAGGTTTTTACCTCCCCGACCACCAACCCCCTGAGTGTTTTAACATATAATTTATAATCAATATAGTTTCCATGGTGTTTGTTAATAGTAGAGGAATAATCAGTCTCAGGAGGCCTTATTTTAAAAGTAACCTGAACACAAAAATAAACAGCATGAATTATATATCAAATTAAAGCTACAACCCTCAGAAATCTGGCTATGGGTATGCATTTGTTGATATACAGGGTGTATCAAAAAAAATAGGACACTTTTTGATGATGGTTTAAATCCTTGTTAAATCACTGAAGCATGACCAATTTTTATTTTAATGTAAAGAACAACTGATAAAGATAAAATCCTGAAAAGATGAGAAAAATCCATTATTAATTAAGGAAATTGTGACCTATTAGGCAAGGCAATCTATTTTGTAGTATGTACAATGGTCATTCACACAGTATCAGTATATTAACATTAACGTGCACACTACTGCCAATTCTACTTCTTATCATGCTAATGAACCATCTACAGTGGGTTCGAGAACTGTTTTAATTTGCACAGAATATGCATGCCGTCTGATTTGTGGATTAGGCCTATTTAGCCAGTATTGATTTGTGCCAGAATAATGGATCACCAAACTAATCTTTGCTATTGACTGATAGATTATTTTCTATGTTTATAATTATTGAAACGTATTGAAACGTAAACCATGTTATTACTGGTCTATACATGTAAATCCCATTGTACAAACCAGTAAATGACATGGTTTACGCAAATTATGCTAGTGTTTTTATTTTTCATCGGATTGATCTCATATCTTCAGGATATCATAATAATTAATTGGGCTTTACATTGAGACTAAATTGGTCATGGTCCAATGATTATAACAAGTATTACACTGTCATGAAAAAGTGTCCTAATTTTTTTGATACACCCTGTAGGGGGTGCATCTATGAGTTTTGGGCCGTTTCCATGGCAACCATCAACTAGATTAATAGTATTTTAAAAAATCATTACATTTTTAAAATCAATTTTTATCAATCTAAAACAATTCAAAGAACCTTTTCCTTCATGATCTTAACTTTCTCTGATAATGATAAATAAATGTTCTTTTGATTATTATTTTGGTTACCATGGTAACCAAAACGCCTTTTTGGTTATTTTTAATAGAAATTTGAGATTTTCAAATTTGGTCGTTTATTATATTTCTGAAAGTTTTTGGTCTTTTATCTTTTAGTGTTACTAATCACCGAAAGCAAATGTTTTTCTGCTATAAAATACCTTTTTTTACCAAAATAGCACCTTTTCCACGATTTTACACATTTTTAAAAAGAAATGCAAATTTCTCAATTTTTCATCAACAAAATATGAAATGCTCAATTTAATGTTGTTTATCTAGTACATATCAAATTACGCCAATCGAATCACATGCAAAGAAAATAATGCAGACATTTGGTTTCAAATTTGTATGTCTTACTACAGGAATTTGGTTTTTAGTTTGTTCATATCTCATGATATAAGCTTTTCTACAGGGTAACGCCAATGTGTAAAAATCTCGACCAAAAATTGTAATGGCTCACTTTCAAATTGCCTTAGAAGTACCTTACCATGGAAAAAAACCAGTGCAAATAGCACATTAAATTTAAGCTACAAAAATCTTACTCTGGGCTATGCACAGGTCATATGTGGGGACATGCCTCCGTTTTAGGGTTGTTTCCATGGTAACCTTAAAAATGTAATAACAATGTTTGGGAAAATCAAGAACAAATTTCAAATCAATTTTAGTTACCATTTACTATTTCAGATCAAATTTTCCTCTACGTATATTACTAATAGTTATTTAATTGTTCTAACAATTGCAAGCATATGATCTTTTGTTATTTATTTTTGTTACCATGGCAACCAAAATTCCAATTTTAGTCAATACAACCGAATTGTTCTTATTGTAAGATAGGCTTTTACGACGTGTATTCATAATATAAGTTAAAGGTTTTAACGGGTTCGCCGTCGGACGAGTTTTAATCTGTCAAGCTTTCGTCAGGATTAGCTCTGACTTCTTCAGGACCAATTTATTATAATATTAAACAAAACATAGAGATTGCCACTTCTCTTGTTATCATCATTTGCGCTGCCCCTTGCCCGATGATTTGAGAGTAGGTGCCCTTTCCTACTTGTGAAAGAATTGGTGGCTCTGAAAAGAGCCGTTCAGATGGATTGCCGCTTCCACTGAACACGTAGGTTGCCACTGGCCTACTATACATAAATTTGGTTATAATAGAACCTCCAAAGGACTTCCCCTTGACCAATGTAAACGTAGAGACTGCCCCTTGTCTACTACAGACTACAAAAGTATAATGCACAGTAGCACGGTCATTGATCTGTAAAGATCGTTTGACGCTGTAACGAACTTGAGCAGGGTATACTGTATAATGGTTCATTGCGGACCTGGCTGAAAAAATTACCAGACTGTTATGGATTGGCGGGATTGATTGATACACTTGTTCTTGTTTTATGATGATTTAATCATTTTACATAAATCAGAATAAAATATTTGGACTTTTATTATTATTAACTAAATAATAAAAATGGTTTTCATCTAGAAGATCTCTTGCCTTCTCAATATAAACTTGTGTGTCTTTCTGTTGTAACTGTTATTAGTATGGGTGTTCAAATCATTAATAATTCTTCTCCTTAATTCAATTTAACGGGTAAAAGAAATTTGTCACACTTGAGTGACCCTTGCATTGTTTTATTTGACAAGTGGTTAGCGACTTCTAAATGAAGTGGTATTTGATAAAACATTACAATACCGACAGCGAAAGGATCAATTCGTTTGTTATGAAATGATTAAAGCGTGGTAATTTGTGTCATAAATAGGCCTTAAAGCTGTCTATTGTCCCTCAGTGCAACCATCCTAAGCACACTCTCGAAAATCAGGAGAAAGACCAAACAAGATGCTGGATTATCAAGTGGGTTTCTATTCATTAACAGGAATAAGTTTTACATGTAGAGAGAGAAAGAGAGGGATAGACTGTTACTTACTAGTCTCTCTGTGGACATTGACAATTTTTGATTGGTTCAAGGATAATGTTTACTTAATCGGACATATTTACGAAAAATAAGTGCAATATTATGTCTATTGATTTTATCAAAATACTATATCGTTTATTATTCACATTATCAGATATTCACTGGTGACAATTTTTATTCAATATCCTCATCTAGTTTATCATGTTTATGAATATCCCTTGCGGACTATTTAATCCTTGCAATTATTATTTATTAACTGACAGTGGTGATACGATATAATCCATATTTCATGTTTTAATCTATTAGGAGACAATTTGGAACAAGTCTATTGTCTACTTAATTCTTTTAATAAACAAGATGTGTAATGCTTTACATCATAATCCTAGTAAACATTATTAAGCTCGTTAAGCTTGAAATTAAAAACCGTGTTTTTGGTGAAAAAACAGCTCCTGTACAGAAATAGTCATATTTACTTAACGGTATAAAATAGCGTGATTTTTATTTCCAGATGATAGCAAAGAAATGGCGCAATCATTTAAAGTTTTGTTTGCCTTCATTTTGTGGCAAGAAATATTTTATTTTATTTTTTCAATTAGGGTAAACTTTTTTTTGACTCACCCTTTTCAATTTTCGAACTCATTTGATGCGATCTGGTGTATACTTTTGACTAACATTATATCAAAAAACCACCTTTTCTTCTTTCCAATAAATATTTGTTTTTTATCAATGCACGAAAGAAGTTGAGCATAACTGATATATTCTTGATTTAAGTATACATGGTTTAAAAGCTCGAACAGGGGGGAGACTGAGGCCCCTCAGAATTGAATTTATTTTTCAATTTTCGAACCCATTTGGTGCGATTTGGTGTGTACTTTTGACCAATATTTTAATGAAAAGCAAAAAAAGCAGATTGGGCGGATATTTTGGTCGATTTTCCACGTTGATAAAAAATTCTGAACAAAGTGGGGGGTAGAGTTAGGGATATTGACAAAAGGATTGTTGGTTCAGCCTCTACTACTACCAATACATTTTCACTGTTCTTCTGTGAGGAACAAGGATGTACCAAACTTTTCAGATATATACTGATATGCAACAGCACATGGACGTAGGTGAGCACATAACTGAAACAGAAAAGGAATCAAATATGATACCCTTTTCATAGATTTCTTTAAGAAAATGTTGTTACTATTTCATCGGTCACTTTATTGTTAGAGTTTGACAATTTTGACAATTTTGACACCGGTTGAGTAACTTATTTCACAATATGTTATTTCTCGTTTTTTTATAAACAGAAAGGAACTTCTGATCCATGTTTGAACAAACATATAATTTCAGTTAGATTCACTGTAGGCTAAATATTAGCCAATATCGATCATCTAAAGTATCTGCAAGTGTCGCAAAACACCATTTGCTAGTCAAACCTACACCCCTATTAAATATAATTGAATAATCCAAGGGTACTTAACGACGTTCACACTTTAATTTCAGTTAGATTCAATTTAGGCTAAATATTAGCCAATATCGATCATCTAAAGTAGGCCTACATGTAAGTGTCGCCAAACACATTTGCTAGTCAAAACTACACCCCTATTTAATATAATGGAATAATCCAAGGGTACTTAACGACGTTCACACTTTAAAACAAACAATAAAGAACAAGGAATATCAAGACGTTCACATATTGAACACAGTGTGTTGCCTTCTCATTAAAAGAATTGACACACCTACAAAAACATTAATTGTTATCTGATGTTTGAACATTTTAATAGTACCCCTGTGAAAGAATAGAACAATCCAACATCATTATACTTTAAAAATGTATGTTATACATTTTGTAGTCTTTTCTAATCGATATCATGCTAATTCACTGAAGAAATAGTGAGTAATACAGAGAAAAATACAACGACTGTACCTTTGGTATGACACAGGTGAATTTGACTAATGTTGAAAGTTGAGGTATTAAATGGTTGTGAGTTATTAAGAGTGTTAAAGTCTCCGTCGTTTTGAATGCATTGTTGGATGAGGCATTGTCCCCAGCAAAGATCAATAATTCTAACTCTGCTGGGATTTGTACAATGAAAGAGTAAACTAGACATAAGCTGCGATCGGAGATCGCGGATATTAGTCTAGCGTATTACATTTTGCCCCTTGACCTCAAGTTCACGATCAGAGGAATCTTTTGACCTATTCTGACAATCATCAGTCATTTTCACTCGGACAAGTAGCATTTTGAGTAAATTAAGTGAAAATTTACATTTTGACCTCTAGTGACCCCAACAAAATTTCGATTCAAAAAACCAAACTATATTTTATGAAGACGGTCATGATAAATATGATGACCGATTTTGACGTTCCTGGGTCGTTTTAATAAAATGCAATGGCGTTTTTAGTGAAAATCACGTTTTGACCCCTAGTGACCCCAAAATTATGATTGACTTTTTTTCTTGGCTTATCAATGCGCACAAGAAAAAAGTAGTCCCGTTAAATCGGAGCATGTCTTTAGATTTTCACCTGTGTAGTTCAATGACCTCTGTGACCCCATGTGACATGTCACTTTTAGTGCAGGAGCAACCTATATGAACATGGACAAGAGGAATCTTTTGACCAATTCTTACAATCATCAGTCATTTTCCCTCGGACAAGTAGCATTTTGAGTGAATTGAGTGAACATTTACATTTTGACCCCTAGTGACCTTTTCTTGACCTTTGACCCAAAACTTGTAATTGACTTTTTTGCTTGGCTGATCAATGCGCACAAGAAAAAAGTAGTCCCGTTAAAATCGGAGCATGTCTTAAGATTTTCACTTGTATAGTTCAATGACCTCTAGTGACCCCGTGTTACATGTCACTTTTAGTACAGGAGCAACCTATATGAACATAGTCAAGAGGAATCGTTTGACTAATTCTGACAATCATCAGTCATTTTCCCTCGGACAAGTAGCATTTTGAGTGAATGGAGTGAACATTTACATTTTGACCCCTGGTGACCTTTTCTTGACCTTTGACCCAAAACTTATGATTGACTTTTTTTCTTGGCTTATCAATGCGCACAAGAAAATAGTAGTCCCGTTAAAATCAGAGCATGTCTTAAGATTTTCACTTGTATAGGTCAATGACCTCTAGTGACCCCGTGTGACATGTCAATTTTAATGCAGGAGCAACCTATATGTACATGGTCAAGGGAAATCTTTTGACCAATTCTGAGTATCATCAGTTAATTTCCCTCGGACAAGTAGGGTTTTGAGTGAATGGAGAAAAAATTACATTTTGACCCCTACTGACCCCAAATATATTTTGATTTTAAAAACCAAACTATTGTACATGCGTACGGTCAAAAGGAACATGTTGACCAATTCTGAAGATCCTAGGTCACGTTTTTGACTCCTGTGACCCCTGTGTGACCTTTGACCTTTTGTCCTTTGAAACCTGAGTAGTGGTGCACACAAGTGTACTTGTGACCAAGTTTGATCAAAATCGGTCCAACGGTTACGGCGCAGGAGGTCAGATGTCAGAAGGCCAAGAAGAAACAGCACGAATACAGTATATTAGTCGTTTCTCGACTAATATAAGAAGAAAGAAACAGGACGAATACAGTATATTAGTCGTTTCTCGACTAATATAAACAGGACGAATACAGTATATTAGTCGTTTCTCGACTAATAATTATAAGAAGAAGAAGAACTAGATATGACTCCGGTCTAAGACCAGGGGACCTTGATTTTTGTCTTGTTCCTGACCGTTTGACCCCAAGGTCATGATTTAATTGAAAACCAAACTATTATATATATGCATACGGTCAAAAGGCATATGTTGATTGATTCTGACGATCCTAGGTCATTTCAATAAAATACAAGGGCGTTTTATGTGAAAATCACGTTTTGACCCCTTATGACCCCTGTGTGACCTCTGACCCCAAACTATGAAGACCCTATATGTAAGTCAGGTAGGGGGTCCTACTGACCAAATCTGGTGATTATCGCATGTAAACTGTATGAGGGGAAGCATTTTAAGTAATATAAGTGAAAATTAACATTTTGACCCCTAGTGACCCCAAATAATTTTTGATTTTAAAAACCTAACTATTGTACATGCGTACGGTCAAAAGGAATATGTTGACCAATTCTAACGATCCTAGGTCATTTCACTAAATTGCAACGGCGTTTTAAGTGAAAATCACGTTTTGACCCCTTATGACGCCTGTGCGACCTTTGACCCCAAACTGTGAAGACCCTATATGTGAGTCAGGAAGGGGGTCCTACTGACCAAATCTGGTGATTATAGCATGTAAACTGTAGGAGGAGAAGCATTTTAAGTAATAGAAGTGAAAATTAACATTTTGACCCCTAGTGACCCCTTCTTGACCTTTGACCTGGTCAATATGATTGATTTATTTTCTTGGCTCACAAACCAAACAAGATGCAACAAACCCGGTCAAAATCGGAGCATGTCTTAACTTTTACCCCTGTAAAGTTCAATGACCCCTATTGACCCCTGTGTGACCTTTGACCCCAAATTGAGAAGACCCTATATGTAGGTCAGGTTGGGGGTTCTACTGACCAAATCTGGTGATTGTAGCATGTAAACTGTATGAGGAGAAGCATTTTAAGTAATAGAAGTGAAAATTTACATTTTGACCCCTAGTGACCCCAAATATTTTTTGATTTTAAAAACCGAACTATTATATATGCGTACGGTCATAAGGAATATGTTGACCAATTTTGACGATCCTAGGTCATTTCACTAAATTGAAACGGCGTTTTAAGTGAAAATCACGTTTTGACCCCTTATGACCCCTGTGTGACCTTTGACCCCAAACTGTGAAGACCCTATATATAAGTTAGGTAGGGGGTCCTACTGACCAAATCTGGTGATTGTAGCATGTAAACTGTAGGAGAAGAAGCATTTTGTAGAAATATTGCAAGAAGAAGAAGAAGCAGAAGAAGAAGCAGAAGAAGCAGATGAAAGAAACGGCAGAGATAGAATACCTCGATTTTTGAAAAAATCAAGGTAAGAAACAGGACGAATACAGTATATTAGTCGTTTCTCGACTAATATAACTAGATATAGATTGTGATCGGAGATCACGAATATTAGTCGCAGATATTGACCTTTGACCTGATGATGACAGTATACTCTTGTCCGTATGGAACCTAATAACATAACCAATTTTGCCAATCATCAGTCACAAGTAGTATTTTGAGTGTATGGAGTGAAAATTTTCATTTTGACCCCTAGTGACCTTTTCTTGACCTATGACCCCATACTTGTAATTGACTTTTTTTCTTGTCTCATCAATGCCCACAAAATAAAATAACCCGGTCAAAATCGGAGCATGTCTTATATTTTTCCCCTGTAAAGTTCAATGACCCCTAGTGACCCCGTTTGACATGTCACTTTTAGTGGAGAAGCACCCTATATTGACATGGATGAGAGGATTCTTTTGACTAATTCTGACAATCATAGGTCATTTTCTATCGGACAAGTAGTATTTTGAGTGCGAGGAGTGGAAATGTACTTTTTGACCACTAGTGACCTTTTTTTGACCTTTGACCTTAACGGTATGATTGACTTTTGTTCTTGTTTCATCATTGCCCATAAAATAAAAGAAACCCGGTCAAAATCGGAGCATGCCTTATATTTTCCCCTTGTAAAGTTCAATGACCCCTAGTGACCCCGTTTGACATGTCACTTTTAGTGGAGAAGCACCCTATATGGACATGGATCCAAGCAACCTTTTGATTAATTCTGAGTATCATCAGTTATTTTCTCTCGGACAGTAGCATTTTGAGTGAATGGAGAAAAAATTACATTTTGACCCCTAGTGATCCCAAATATTTTTTGATTTTAAAAACCGAACTATTGTACATGCGTACGGTCAAAAGGAACATGTTGACTAATTCTGACGATCATAGGTCATTTCATTAAATTGCAAATCCGTTTTAAGGTGAAAATCACGTTTTGACCCCTAGTGACCCATGTGTGACCTTTGACCCCTCATGCTTGATAACCTGAGTAGTGGTGCACAAAAGGGTACTTATGACAAAATATGGTTAAAATATGCCCAATGGTTACGGAGCTATAGGTCTTAAGGTGACAGAAAGAAGAAAGACCTAGAGATAATTGTGATCTTAGATCACGGATATTAGTCGAGGGCTTTGACCTTTGACCTTGGTATATGTTGTCAAAGGGCAATAACCTTATAATATCTTAAATTGTTGATAATTGTTTTTTATAAATTTCAGCCCTTAAGTAGTTAAAAAAAATACATTTTGAACCCTAATGACCTTTTCTTGACCTTTGACCCCAAACTAATGATTTACTTTTTTTCTTAGCTTATCAATGCGCACAAGAAAAAAGTAGTCCGGTCAAAATCAGAGCATGTCTTCAGTTTTAGACCTGTATTGTTCAATGACCCCTAGTGACCCCGTGTGACATGTCACTTTTAGTGGAGGAGCACCCTATATGAACATTGATACGAGGAATCTTTTGACCAATTCTGACCATCATCAGTCATTTTCTCTCGGACAAGTAGTATTTTGAGTGAATGGAGTGAAAAATTACATTTTTACCCCTAGTGACATTTTCTTGACCTTTGACCCCAAACTTATGATTGACTTTTTTTCTTGGCTTATCAATCCGCACAAGAAAAAAGTAGTTCGGTCAAAATCAGAGCATGCCTTCAGTTTTCCACCTGTATAGTTCAATGACCCCTAGTGACCCCGTTTAAAATGTCACTTTTAGTGTAGAAGCACCCTATATGAACATGGACCCAAGGAATCTTCTGAGTATCATCAATTATTTTCCCTCGGACAAGTAGGGTTTTGAGTGAATGGAGTAAAAATTTACATTTTTACCCCTAGTGACCCCAAATATTTTTCGATTTAAAAATTCGAACTATTATATATGCGTACGGTCAGAAGGAATATGGTGGCCAATTCTCACGATCCTAGGTCATTTCAATAAATTGCAAATGCGTTTTAAGTAAAAATCACGTTTTGACCCATAGTGACCCTTGTGTGACCTTTGACCCCTTATGCTTTACAACCTGAGTAGTGGTGCACATAAGGGTAAGTATCTTAAGCTCGCGCGCGGAGTGCCCATCTCTCTTTCATTAGCGTTTAGGCCAGACTCCCCATGAATTTTTTGGCTGTGGGGGGTTCGCCACTCCTCCCGCACAGCGAGTCTGTTTTACTTCCCTACATGAATTAATGCCGGTACCCAATTGTACACCTGGGTGAAGCGTGGCAAGTGCGGTAAAGTGTCTTGCCCAAGGACACAACACGCTGGCAGAAACGGGGCTCGAACCCACAATCTTTGCATCGTGGAGCGAGAGTGAATCCGTTGAACCACGCGTGCCCGACATAAGGGTACTTATGACCAAATATGGTCAAATCGGAAGAAGGAAGAAGAAGAAGAAAGAAGAAGAAAGAAACAGGACGAATACAGTATATTAGTCGTTTCTCGACTAATATAAAGAAGAAACAGGACGAATACAGTATATTAGTCGTTTCTCGACTAATATAAATAGACCTAAACTTCTGAAAATTATCAACAATAGGCTCACAACCCCCCCCCCCCTGTTCAGTAATTCCAAATTATAACCTTTTTTTTGCATGCCTGATAAAGACAAAGGATGAAACATCCTATGCAGAAAAGATGAAGTTCATAGATTCCCATCTTATGTATGAAACCCTAGTCTAAATTTGACTGAGTGTTCAAGGGGACCATTCCAGGGGGGGGGGGGGTGGGGGGGGGGGGGGGGGGGGGGGTGGGGGGGGGGGGGGGGTCGTATTTTCTGGGAAGGGTGTATGCCAGAATGTTTAATAGCGTTTTTTGTAAATATTTGACCAAACATGTTAAATCACCAAAATATGTTTAAAATTGGCTGACCCCCATCTGCACAGATTTTCCGATAGTGCCTGATTCTCTCAGAAAGTCACTTCTTAACACAATATGGCGAGGAGAAAACAAAACCTGTTTTACGGGCCCGACCGACCGACCAACTTTTTGCTTTTTCAAGAATTGTATTATTTGTTTTAGGATTTTGTTCTTCTTAATTTTAAATCATGTAAAATCTGTAAAATCAGCCGTTTTTCGGCCGAAAAGTTTCCTATTTGGAATTTTCTAACGAAAATGTTTTCATGAGACACCCTGTATTTTAAAGTAAATGCAAACTAATATTAATGTTTGATAGAATTAGTCTTACCTGTTTATGAAATCATGTAATGAACAACCTAGTCCTGGTTTCTCTCCATGTTGCGCGCGCTGTCTTTTAATCTGTCAATATAAGCACCGTGTCAGTTCGTTGACCTATGGGGGAAAGAACCATTGAATTAAAGGGGACATTAAGTGGTGTTGAACATTTTAAATATTTAAAAATTTACTTCAGAATTCAAGATGAACATTAAAAATTGCCATTATTGTTATTTCTACTAACAAAAACACAGCAAAACTTGATTAAAACAATATCATCGCTATTTATTGAAAAACGCCCTCTATGCAAATATGGTTCGCGTTATGTATCACGCGTACTGCAGGGGGACACTGTCGGACGTAAAATGCTCGTCGCGGCTGTACGAGCATTTTTGAATCGACGTTTTCTTGTACAAAGAGGGCTGATTTTTCTTAATCCTTATAGGTGTAAGTTCATACATGTAATACAATTATAAAAATATACTAATCCCAGTTTTTATCATAATTGATCTTAGTGCTCCTTTAACGAAACAAATCAGTGGTGCAAAACAAGTGGTGAGTTCGGCCAAGCATCCTGCACGTTCAACGTTGATTGAAATGCATTGTATTGTATGTGTGCAATTGGAATAGTATACAGTAATAATGTTACAGCTATTTTTTTTATCTGTGATTGTATCGTAGTACTAGTAGTCATACTTTTTGTAGCTTCATTATTGTTTGACCATGTTGCCTTGATTTTTGGGTGAACAAGAGACAGTGTAATTATGAACTCAGTAAAGGTCCGGAATTATTGCCACTACCTACCCATTTATTGATGACTATTAAATTTGAAAATGGGGGGAAAAAAAGAAGAAAAAAAATGTAGAAATTAAGATTTCACTTGGTCGCTAAAATGTTGTGTCAAATGAAAGTTTGAATGCTTGCTATGCTTAAACCATAGGCCTACATGTACCGTTATATGCGCCAATGGATGGCGGTTTTAGTGTATTTCAATAACCTTGTTGTACTAGTCTTTACTTAGTATGTATATACACAATTCCTGCATTATAATAGAAACAATAGAGATTGTCAAACTCATTTCTTTTATTTATTTATAACAATTAGGCTGAAGAGCCAGGACAAACCCAATAGTGACTTAAGCACTAAATAAAGGGATGCCCGATGTGCGTGTGTACAGATACAGACCCGGGATGATCCCCTACTCTTTACGAAGGAGTCTGACCTTTAAACGTGCTCGGGGATAGCTCTTCCGATGCACGGGACCACCATTTATACGTGACTTCCGAACCACGAGACAATTTCCTAACAATGTTAGCTACGTCTCCGTATATAAGCCGATTTGGGCTAGTTTTTCAAAGGATAAAAGGTTGTTGGTGCTTAAAATATTATTTCTGTCAACTGGCCACGCGGCACCGGCGAACGGAGCGGAGCGGAGAGGGGGGGGGGGGGGGGGGGGATTATGCAGAACTTGTATTTGCAATTAATGTCTACATTATAAGCGGTGGCGGGTGGTCGGGCGGGTGGCTGGCGCGTGGGCGGGCGGGTGAGCGGGCTGGCATGTCAATACCACGTGTCTTTTGGATATGATTTTTTAATTACATTTAAGATCATTTTAGACCACGCGCCGTGCGGATGGGTGGGGGGAAAGCGGAAATAGGCAGAACTTGAATTCAAAATAGTTTTAAAATATTATTTCTGTCAACTGGACACGCGGCACCGGCGAACGGAGCGGAGAGGGGAGGGGGAGGGGATTATGCAGAACTTGTATTTGCAATTAATGTCTAGGACATTATTAGCGGTGGCGGGTGGGCGGGCGGGTGGCTGGCGTGTGGGTGGGTGGGAGGGCTAGCGGGTGCGAGGGCGGGTGAGCGGGCGGGTGGGCGGGTGAGCGGCTAGGCGGGTGAGCGGGCGGGTGGGTGGGCGGGTGAGCTGGTGAACGGGCAGGTGAGCCGGCGGGCGGCTGAACGGGAGGGCGAGTGAGCGGGTGGGTAAGCGGGTGGGCGGGTAAGCGGGCGAGCGTGCTGGTGAATGGGCGGAACGATGTTGAACTTGAATTAATTGTTTATTCGTTGAAAATATATTTTTTTATTCGTTGAAAAATAGATGGTTTTCTTTTTTTTCTTTTTCTCCGTTTTAACACTAACTAGTCATCAAAATGTAATAGGCGAAAAAAAGGAGACTTTATTGAGTTAACAATGAAAATATTGCCTGTTGGTGGTATTTGGATTATGTATGTATCCTCTGAATCCGTAAAACCTTGGGGATGTTCTGATATTATTTCGTGGCTTACCTTGTATCGATATTTACCAACTTCAGTTTTAGCAGATATATTGCTCAAAGTAAATACAATAAAGATATTCGATACAAATGTACGGTGCTACCTGTGAACGTGTCTGAGTACTTTTAAACGTTTGAAAGCACAGGTTGTTCACCTTATAAAAACATTGTAACGACCACTATTTTACCCAGGAGGAGTTATGTTGACGACCGCATCTCAGTCCTCAGGAAATTAGCAACTATCAGTAAGTAAGTCATCAAATAGCCTAATGATTACGGGCATGCGGCCCTGAAGCGAATGACTTTTCGGTATTGAAATCTAACTTTTGAGACAAGCCCAGAAACCAATGACCGGGGCCAATTACTAGACATGGTCAAGTAAGTCATCAGATCTTCGGTTCTGTATTGAAATCTAAGTAACTATTAAACGATAGCATGTGTAACGTGTTCTATCCATTCGGTGAAAAATGACTAAATGTTTCAAATATAATCTGAAGCCGTTTTGGACCTTTAAAAATGGTCACAATGAAACAACCTATTATTTGAGTAACAAAAGTAATAATAAACCTACCGCTGCGGCAGCACATGGGTATCTGCGTGTGATACTACTATAATTTACCACATCAAATTGGAATAAAGCATACTTAATACCCTGTGGGTGCACAATTATTGTAAAATCTCATTATATCGAGTATAGCTGTATTCTTTAAATTCTACAAAGACATTATTTTCTACATAACATTGGAAAAGTTAAAGTGATAAATAAATAAGAAGAAAACTGTTATAAAGCATGTAATGTGGTTGTGCGAAGTTTTGGAAGGAAGTAATCAAATGGTTTAATAATTGAATGGTTGGAAATGTCATATATTAAAGTTTGACTTGGGTTTTTGATGTAAGCCATGCCATATTGATATGATTCACAACTTGGCTAAAAGGTATATTCTTCAGACGACATTCCAAAATGTCATAAAATGTTTAAAATATACTGTATTTATATTAACAAAACATTCCCATTGATCCAAAACCAAGGAAGTTTAAAGTGGCTATTAATTCCCCTCAATTGAGCGATGATTGTTTAAGATTCTTCCGATGCTTAGTAATGAAGCTAGCAACCCTTATGAAAGCAAGCGACCTTATGAAAGCAAGCGATACAACCCTGATTATGATTAAAGTAAAGAAGAAAAAAAAAAGAGTTAAAGTAGGTGCCACTGGAGAGCATGATACTTTAAAATATCACGTGATACATCTATAAAGAGACGACATTTCTTTTCAATTGTACGATTTGATATATTTACTTATAGTGTGCTATATTTGTAATAATGTTACTATTAGGGAGCGTTCAGAAATACTTTGGTGGGTGTTGTGGGCAACTTGCCTTTTTCGGTGTCTTAACTTTGCTGACCCCTCCCCGCTTTACAAACTGACCCCCAACCACCTTAACAAAGTGAAACACTTGTTGCGCCCCCCCTCCCCCCCCCCCCCCCCCCCCCCCCCCCCTGGTTCAAATGGGTTTGTATCATAGGCGTAAATCACGGGTGGTTTGGGGCGGGGAAAATAATTGGATTAGGAACAAAGCCACTCGCATCACTCAACATATAATGTACTAGTCATCGAGTGAACTTGATAGTTTACTTTTAGCCCAAGATCACAGTGGCAATTTCAGGGGCCAGCAAGCCATGCCCCCCACCCCACCCCATTAAAAAAAGAGTTTAAAAAAATTCAAAAGGAGGAGGATTAAAGGTAAGGAGCATAAGTGGCATGAATTGGGGGAGGTTACGGGGTCAATGGATGGGTAATCCCCCCACCCACACATACAAATTCTAACTTTAACATTGACTTCAAATATTATAATTGTTATTGTCTTCTTTTCTCAATACTCCCTATCAGTGATTGCGGATGCAACAATATGTGCGAAGCGCGAAAAAAAAACCCATTTTTTTAACTAACTTCCTGAAGCCACCATGATAAGCTTGAATAATGGATCATTGAAACTTATTCTAGTAGAGCGCGCAAATAATACGTTATTCTATCCATTTGGCCAACAAATGTTTGACCCTTCCCTTGAGTACCTACCAGTACTTTTTGCCCCCCCCCCCCTCCGTCTTGGCAACTTCAAACTGTTTTGCCCACCGCCCCCCCCCCCCCACTGTAATGTAGCACAAAAAAGTGTTACATATCGCTTTGAGTCCCCTTACACTGAACAAAACAGTACGCATTTCAAACATAAAACCGATGTAAAAACAAAATATAAAACTTTAAACATTCGAGAAGTCTCTTTAGCGGTTATGGTTAGCCTTCCCCTCCCTACCCCGGGGGGGGGGGGGGGGGGGAGGGGGTATTCGGTTTTGGTTTGGTCGGGGTGTGCATGTCGAAAACATTGCATGGGATCACCTGACCGTAAAACCCAAAAAATGGATCCACATTTTGTATTTATTCAAGCTTACTCAAAGAATGGAAATTAAATAGCCGTATGATTTGTTTGTCCAGTTATGAACACATTTCCAGCTTTAGCAAACAAGATAGCAAACATGTTAGAACTACCCTATGCATCATGGCTCTTTGTATATAGTGTTTTCAAAATCAACGTAGATTCCCAGAGGTTTATTTGCTCAATAGTGAATTAAAAACTAGTACAATAGTTTGTAACGGCTTTAGGTGAATAACAGGCATAGGCCTATATAATGTCTAGTAGTAGTATGCATGAGTACTACTAGGCAGCAAGATTCGTCTTGATGTTTTGAATGTCGTGAGTGCCATATATTAGGAAATAGATCATAATTCAAATTTGGCGTCAATTTTGACCACAAATGTTGATTTTTTTTTAAAGAAAATCACCTACAAAAAAAAATCACTTTGTTTAACCTATTTTTTTAACAAAGCTAACAGAATTTGTTTTGAGTGGGGAATGCCTGAATCGCTTGATTATGATGTAAAGACACTAACTTAGGGATAATTGCTTTTGCTTGTAACCTATTCTTTCTTTCTTTTTTTACATTGTGACCAAAATTTTGCCCTTCTTAAATCAAGCAATTTGGGCATTTTTAATCAAAAATATTTTTTCTTTGCTTTGTTTAAAAGATATTGGTCAAAAAAGTGATTTTTGGTAATTTTCTCAAAAAATATCAACATTTTTGGTCAAAATCGAAGCCAAATTTGGATTTTCTGATGCATTTCCATTCTAAAAATGTATACTTTTATGGACATTTGAGTCAATAGTTCAATTATAACAGCACTCACAACATTCATAAAGTAACATTCTTGAGCCCCCCTCCCTATTTTAAGAGCTTATTACCTAAATTAGGTTCCTTTTTTTGAAGATGGGGACTGCATTACATATTTGGAAATTTGATGATTTTAAAAAACTCTTATTCATCAGTTTGATTTTGCTCCAAGCTCGATAGCAACACTTAATTTGAGTGATACTTGTATTTTAATAAAGTGTGGACAACTAATTAATAATAATAATAAATAAGAATTCTTAATCATGTATTACTATTAGTTACTTTTAGATGGATATAAAGTCAACCATTTTCTGGCTTTCCCTTAAACACTTTCCATGCGGCTAGTTTTACCATATAAAACAGATTTTGCAGAAACCTTTTCTAAACTTTCAAAGTCTTACTTCAAGAATAACTGACCTAATACTAGGGGTGTTTGTACTTATGTTAATTAATTTCTCATGGTGATTCGAAATATATGATGACAAAGCCAATTAATTGAATGCATTTTGTGAAACATGTGAATAATTGCGTGTGCATAACCGCCGCGGCTGTGGAAAGTGTTAATCTATTATACTCTATATTTGTTTGCTTCCTCCATTTCTTTAGAATACTCATATTGCCACAAGCTAGTGGGTATTTATCGCTTTGTTTACCTCCTGGAGAAAATATTCTTTTATGTATTTTTTACAAATACTATCAAACACAACTAGGCCTATAATAGCACAACCAAACTTAACACTTTCCAACGGCTAGGCAGGCAGTGTACGGACAACATCCCAACATTTCACAAAATGTTTCAAAAATGTCAAAATTATTGAATTTCAGTACCATATTAATTATTATTTGGAATCACATGATAAATGCATGGAAAAAAGTACAAATATGCCTAGTATTGGGTCAGTAATGATTGAGGTAGACTTCGAAAATTATGAAAGATTCTGACAAATCAGTTTTGTGTATAGTAAACAAAATGTGTACCCTAAAAATATAAATAGCCGCGTGGAAAGTGTTAAAATATAAAAATGTTGGTTAAAAGTACACAGAACGGACACATTTTAGCGAGCTGTTTCCCATAGGCCCTAGATTAAATATTTTGGAGTAAAAGCTTGTTTATACCAAGGAGGACCGCTTTAGATGCCCCCCCCCCCCCCCCCCCCCCCTCCCTAAGATTTTATCT
Organism: Ophiura sarsii; assembly: GCA_035610835.1. Taxonomy (NCBI): domain Eukaryota; kingdom Metazoa; phylum Echinodermata; class Ophiuroidea; order Amphilepidida; family Ophiuridae; genus Ophiura; species Ophiura sarsii. The sequence goes on along the minus strand of CM069442.1, from coordinate 53,909,705 downwards.
ACCTAAGAGTATGGGTAAAACTAAACCATTCTGGCATACGCGTATCTTACCGAGTTGGCCTAACTTGGTAAGCGATTTTGTAGGCCTACATTCGCATAATTATAACATTATAACATTCAACGGTGAAGTTAATATTTTTGTTATTTGTAACAGTGCGGTTTGGTAAACTGCGTCGTATTATAATTATTTTAATATTTCTGAATGTTATAAAAGGGACGCACTATGCATATGCACATTGGGGTTGGGTGGACATTTTTTATTCGCCGCCAAAGGTGACAAGTTGTTGTTTTTAGGCGAAGGCGCAAAGGCTTTTATTTTTAGGTTTTAATGATTTTTTTTATTGAATTGGGCGAGTCGGATTTGTTTAAGACTATCAGCATGGGTCAACTTTTTTCTTCTTCCTGGCTGATGGGCATTTTTGTTTTTCATGGATAGTAAACAAAGTTTTTTTTTTTTAGAAAACTTCCATCTTACGCTCGCACATTGGTTTCAGTATTGAATTTCCGAGACATTTATATGAAATCATATCATTTCATCCGGCACTGCACATTTCTTTTATTAAAACCTACTTTATAAGTAAATATACACGCATGACGGTCAATTATCTTAACAATAGTTCACCCTCAAACTCCTAGTTGGGGATTGTCGCCTAGTTTAGAGTACTCAGTTGTGACGCTAAGATTTAAAATGTAAACGAATCATATAATTTTGTATCACACATTTATTCATAAGGAAAATCCTCTCAACAAGGATATTAGCAAACTATAAAATTACAATGTCTTCCAATATGGATAATAGCCTAATTCGCGAAAAAAAAATGTGCACACTCCGATATATTGGATCCTTTAGGACAGTTCGTTATCGTTGCTGTTGCTGTTGCAATGGATAGTCAATATGTTGTTGCATTCGCTTTTATTTCGCAGAGATGATGCTAACGTTGGCCGTCCAAATGTTCATGTAATTGGCTAACAAAAAGTACATACATTCCGTTGTTGATGAAAATACCCCCGCAGAAAGATGTCGAAACTCGTCGTTGGTCCCCAATGGAAAGTTCATATAACAGGTAAACGGAAAAGGAATTCTTCGGACAGTCCGTCCCTTGATACGTCCAAATGTTCAGATTAAAAGCGGTGGACTGTAGGTTTAAACAAATCGTGAGAATGCCCTAAGTTCCGGAACTTAATTGTAATAATTATACACACAAATTTCTGACGAGTCATATTCCAAACCAAAAGGAATACGGACTATGAGTTTTAATGAACTCAGATAAATTTGTATGAAAACTAAATGCCAACTGGATATTCAATATTAACTATATCATATTAAAGGACAATTTCTTTTTTGTCATTACATTCTAATACAAACAGTTATTACCACGTTTTGTTTATAAATTACCCCCCATGCTTATATTTTAAAAGCCTGACAAGTATCCAATACCCAGTCTGCGTTCCTCTTGTCACATTGACCGAAACAACAAAATTTGCAAATTCAAATATTAAAACATTGGCCGAAAGAAATACCCCTTTAATTATCATCCCATAATTTATGCCATAACTGTATCAACACTTCAAAACAAAGTCCAAATATTCTACAATAATTAATTTCATATAATAACATGGAGTAAAACATTTGACTTGTAAATAGTAACTTACATTTTAAGAACTGGAAAACACCAGGTGAAAGTTATGCTCGAGTCCCGTCACAGATAACAGCCTCCAACCTTGCAAAGTATCCATAGTCGCCATCCATACTGTGTACGTCAGGTATCAGTTGGTATCAAACATGGCGACGCAACCAATTGCAAAATTAAATTCAACTCAAAATACACCATACAGTAATGCTATAAACTGCCTACGATGTAGTTGAGAATCACATGAATATAATATAAAAAGTGGTGGTTTTTGCTGTGATGACTTTCAAATACGAGCTCTCAGGAAATCATAAAACAGGTCTGTTCTACTCCAAATCATAAAACATAATAACCCTATCCTCTTCACCACAATCTAAACCCGCCCCACTCAGCTATTCCCTACATTGAATCACATAGCCAAACAGGTGCTAGGTACCAATCATGCCACACTCCCTATTCATAAGGTTACGCATAAGTAAATAGGGTAAAACCCAGATTATGTTTTTAACAAAAATCAATGTAAAACACAAAGGATGAAGACTGGACTTACAGTCTACACATATTATCATAGTAAAGTACACCTCCCACTGTGCAATGTATCACTAGTATTGATACAAGGCCTTATTTACCGTGACAATTAACTCCCCCCTTAAGAGAAATGCATATTTCTATATGTATTTACTCACAATATACGGTTAATAAGTAAATCCCTTCACCAAACAAACTAAGCCTATTTTAACCCCTAAGACCTAAATCTCTCAAATATACCACTACTTTAACTATTAAAGGTTAGTTGCACCTATTCTGTAGGCCTATCTTACAAATATCCGACCTCATTATACTAAGCCGATTTTTCACCTATAATTCCACATCTATTCTTATATCTATTTTCCACCGCTTTATTAAACCTAACAACCATGTACCTCAGTGTTCTTAAGTCAATATAATTCTATGTGTCAACATCATCCAACCTATCAGTAGGCCTATCAATTAATATTATTAGACTTATCTAGGAATATCATTAGGCCTATCTTATCAAGGTTTATTAGACCTATCTATCAAAGTTATTAGACCTATATCACAATTAGACTCTGTCGGAGTCTTAAACACGGCTCATATAGTCGGCTCCAATGTTCTCGCTACCTTTAATGACTTCTATGCGATAGCGATATGGTTGCAATGACAATGCCCATCTCATAATTCTACTATTGCTAACTTTTGACTTCTTCAAACACGCTAGTGGTTGATGATCAGTTTCAATGATAAACTCGGCTCCGAATAAGAAGGCCTGAAACTTCGCGACTGCCCACACGATGGCTAGACACTCCTTCTCTATTACGGAATACCGTCTTTGACATGCTGACATCTTCTTGCTAGCAAAAGCAATGGGAAACTTCTGTCCAAGTTTCTCTTGTAGCAATACCGCTCCCAGTCCATACTCTGAAGCATCGCTTCGTAGAATAAAAGTATTGTCAAGATCTGGTAGATGTAGAATTGGTGCACTGGTCAACCGATTCTTCAGTGTTTGGAAAGCTTGTTCCTGACTTGCTTCCCATTTCACTTTGTTTGATTCTCCTTTTCTGGTCTTGTCGGTTAGTGGACACGCAATAGAGGCGAAGTTGGGTATAAACTTCCTATAGTAATTCACGAGCCCTAGAAATGACCTTAACTGAGTTTTGGTCTCTGGTCGTTTCGCTTCCTTCACAGCCTCTACCTTCTGTGTTCGAGGTTTCAACATACCTTTCCCCACCACGTGACCAAGAAATTCCACTGCACTGTGTCCCACGTAACACTTTGATGGCCTTGCTGTCAATCCTGCGCTACGAAGTCTTCGTAACACTTCTTTTAACAAGTCCAAATGCTCCTCCCATGTAACACTATGAATAAGTATATCGTCAATATAGTTGTGTACTTGCGTCATTCCTCGTAAGAGTATGCGCATGATTTTGCTGAAGGTTTGTGCAGAGTTAACTAACCCGAATGGCATGACGTTGAATTCAAAATGGCCGCCATGAACACCTGGTACGACAAAGCCTGTGTATTTCTTTGAATCTTCAGCCATGGGTACCTGGTAATATCCTTTACTCAAATCTATTTTGGTAAAGAAGTTGTCTCGCGATATTTGAGCAAAGATCTCTTCCTGATCTGAAATAGGTTCAGGATTGAATACAGTCTTGGCGTTCAACAACCTCGTGTCGCAGCAGATTCTTGTAGACCCATCAGCTTTTGCCACAGCAGTTAAGGGACATGCGTATGGACTATCACTTGGTCTGATAATTCCCATCTCCAACATTTTGTCCAATTCCTTACGTACTTCACTTCTTACTGCATGCGGAATGGGATAAGGTTTGCATCTGACTGGTTCCTCATCTGAGAGTTCGATTGTATGTTCCCCAAGATTTGTTGTGCCTGGAATATCTGTAAGTGTAGCTCTAAAATGCCCAAGAATGCGTTTGACTTGATTTGTTTGTCCTTCGTCTAATTCTGGAGAAATATGTACATCCTTGACTGTTTCATTGGCTAATGATGAAGGAAGACACAATGGTTCAGTTAATTTGATGTCATCTGTTTCGTCGTCTGAATATTCCTGAATAATAGCTACTGCTGCCATCTCAAATGCATTCTCTGCCCTTCTTTCCTCTAGTGGTGCTACTATATCTTCTCGTCTGTAGTATTTCTTTAGTAGGTTGATGTGAAAGGTTTGTTTTCTGTGGCCAAGATCAATCTGGTAATTCATTCTGTTGTTCTTTTTGATGATCTTGAACGGACCTTTCCAATGCATTAACAGTTTATTTCGGTCTGTTGGTAGTAGTAGTAACACTTCATCACCCTCTTCATACTCTCTTGCTCTGGCTTTCTTGTTGTACTGTTTTGAGTACTTCTGTGTAGCTTTCTTTATCTCTTCTTTGGCTAGTTGACATGTGACTTCGAGACGGTCTTGGAGATCAATTACATATTGATATGTGTTTTTAGTCTCGCCATCTTCGCTGATTCCTGTCCAGAGCTCACTGAGTATAGCCATTGGCCCACGTACATTTCGACCATATAACAACTCAAATGGAGCAAATCCAGTTGTTGCTTGTGGTGTGTCGCGATAGGCGAACAAAAGAGGACAGATGTAGCGATCCCAATCTTTCGGTCTTTCCTCGCACATCTTCTTCAATCCTGATTTCAAGACCCCGTTTTGTCTTTCTACCAACCCGTTGCACATTGCATGGTAAGGCGTCGTTACTAGATGTTTGATCGACAGTAAGCGATTCAATTCTTTCCATACGCTTGATGTAAACTGTGACCCTCTGTCTGTTAATATCTGTTTTGGCACACCAAGTCGTGTGAACATCACAAGAAGTTCTTCTGCTATCACTTCTGTTTCTATGGACTTTAACGGAACTGCTTCTGGAAAACGTGTTGCGTAATCGATCAGCACAAGTATGTATCGATGTCCTCGCTCAGTTGTTGGATGTATTGGCCCAACTAAATCAACGGCGACACGCTCAAATGGGGTATCGATGAGTGGCATTTGTCCTAATGGCACTTTAGTTACCCTGCCCTTGGGAATTGTCCGTTGGCAAATATCGCAGGACTGGCAATAGCGACGAATGTCGGCGCCCATCCCTGGCCAATAGTAATTCACACTGATTCTATCTTGTGTTCTCTTCGAGCCTTGATGACCTCCTAATATTGCTTCATGAGCCATCTTCATCACCTGTTTACGATACTCTTTTGGTACGACGATTTGTTTGAACTCATTTCCATATTCAATATTTGGAGCTTTAAAATGTCTATATATGATTCCTTTATCTCTTACAAAAACGCATGTACCACCACCCCTGCATTGTTTCACTGCATTGGATTCGGTCGCCTCGCGTATCTTATGTAATGTTGGATCTTCGTTCTGTTTCTGTTTCAACAACTCTGGTGTTACTACCTCATCGTCAGCTGTTGGCACTATCAGTGGTTTAAATGGTTTGGTTTGTCTTCTGATTTGTGCTCGTGTCTTAACAGCGCTTATAATATCAGTCTTTACTTCTTTACTGGTAGTAGGTCTGATAGCTGAAGTACCTTGTTTCACCTCTTTGTTGATTTCACTGACACTTGTCGTCTTTCTTACACTTTCCCTCACGTTTGGTTGATCGATGTGTGTAGCGTCATCCCACTTTGGATCTGGATCATTGACGTCACGCATCGTAGGACACTGACCCAGGATAAGGTCATACACTGGTGTTGCACACATTTTCGCCATTACTTCTCCAACAAAAAATGGAGTACTGATTTGTATTATCGCGGTTTGAAATTTGCGAACAGTGCCGTCTAATAAAACACATGTAACGTATTTGCCTGTTTTTTGTTCAGGTCTTACAAGAGTTTCTTTAACAACAACACCATCACAACCCGTGTCTCTGAGTGATTTGACTTTATGGCTGCCTACAAAGCCATCAACAACAACCATCTCTGTATTTCTAGAATGACGTGAACATGTAGCAGGACATGCTGCTGTAATTACAGTTAATTCATGTCCACAATCTAACTTGTATACGCCTTTATTTGGGATAACCTCAGGTCGGTTAGTTTGTACCATCATGAATGCTGCTTTATCATTACATGATTTAACATCATTCTGTGTTTCATTACATGTATGTGTACAACTAAGCCTATCATCCTCTTCATCATTGGTATCTACATTATCTAAGAAGGAAAGAAGTTTATCTTCACCATCTGTGGTACTCAGTAATGCATTCAGTTTAGGCCTACTTCTACAATCTCTGGCATGGTGACCATACCTATCACAAATGAAACATGTACCTCTGAATGGCTTAGAATAACCTGTATTACTCTGTTGATTAGGCCTATTTGGATTTGTAGGCCTATTTGGATTTGTAGACCTATTTGACGCTTCACCTGATTTGGACATCCCATTTCCACGATAATTCGTGTTAGGCCTATTGTTCGTTTTCCCTTTACTCTGACCCGATGAATAGTACCAACCATTATGAGCTTCAATATACTGATCAGCTAAGCGAGTCATCTCATCAATATTTTGCGGTTTTCTTTCACGAATGAAAGTAGCCATCTCTTTTGGTATACTGTGCATAAACTGATCACGAATGAGTAAATCAACGAGACCTTTCCTATCAGTTTTTCTGGTTGCTAGTTCTACCCATCTATTAAAGTAGTTTGTTATTCTAATAGCATATTGTGGAGCTGACTCTCCGACTTCTGGCTTAGAATTTTTCAATTTCTTACGGAAACCCTCCTCATTCATTTCATATCTATTGAGTATACATTTCTTTAACACATCATAATCTCTGGCCTGTTCTTCACTTAACGCGTAGTACACTTCTAAACCCTTCCCTGACATGAGTGTGCTAAGATATACTGCCCATTGATTAGGAGGCCAACCCTGTTGTGTTGCATACCGTTCAAATCTAAGTAGATATGCGTCTACATTATCCCTATTTTCGTCAAATGCAGGGAGTTTAGGAGCTTTAGTGAATGACTGAACTGGTGGGTTTGCACCACCTTGAGGACCTCTTTGCATTAATTCTGCAATTCTAAGTTTTTGTTCTTCTAATTCAATTTGTCTTACAAGCAGTCGCTCTTCACGCTCCATTCTCTCAACCTCTTTCTCGCGTTCTTTTTCGTGCAGTCGCTCTTCGCGCTCCCGTTCTTCTTCGCGTCTTTCTATCCTCATTTTGCGTTCTTCATCGCGTTCTTCTCTAAGAATTGTTCTTTCTTTCTCTATAAAATCAAGTAGGTCTTTACCTTTTAGACCTATCTTTTCTCCTAACACTGTCAACTTCTCTATTTCTATATGGCCGGACATGACACTGATGTATGATCTAGCTATATAAAAATACACAAAAAGAATCCCTATTTCTAACCTATCACAATTGGGGTGTTATAACTATTGATTTCTGATTCAATTCATAGCAAATACCACCACAGTATTTTGGTCGCAATTTGTAGCGCTAAACATGCAATATGATACACTTACCAACTGGAAACCTGCTGCAGACTGCAGAAACTCCAGTATGGACAGCTCCTGGTGTCACCTGCACTGTTGAAAAGCTGTTATCTGTGTAAAAATGCAAGTATAAAACTATGAATATCAGGAATATAAGTTACTCTTAAAACAAGAGACTTTCACACTTAATCTATACACGCCAAATTTCTAAATTTCCATATATCCAAAATTCAATGCATATAATTTGGATTCACAGAGTAGTGCCCGGATTCTCCACCATAAAATTGTCGCCTAGTTTAGAGTACTCAGTTGTGACGCTAAGATTTAAAATGTAAACGAATCATATAATTTTGTATCACACATTTATTCATAAGGAAAATCCTCTCAACAAGGATATTAGCAAACTATAAAATTACAATGTCTTCCAATATGGATAATAGCCTAATTCGCGAAAAAAAAATGTGCACACTCCGATATATTGGATCCTTTAGGACAGTTCGTTATCGTTGCTGTTGCTGTTGCAATGGATAGTCAATATGTTGTTGCATTCGCTTTTATTTCGCAGAGATGATGCTAACGTTGGCCGTCCAAATGTTCATGTAATTGGCTAACAAAAAGTACATACATTCCGTTGTTGATGAAAATACCCCCGCAGAAAGATGTCGAAACTCGTCGTTGGTCCCCAATGGAAAGTTCATATAACAGGTAAACGGAAAAGGAATTCTTCGGACAGTCCGTCCCTTGATACGTCCAAATGTTCAGATTAAAAGCGGTGGACTGTAGGTTTAAACAAATCGTGAGAATGCCCTAAGTTCCGGAACTTAATTGTAATAATTATACACACAAATTTCTGACGAGTCATATTCCAAACCAAAAGGAATACGGACTATGAGTTTTAATGAACTCAGATAAATTTGTATGAAAACTAAATGCCAACTGGATATTCAATATTAACTATATCATATTAAAGGACAATTTCTTTTTTGTCATTACATTCTAATACAAACAGTTATTACCACGTTTTGTTTATAAATTACCCCCCATGCTTATATTTTAAAAGCCTGACAAGTATCCAATACCCAGTCTGCGTTCCTCTTGTCACATTGACCGAAACAACAAAATTTGCAAATTCAAATATTAAAACATTGGCCGAAAGAAATACCCCTTTAATTATCATCCCATAATTTATGCCATAACTGTATCAACACTTCAAAACAAAGTCCAAATATTCTACAATAATTAATTTCATATAATAACATGGAGTAAAACATTTGACTTGTAAATAGTAACTTACATTTTAAGAACTGGAAAACACCAGGTGAAAGTTATGCTCGAGTCCCGTCACAGATAACAGCCTCCAACCTTGCAAAGTATCCATAGTCGCCATCCATACTGTGTACGTCAGGTATCAGTTGGTATCAAACATGGCGACGCAACCAATTGCAAAATTAAATTCAACTCAAAATACACCATACAGTAATGCTATAAACTGCCTACGATGTAGTTGAGAATCACATGAATATAATATAAAAAGTGGTGGTTTTTGCTGTGATGACTTTCAAATACGAGCTCTCAGGAAATCATAAAACAGGTCTGTTCTACTCCAAATCATAAAACATAATAACCCTATCCTCTTCACCACAATCTAAACCCGCCCCACTCAGCTATTCCCTACATTGAATCACATAGCCAAACAGGTGCTAGGTACCAATCATGCCACACTCCCTATTCATAAGGTTACGCATAAGTAAATAGGGTAAAACCCAGATTATGTTTTTAACAAAAATCAATGTAAAACACAAAGGATGAAGACTGGACTTACAGTCTACACATATTATCATAGTAAAGTACACCTCCCACTGTGCAATGTATCACTAGTATTGATACAAGGCCTTATTTACCGTGACAATTAACTCCCCCCTTAAGAGAAATGCATATTTCTATATGTATTTACTCACAATATACGGTTAATAAGTAAATCCCTTCACCAAACAAACTAAGCCTATTTTAACCCCTAAGACCTAAATCTCTCAAATATACCACTACTTTAACTATTAAAGGTTAGTTGCACCTATTCTGTAGGCCTATCTTACAAATATCCGACCTCATTATACTAAGCCGATTTTTCACCTATAATTCCACATCTATTCTTATATCTATTTTCCACCGCTTTATTAAACCTAACAACCATGTACCTCAGTGTTCTTAAGTCAATATAATTCTATGTGTCAACATCATCCAACCTATCAGTAGGCCTATCAATTAATATTATTAGACTTATCTAGGAATATCATTAGGCCTATCTTATCAAGGTTTATTAGACCTATCTATCAAAGTTATTAGACCTATATCACAATTAGACTCTGTCGGAGTCTTAAACACGGCTCATATAGTCGGCTCCAATGTTCTCGCTACCTTTAATGACTTCTATGCGATAGCGATATGGTTGCAATGACAATGCCCATCTCATAATTCTACTATTGCTAACTTTTGACTTCTTCAAACACGCTAGTGGTTGATGATCAGTTTCAATGATAAACTCGGCTCCGAATAAGAAGGCCTGAAACTTCGCGACTGCCCACACGATGGCTAGACACTCCTTCTCTATTACGGAATACCGTCTTTGACATGCTGACATCTTCTTGCTAGCAAAAGCAATGGGAAACTTCTGTCCAAGTTTCTCTTGTAGCAATACCGCTCCCAGTCCATACTCTGAAGCATCGCTTCGTAGAATAAAAGTATTGTCAAGATCTGGTAGATGTAGAATTGGTGCACTGGTCAACCGATTCTTCAGTGTTTGGAAAGCTTGTTCCTGACTTGCTTCCCATTTCACTTTGTTTGATTCTCCTTTTCTGGTCTTGTCGGTTAGTGGACACGCAATAGAGGCGAAGTTGGGTATAAACTTCCTATAGTAATTCACGAGCCCTAGAAATGACCTTAACTGAGTTTTGGTCTCTGGTCGTTTCGCTTCCTTCACAGCCTCTACCTTCTGTGTTCGAGGTTTCAACATACCTTTCCCCACCACGTGACCAAGAAATTCCACTGCACTGTGTCCCACGTAACACTTTGATGGCCTTGCTGTCAATCCTGCGCTACGAAGTCTTCGTAACACTTCTTTTAACAAGTCCAAATGCTCCTCCCATGTAACACTATGAATAAGTATATCGTCAATATAGTTGTGTACTTGCGTCATTCCTCGTAAGAGTATGCGCATGATTTTGCTGAAGGTTTGTGCAGAGTTAACTAACCCGAATGGCATGACGTTGAATTCAAAATGGCCGCCATGAACACCTGGTACGACAAAGCCTGTGTATTTCTTTGAATCTTCAGCCATGGGTACCTGGTAATATCCTTTACTCAAATCTATTTTGGTAAAGAAGTTGTCTCGCGATATTTGAGCAAAGATCTCTTCCTGATCTGAAATAGGTTCAGGATTGAATACAGTCTTGGCGTTCAACAACCTCGTGTCGCAGCAGATTCTTGTAGACCCATCAGCTTTTGCCACAGCAGTTAAGGGACATGCGTATGGACTATCACTTGGTCTGATAATTCCCATCTCCAACATTTTGTCCAATTCCTTACGTACTTCACTTCTTACTGCATGCGGAATGGGATAAGGTTTGCATCTGACTGGTTCCTCATCTGAGAGTTCGATTGTATGTTCCCCAAGATTTGTTGTGCCTGGAATATCTGTAAGTGTAGCTCTAAAATGCCCAAGAATGCGTTTGACTTGATTTGTTTGTCCTTCGTCTAATTCTGGAGAAATATGTACATCCTTGACTGTTTCATTGGCTAATGATGAAGGAAGACACAATGGTTCAGTTAATTTGATGTCATCTGTTTCGTCGTCTGAATATTCCTGAATAATAGCTACTGCTGCCATCTCAAATGCATTCTCTGCCCTTCTTTCCTCTAGTGGTGCTACTATATCTTCTCGTCTGTAGTATTTCTTTAGTAGGTTGATGTGAAAGGTTTGTTTTCTGTGGCCAAGATCAATCTGGTAATTCATTCTGTTGTTCTTTTTGATGATCTTGAACGGACCTTTCCAATGCATTAACAGTTTATTTCGGTCTGTTGGTAGTAGTAGTAACACTTCATCACCCTCTTCATACTCTCTTGCTCTGGCTTTCTTGTTGTACTGTTTTGAGTACTTCTGTGTAGCTTTCTTTATCTCTTCTTTGGCTAGTTGACATGTGACTTCGAGACGGTCTTGGAGATCAATTACATATTGATATGTGTTTTTAGTCTCGCCATCTTCGCTGATTCCTGTCCAGAGCTCACTGAGTATAGCCATTGGCCCACGTACATTTCGACCATATAACAACTCAAATGGAGCAAATCCAGTTGTTGCTTGTGGTGTGTCGCGATAGGCGAACAAAAGAGGACAGATGTAGCGATCCCAATCTTTCGGTCTTTCCTCGCACATCTTCTTCAATCCTGATTTCAAGACCCCGTTTTGTCTTTCTACCAACCCGTTGCACATTGCATGGTAAGGCGTCGTTACTAGATGTTTGATCGACAGTAAGCGATTCAATTCTTTCCATACGCTTGATGTAAACTGTGACCCTCTGTCTGTTAATATCTGTTTTGGCACACCAAGTCGTGTGAACATCACAAGAAGTTCTTCTGCTATCACTTCTGTTTCTATGGACTTTAACGGAACTGCTTCTGGAAAACGTGTTGCGTAATCGATCAGCACAAGTATGTATCGATGTCCTCGCTCAGTTGTTGGATGTATTGGCCCAACTAAATCAACGGCGACACGCTCAAATGGGGTATCGATGAGTGGCATTTGTCCTAATGGCACTTTAGTTACCCTGCCCTTGGGAATTGTCCGTTGGCAAATATCGCAGGACTGGCAATAGCGACGAATGTCGGCGCCCATCCCTGGCCAATAGTAATTCACACTGATTCTATCTTGTGTTCTCTTCGAGCCTTGATGACCTCCTAATATTGCTTCATGAGCCATCTTCATCACCTGTTTACGATACTCTTTTGGTACGACGATTTGTTTGAACTCATTTCCATATTCAATATTTGGAGCTTTAAAATGTCTATATATGATTCCTTTATCTCTTACAAAAACGCATGTACCACCACCCCTGCATTGTTTCACTGCATTGGATTCGGTCGCCTCGCGTATCTTATGTAATGTTGGATCTTCGTTCTGTTTCTGTTTCAACAACTCTGGTGTTACTACCTCATCGTCAGCTGTTGGCACTATCAGTGGTTTAAATGGTTTGGTTTGTCTTCTGATTTGTGCTCGTGTCTTAACAGCGCTTATAATATCAGTCTTTACTTCTTTACTGGTAGTAGGTCTGATAGCTGAAGTACCTTGTTTCACCTCTTTGTTGATTTCACTGACACTTGTCGTCTTTCTTACACTTTCCCTCACGTTTGGTTGATCGATGTGTGTAGCGTCATCCCACTTTGGATCTGGATCATTGACGTCACGCATCGTAGGACACTGACCCAGGATAAGGTCATACACTGGTGTTGCACACATTTTCGCCATTACTTCTCCAACAAAAAATGGAGTACTGATTTGTATTATCGCGGTTTGAAATTTGCGAACAGTGCCGTCTAATAAAACACATGTAACGTATTTGCCTGTTTTTTGTTCAGGTCTTACAAGAGTTTCTTTAACAACAACACCATCACAACCCGTGTCTCTGAGTGATTTGACTTTATGGCTGCCTACAAAGCCATCAACAACAACCATCTCTGTATTTCTAGAATGACGTGAACATGTAGCAGGACATGCTGCTGTAATTACAGTTAATTCATGTCCACAATCTAACTTGTATACGCCTTTATTTGGGATAACCTCAGGTCGGTTAGTTTGTACCATCATGAATGCTGCTTTATCATTACATGATTTAACATCATTCTGTGTTTCATTACATGTATGTGTACAACTAAGCCTATCATCCTCTTCATCATTGGTATCTACATTATCTAAGAAGGAAAGAAGTTTATCTTCACCATCTGTGGTACTCAGTAATGCATTCAGTTTAGGCCTACTTCTACAATCTCTGGCATGGTGACCATACCTATCACAAATGAAACATGTACCTCTGAATGGCTTAGAATAACCTGTATTACTCTGTTGATTAGGCCTATTTGGATTTGTAGGCCTATTTGGATTTGTAGACCTATTTGACGCTTCACCTGATTTGGACATCCCATTTCCACGATAATTCGTGTTAGGCCTATTGTTCGTTTTCCCTTTACTCTGACCCGATGAATAGTACCAACCATTATGAGCTTCAATATACTGATCAGCTAAGCGAGTCATCTCATCAATATTTTGCGGTTTTCTTTCACGAATGAAAGTAGCCATCTCTTTTGGTATACTGTGCATAAACTGATCACGAATGAGTAAATCAACGAGACCTTTCCTATCAGTTTTTCTGGTTGCTAGTTCTACCCATCTATTAAAGTAGTTTGTTATTCTAATAGCATATTGTGGAGCTGACTCTCCGACTTCTGGCTTAGAATTTTTCAATTTCTTACGGAAACCCTCCTCATTCATTTCATATCTATTGAGTATACATTTCTTTAACACATCATAATCTCTGGCCTGTTCTTCACTTAACGCGTAGTACACTTCTAAACCCTTCCCTGACATGAGTGTGCTAAGATATACTGCCCATTGATTAGGAGGCCAACCCTGTTGTGTTGCATACCGTTCAAATCTAAGTAGATATGCGTCTACATTATCCCTATTTTCGTCAAATGCAGGGAGTTTAGGAGCTTTAGTGAATGACTGAACTGGTGGGTTTGCACCACCTTGAGGACCTCTTTGCATTAATTCTGCAATTCTAAGTTTTTGTTCTTCTAATTCAATTTGTCTTACAAGCAGTCGCTCTTCACGCTCCATTCTCTCAACCTCTTTCTCGCGTTCTTTTTCGTGCAGTCGCTCTTCGCGCTCCCGTTCTTCTTCGCGTCTTTCTATCCTCATTTTGCGTTCTTCATCGCGTTCTTCTCTAAGAATTGTTCTTTCTTTCTCTATAAAATCAAGTAGGTCTTTACCTTTTAGACCTATCTTTTCTCCTAACACTGTCAACTTCTCTATTTCTATATGGCCGGACATGACACTGATGTATGATCTAGCTATATAAAAATACACAAAAAGAATCCCTATTTCTAACCTATCACAATTGGGGTGTTATAACTATTGATTTCTGATTCAATTCATAGCAAATACCACCACAGTATTTTGGTCGCAATTTGTAGCGCTAAACATGCAATATGATACACTTACCAACTGGAAACCTGCTGCAGACTGCAGAAACTCCAGTATGGACAGCTCCTGGTGTCACCTGCACTGTTGAAAAGCTGTTATCTGTGTAAAAATGCAAGTATAAAACTATGAATATCAGGAATATAAGTTACTCTTAAAACAAGAGACTTTCACACTTAATCTATACACGCCAAATTTCTAAATTTCCATATATCCAAAATTCAATGCATATAATTTGGATTCACAGAGTAGTGCCCGGATTCTCCACCATAAAATTGTCGCCTAGTTTAGAGTACTCAGTTGTGACGCTAAGATTTAAAATGTAAACGAATCATATAATTTTGTATCACACATTTATTCATAAGGAAAATCCTCTCAACAAGGATATTAGCAAACTATAAAATTACAATGTCTTCCAATATGGATAATAGCCTAATTCGCGAAAAAAAAATGTGCACACTCCGATATATTGGATCCTTTAGGACAGTTCGTTATCGTTGCTGTTGCTGTTGCAATGGATAGTCAATATGTTGTTGCATTCGCTTTTATTTCGCAGAGATGATGCTAACGTTGGCCGTCCAAATGTTCATGTAATTGGCTAACAAAAAGTACATACATTCCGTTGTTGATGAAAATACCCCCGCAGAAAGATGTCGAAACTCGTCGTTGGTCCCCAATGGAAAGTTCATATAACAGGTAAACGGAAAAGGAATTCTTCGGACAGTCCGTCCCTTGATACGTCCAAATGTTCAGATTAAAAGCGGTGGACTGTAGGTTTAAACAAATCGTGAGAATGCCCTAAGTTCCGGAACTTAATTGTAATAATTATACACACAAATTTCTGACGAGTCATATTCCAAACCAAAAGGAATACGGACTATGAGTTTTAATGAACTCAGATAAATTTGTATGAAAACTAAATGCCAACTGGATATTCAATATTAACTATATCATATTAAAGGACAATTTCTTTTTTGTCATTACATTCTAATACAAACAGTTATTACCACGTTTTGTTTATAAATTACCCCCCATGCTTATATTTTAAAAGCCTGACAAGTATCCAATACCCAGTCTGCGTTCCTCTTGTCACATTGACCGAAACAACAAAATTTGCAAATTCAAATATTAAAACATTGGCCGAAAGAAATACCCCTTTAATTATCATCCCATAATTTATGCCATAACTGTATCAACACTTCAAAACAAAGTCCAAATATTCTACAATAATTAATTTCATATAATAACATGGAGTAAAACATTTGACTTGTAAATAGTAACTTACATTTTAAGAACTGGAAAACACCAGGTGAAAGTTATGCTCGAGTCCCGTCACAGATAACAGCCTCCAACCTTGCAAAGTATCCATAGTCGCCATCCATACTGTGTACGTCAGGTATCAGTTGGTATCAAACATGGCGACGCAACCAATTGCAAAATTAAATTCAACTCAAAATACACCATACAGTAATGCTATAAACTGCCTACGATGTAGTTGAGAATCACATGAATATAATATAAAAAGTGGTGGTTTTTGCTGTGATGACTTTCAAATACGAGCTCTCAGGAAATCATAAAACAGGTCTGTTCTACTCCAAATCATAAAACATAATAACCCTATCCTCTTCACCACAATCTAAACCCGCCCCACTCAGCTATTCCCTACATTGAATCACATAGCCAAACAGGTGCTAGGTACCAATCATGCCACACTCCCTATTCATAAGGTTACGCATAAGTAAATAGGGTAAAACCCAGATTATGTTTTTAACAAAAATCAATGTAAAACACAAAGGATGAAGACTGGACTTACAGTCTACACATATTATCATAGTAAAGTACACCTCCCACTGTGCAATGTATCACTAGTATTGATACAAGGCCTTATTTACCGTGACAGGGATAAACATTATGATATGCTTCAGCAAACCCTACGTTTTATCAGGGACAATCGGTTTTATGCATAGCTTGCTTAAATTGTTATCTTTGTGTTTACATGCCAAGCGTGTAGGCCTATAGTTTCTATTTGGCATGCCAAAATAACGGTTTTGCTACCGCGTGTGGGGGGGGGGGGGGGAGGGTACTCACGTATATTGGCCATATGGGTATGTGCGGCAGCCAAGGACCCCTTTTCACGCCTTTCGGCCGCTCCTTAAAAGACCCCCTTTTCATCCACTGACAGTTCCATAAGACTCCCTTTTCATTCATTGGCAGTTCCCTTAGACCCCAAATTTAACCCCAAAAATAGCGTGTTATTAATAATTGATATTATTTATATTTAAGATATTTCTGTGCTTTTTTGCAAATATCAAAGGTGTTTAAAACTGTCAATCGTCCTAGTAATCTTCTAAAAAAGAAAAATCATGGCTAAACATTTTAGGCCTACCCACACAGAAACCATACAAACATAGCTGATGATGCGCTTGACAACATAATGTATAGGCTTTTGTCTAACATAGGTCAAGCGAAACATGTCCTGTATACTATGGTTTTTGAATTTCTGAAAACACATTGAATTTCATAATGTCTTAAACGTACAACAAGTTATTTTAGGATTTTTACCTGGCTCACTTTTTTACTCTCTAAACATCGGTATTTTAAACATCTTAATACCGACTCGCCTCACTTTTCTGGATGGGGGTAAATGACAACAAACATGCAGACGGGACGTGGTAATATTCATAGGTCACTTAGAGGAAATCCAATGACACGCAATACCTTTCTTTTGATGAGGTGCATTCAATCGTGTTAAACAAACATGAGGGATGCTTTTCTGTACATTGCAGTCTTTACAACAATACAATAACAGTTATAGAAAAGGAATTAGTCTCCAACATTGCATTATTTGCACTATGCATCTCATAATGGCGACACTGTTTGTGATAGATCCAGGCAGTCACCGATTTTTGTATCTCTTAACTGATTGGCTGTGTGTAGATATCTCTCTGGGAGGAATTCCCATGCCAGAGGGCAATTTAGGCTTTCTTTCCTTCCATAAATTGTTTTCACAGATTATCCATTATGTTATAAATGTCTTAACAGGTCTACTGTTGACTTAACTAGGATTCTATGTCAGCTCAAGCCATGGACTGTTCCTCACATGGCTGCTGGAGATTCAAAACCCATACCCATTTCTAAGGGTGATTTTTCGCGAAAATATACCTAATTTTGGCAAATTTTCGCGAAAATCTCGAAAACAGGACCCATGTCTAAGGATTTTTCACTGAAAAGCCTACCCATGGCTAAGGATGTCTCGTGAAAAAACGACCCACTGGAGCGGCACATCCCCGTATGCCTTACATACGTGAGTACCCCCCCCCCCCCCCCGGGATCCTACCAAGTCCATAGCAAGTCGCTAAGTATGTCAAAATGGTCAAATTAAAGGGGTATTACCAGAATTGTGCTTTTTAATGAAATTCGCCTATAAAGCATTTTCTTGTGATTCTTTTAATATTCCACATTTCTTTCTCATTATTTGTCCCAAATATGATGCTTATGTCATATGGCATTTATAGTGAAATATTACTCAAAGCTTTTAACACTGTCTTGTTCAACTTGTTCCAAGCTATCTCATGAAATCTAGATTTAAAAAAATAGGAAGTTATTAAAGTTTAACCAGGCTGAACTATTTACAGCTATAAAGTAAATTTAATTAGTTGTATTCGACACAAAGCTGTTTCGAAATCGTATGCATGTAATCTGGTAATTTTGTGTGTGTGGTAGCCTACTTTCTACTTATTATTAAAACTAAACATTAGGACATTGATAGGTATCAACTGTTTGTGTGATAATAATATGAAACAATATAATGTATGGTGAAAAGGAGTTGATCAATGGAGTGTACATTGACATTGAACAATAATAATCTTCATCATTTGACATGCGCAGTAAGTGAAACAATATTAATAAATGTGACGGTACGCCGTAAGAAATAAGGATAGTGTTAGATTTAAAAAGTCGTTTTTTGTGTGTATTGGTTTATTTTCTAATAGTTTGTCTTCAATTAAAGGATGAGTTCTATTTCAACACCCTGTATTTTATAGAAAATGTAAAAGTATGCACTAATCCTTTTTAATAATCTCTCTTACCTTTTTATGTAATCGTGTATTCCTTAGCTACCTTTATTCCAAGTCGTGTAATGACAGCATTTAGCACACTGGTTTATATTTAACCACAAGAGTCTATTGGGATAATACCACTGAGAGAAAACAAAACGTTGAGTATCCGGCATAGCTTCCGTTTGCGTTCATGGCCGTGAAGTTGATTGACTTAAAAGTGAGAGTGCAATTGAAATATTTGTATAGCTATGGCAACATTAATTTTCTATTTACAAAACGTTTCCAGGTCTTTGGGAGGTATTTGTGTTGATGTATGTATCCCTTGATTCCCTACAATATATTATTTTATTTTAACTGATTGATTGATCGATGTATTCATTTATTTATTCATTTATCAACTATAATTAATTGATAATTAATAATCAATTAATAATAATTTATTTATTAACCTATAAACTTAAAAATTTATAAATTTAAATTTATAAATGTATTCATTTATTTAACTTTTATTTAATAAATTATAATTCATTAAATTAACTTATTATTTATCCGTTTATTCATTTGTTTTGTTAATTATTGATTTATTTATTTATTCATGTTTATATTTATTTATTTATTTATTTATCTGTTTATTTATTTTTATTTTTATAATTTTTTTGGAGCATGAACAGAAACAGAAATAAAAAAATGAAAAACCGCGATGTCTTTTTAAAGGCAGTTCTTGTTATAAATATGATGCCTCCCCGGATAGTAATTCATCATTCAGCCATTGGTAGAAGAATGGAATATGCATTTCTCTACTGGTATATGAACCCGTGACATCACGAGCTCCAACTGAGCTAACAAGGACATCGACAAGTTAGAAGTGTTCAAATCGACATATTTCTCCCGCTTCTCACTACCCCTGTTTTCTAGGTTGTCACATTATACAAATGAAGGAGATAGCTGTAGGTCTATCGGTTCAAAATTAGCGAGCCTCACAACAGTGAATCAGTGTCGGAAGACTGTTGCATGCGTGACGCGTACATGCTTTGATTACTTGTGTGTGAACAGAAAAGAAAACACGTATTTCTTGCCAATTTGACTAAACTATAGATCATAAAAGTGTATTCATTGTTAATAGTAATACCAAAACAAGAGATAGTTTTATCTTGGACAATACAAAGTCTATGTTTATTTCACATTCGAGTAATTTATGACTATGTCATGTTAAAAAATATAAAAAATAAGGAAAACAAGATATTTACCCCAAAAAATTGGTCAACGTCCTAGAATGAAATTAACAGAGGACAAAAGAAATATGAAAAAATTAGACAGTGTGTATGATGTATTTTAACAAATTCCTTGGTGTATCTTGCTTTTCTCTTTGAAAAAACAAACACTTTAAATACACCATATGCAATACCGTATATCATTTTTGGTAAAAAATGGCGAAATTGCACGAACATTATTGTTGTGGTGAACAATCAATCACTTACTTGTCGGTCGAAATTATGGTAATACTAGAAAAAAGTGTATAACAACCCTAACACTTTTGGAGTGGAAATGTTGAAAACAAATATCCGAGGGTGGAAATGGGCGAAATTCAGCGAGAAAAACCGGACTTGCCGACGACAGGATTCGATCCCGGGTCCTCCAGCACTCCTGTATTATCTTTCAGTTAATAGTGGAGTATAATAATAGTAATGCTCATAATAATACTACTATTGAGCGCCTTATACGTTGCCAACAGCCTGAAGGTGCAGTACAGACAAACTTAAAAACTACAGAAAACTATATATGTAAACCTACAGGCCTACATGCCATAACTATATTGAATACACCAACTTGATAATGATTAGTCCCGGGTTATTGGTACAACATGTAATTCAAAAAAAGACATTCTATAGAAGATAAAACGATTAAAACACATGATGATACTATACCACGAATTTTGACCAGAAATCAACGTGAACAACTCGGATAAGAGACACCAGTAATACACAAAGACCCAGAAGTGATTAAATGCTGGCACTAATTGCACGCACACAAGCTATAGTGTCAATGCAAGAACATAATTAGTACACACACTTGCAGAAATAAGAGATAACTATGGCATAGCTAACAAGATGCGTTGAATAAATGCGTTTGAATCCTTTTTGAATGCGTTTATGTTGGATTCGAGACAGAGCTAGTATGGCAATAAAACATGTTAACATATTTTACACTTTTGGTATTGCTTTTGGCAAAATAGTATATCCTAACAATAAGCGTATGTGTCGTTAAGAAAGGAAGTTGAAACATCAATGCACGCTCGCGCTGATGTTGATGTGTAAATAGTGGCACAACCGCGTAGGGGGGGTTATACGAGGGGCATTCAATAAATACCTGCAACCATTGAAATTCTCTGAACCGTGACACGTGTCAGTAAAATAATGATACTTAAACTGTAAGTCTTACTATTTTCTCACCGAAATGTTCGAACACGTAGGTCATTTTTATCATTACATTTCAGTACTGTGAATACCGTGTTCTCAGGGCACTAGTTAGGGAATCAAATGTTACAATGGCGGGAAATTTGATAGACAAGTTTATGGTATGCCTTAAGAATTATGCGTTAACAGTGTTAACATTAGCGCTTGATTTATAATGCTGATCCTTGTCAATTTTCAGTGCCAAGAGACGAAATTATGAACTTAAAACTCGAAACTCGATACTCCAAACTCCAAACTCCAAACTCGATACTCCAAACTCCAAACTCGATACTCCAAACTCCAAACTCCAAACTCGATACTCCAAACTCGAAAATGAAATTCAAAACTCGAGACTCGGTACTCGAAAACTCGAAATTATGAGCTCGATACTCGAAATGATAAACTCTAAACTCTAAACTCTAAACTCGAAACTGTAAACTCAACGAGACTCGAAATCGATACTCGAAACTCGAAATTATGAACTCGATACTCTAAACTCGAAATAATGAACTCGAAATTCGAAACTCGAAACTCGAAACAGATAAGCACATAAGTAATACACAGCGTGATAATTATGCTAAGTAAATTTCGTGACAACATGCCTACTGCCGTTTAGTATTTAGGGTTAGGGTTAGGGTTAGGGTTAGGGTTAGGGTTAGGGGGTTAGGGTTAGGGTTAGGGTTAGGGTTAGGGTTAGGGTTAGGGTTAGGGTTAGGGTTAGGGTTAGGGGTTAGGGGTTAGGGGTTAGGGGTTAGGGGTTAGGGGTTAGGGGTTAGGGGTTAGGGGTTAGGGGTTAGGGTTAGGGTTGGGGTTGGGGTTGGGGTTGGGGTTAGGGGTTAGGGGTTAGGGGTTAGGGTTAGGGTTAGGGTTAGGGTTTGGGTTTGGGTTAGGGGTTAGGGGTTAGGGGT